>JAALXK010000108.1:0-98075 GCA_012977745.1 Fusarium anguioides | reverse complement strand
CCCCCCCCAAAAAAAAACAAACAGAAAACACATGATAAGGAGAGCGCAAGTGTCTGAATCGTCGCCGTCGTAAACTCAAGAACAGAGCGAGTAGTTCAAGCTCTCAGGTCTCTTTCTTGACATCCTTCTTGATGGAAGGGGATGTGTCGAAGGAGGTGCTGACGACCGTGTCAGCGTGAACGGTGACGTCTTCATCGTTCTCGGAGCAGGTAGGTGTTGCAACAGCTTCATCGACGTTCACACTGGCAGTCGCCCTGTCAAGAGTTAGAAGAGAGTTACAGAAAATCGGGGCAACCCTGTTCCATACCCAATGGACTGACGCTGAGAAGCTAGGCGTCGAGTCGCATTGTTGGTATCGGACACAGGAGGAGCCGGGGATACAGGACTGGGAAAATGTCAACTCTTGTGGGAAGGAGATGAACACTGAACTTACGGGCGAGTGATTGGGATTGCTGCCCGTCGGTTCTGGGCATGGTGAGGGTACATAGAACCGCCATAGCCTACCAGGGGAGTGCCGTAGGCCCCAATGTTGTACTCGTTCGTACGAAACTGGCGGCGTTCGGCGGTGACACGCTTTAGCTCCTTCTGAGCCGGAGTATCGGCGTAGCGAATGTTCATCAGGAGTCCTTCGTCGGTGACATTATAACCATGAAACCTTTCGATGACTTCATCACAGACGTCGCGGTTCTCGAAGCTGCATTGCTGTTAGTGAGATAAAATTGTCCTTCAATTTGTGCACATACCGAGCAAAGCCAACACCACGGCTGTTTCCCATGCTGTCGCGAAGGATCTTGCTGGACAAGATGGTATAGTCCCGGAAGATGGCACCAAGTTCCTGTCAACGGTCAGCGGCCTCGAGAACTCTCAAACTCTTTCATCAAACATACCACCTCTGTCAGAGACTTGGGAAGATTCGATATATATAGGTTCGTCGAATCATCGTCACCCTCAGCCTTGAGGCGAGAGTTGAAAGACTCCTGAATAAATGTCAGCTTACTCTTCTTGTCACTGAGCCAAGGATCAGTTGAACATGCCCGAGCAAAACCAACTTCGTATCCCAGACGATGAAACCCACGAATGCACATCTCAGAGTGGGCGACATCAAAGAATTTGGCGAATCCGAATCTTGTCTTGGTTAGCAATCATTCGATCAGGGGGGTGTACACTGTATCTTACCCCTTGCATGCACCTGTGCCAGTATCAATGATGGCCTTTGAGGTCTCGACTTCACCAAAGCGGGCAGTGTAGCTGAACAGAAGGTCATCGTCAGTAGTTGGATGAAGACCCCGGATGTAGACGTTGCGATTCCCTGGGATTCGGTTTTCGAGGCTCTGGTCGAGACTCTTCATCTGTCCTGCAGGGGTGAAAACAGCAGGCACAGCCTGGGGGATAGCAGGGTTCTTAGCCAGAAGGTCGTCCAAGGCACGCTCAGAGATGGGAGAAGGCTTTGGCTTGGTGGCAGCCTCGACATGATGAGAAGCCAAGAGCTGGTGTGGCGAGGGAGTGGTGTACGCCGATCGATCGCTGTGAACTCGGGGGCCATGCTCACGGTTTGGCCAGCTTCCATAGAATGGAGTGGCAGGCGCAGACTCCGTTGTAGAGTAAGAACCGCGTCGATTCTCCAGACCAGGGACCTCTGATTGGGCTTTATCACCGCGAGGATGCCCGGGGTTAGCACGAGCTGGGGTAAAGGGGACAAGAGACCCGGATAGGGCATATGGGTTGGCGTAAGCTCCGTTCAGCTGATAACCAGGATAGTTTGGCTCATTTGGGTGGCTCATAGGGATTGATTGAGAGCCTGGCATAGATGCGAGGATAAGTCCATCGGGAGAAACCATGTAGGGCGGTGGCATGTGGACAGGCGCACCCTGGGGAGCAGACAGACTCATACCCGTGAGGCTCAGCCCCTGAAAGTGGCCCATCAAGGCATGATGATCGGTAGAGCCCGGGATAGCCAGGTGCTGAGGTCGCCTATCAGGCTGGTTGGGGATGAAAGGTGCCGTAACAGTGCTCGGTTCCATGGTCATCGTTGAATGAGGATGTATGAATGTGATATCTAATGAATGTCAGTTGGTCTGTACTAGACGGGGAGCATAGTTTTGATGGGGGTGAGAAGTGAGCACAAAGTCGGAGGCAAATTGGACATGTGAATAGAGAAAAGGATCTCAAGTCTCTTACCTCAACCAACAGATCGGCTGCAAAAAGCAGTGCAAAATGCGAATAATGGGGGATGTGCGAAAATCTAGCCGTGTTACCGGCATGTCAGCCAAAAGATTCGCTGGAGTAAGTCAACTTGAAATGGAATTGGAGGCGGATGGAAGGGACTCGCAGAGCATCTGAGCTTGTAGGAATGGGCATTGAACGTTACACTGGCGATTTTGGATTACCAGGAAAAGGGAGAAGACGAGAATGTGTGGCAGAGAAGGGCTGAGGGCATCAAGGGATCTTGTACCTTGAGGGCTTGATGATGATCAAGCACCTGATGGACAAAGTAGGCTGGAAGAAGCCGATGATGACGAACTCTGGAGTACCAAGACTGAGATGAAGCGAGAGTAAAGTAGATAGGCCGTACAAGATGGAGTACAGAAGAGATCAAAGGGTATGAGGAAAAAGAGAGTTGTGAAGAGAAGATGAGAGATGGAAGAAGATGAGAGGGGAGAGGAGGGAAGATATGTATGGGGTCGGAGGAAAAGGAAAGTGAAGAGCACCTACCTAAGAGTGCTCAGAAACGATAATGTCGGAAAGAGGTACTTTGGTGAAGGCGGAAGGCTCTTCGGTAGTTTATAGTTGGGCAAGAATGATGCTACTGGTAAGTGAGTTGCTCCCGCAAAAAAAGAATCAAAAACGATGCGGATGGTGAGGGAGGAAGAAGAAGAAATGGGATGAAAAGACGAGAGAGCCATTTGTACAAGAAAACCAGACGAAGGAGAACAATAGCAACAAGGTCTCTGACAATACAGACTACCTATTGTTGGTGGTAGTCGCAAGAGCAGTGGCAGCGGTAATGAGGAAGGTGGATTCGTTACAGCCGCCAGCAGCTGCGAGGTGACAGCTTCAAATTGAAGCTTTGGCTGCCGCTTTAGTATATGTACTAGGTAGGTACCTACTAGGTAACTTGCTACCTACCTCAGAAACATTAACTTGGAACGCTTTGAATGTCGTAAAGAAGTGAGCGGCTGAGAAGCTATTGTGAAGCCGAGTTGCCCCTATGACTATAGCTACAACGCTGCACTGTTGAATTACCACGGATTAGAGCTGAGTTGAACGTTTGTAGTTGAGAAGCAGTGATAATGTAAGTCATGCAACTGTGGCCGAATTATTCTTGTTGTGAGCCTCGAGGTGATGGAAGGCATCGGTGCACGCCGAAGATTCAGACAGCCTTATGCCCCGTCCCTACCAGATATGCTTAGAATAAAGAAGTTAAGAAGCAAATGATTTGGATTTCCCTGGGTATCAAATTCCGTGGGAAAGACTCCAGAAGAAACATCTCTGACAGAACTGTGGATTCAGATGGAAGCTACATACCTCGGTGTGTAAAGTTGAAGCTTCGTGGATGTCAAAGCCACTGGTAAGACACTTGGGCTTGGTGTTGAGCAATAGGATATATATAATAGTCCAAATATAATATAGTGTCCTCCAGGTGCTGGCTGATATCGCTAACTCAGCTCGAAGTTCTAAAAAGAACTTGACTTGAAAGGCACAGAATAACTGCCTGTTAAAGCACACGAACCTCCCTTCTGCCGGTATTTCGGAATTCTGCATATCTACCTATGCAACTGATGTCTTTCAACAATAGGCAATCCATTGTTTTTAGTATACTCGGTGCTGACAAACAGCCTTCTAAGAGCCAAGCCCCTGAGGTTGTTTACAAGTTTGCAGCTCATAAACATATTGACCTTTTTCGTCCTTCCCATTGTATCTCAATCTCTGATTCGCGCGAGGTACTTTCTAAAGAACTTTTGGTGTGCGAGTCCTTGTGATAGCATGCCATGAACATCCAGACATGTCACTGCAAGTTGCATGTTCATGATATGTCCTCGGCTAATGAAGTAATACATCAGATCTGAGTCTTCAATACGTTTTACTGGTCTAGTGCTAGGGATCCGCAGAGCCTATATTGCTTTTTCGTCTTATTTTCTCTGTTTGATGTGCCAGTTGGCGTTTTGATAGAGGTGTGGCTTGCCTTTGTACATGGAAAAGGTTGATATTGTGTCCCCGGGCGTTTGCTACCACCTCTTCATGCCTCTCTTCTCAGCTCTAGTAGTCATGTATCAAGTCAAAGTTCCGGAACAGTACCCGATCACAAGCTGTGGTGCTTTTTTCTGTGGTGTCTTCTTGGTATCCCTTGCATCGTTAGAAGGCTCTGAAGCCTGAATGACGCCGCAGGATAATAAATCTTAGCATAATGCCCATGAATTTCTCTCGTGCTAATGAATCAAGACCACCATAGTCGAAACGTAGCGATAGTATGGAGTTCAACAGAAAGCGACCTATAAAGATATATCTCGGTTTTCACCTTTCTTGGGTAGACATGCTTTATCACAACTTTTCGCTATTCTTCCTTGATACTCGCCAAGAGGGAAAGTCTCCTATAAAATATAGTGTATAGCGTATCTTGGGTGCTTGAGGGAGGATATGGTTCAAGTTTGTGCATGTACTCGAGTGAGACTTCAGTCTGCTCTCACTTCCCATTTCTGTTTGTGTGGCTGCCTCCAATTGAGGCCTTCCAAATGAAAGAAAGTTGATGTGATGTTGTCTAACGCCATTTTTCTCTCCGAGTAATGTATGCTTCTCGAATTATTCTATACTTGGACGGTTGAACATCAAATCGTAATTATTCAAAGCATGCAATGGTTTACGTTCCAAGCCCTCTTGGTAGTTAAATGACGATTGAGTCTACCGTCAGATATTGATCAACCACATTGCTTTAACACGCTGAAAACCCTTTTCGATTGTGTTAGTTGGCTATTTTTATATTGCTCTGCTGATAAACAAAAAAAAAACAAAAAAAACCGTTTAGGCTCTGAATTTCAATTCAAGAAGTCTATATCATGAGAAACGACATTCAATCCATATCTAGCTGTAGGGTAAGCATAATTCGATATACTGTTGAAGTAAGCTGTTAAGGCTGAGTGCTGGTTGGGTTCTGGGTTGGAATTTATGCATAAATGCAGGTTATTTGCCTTAATTTTGGCGTTTGTTCTGATGATTGACAATCGTTTTGACTGGTTGCAACTAACATTTGGCATCGCCTATATGCTGAGACATTCTTTGAGGTGTGCGACATTTTTTCATACAAACAATAAACAATATGCGACAAATCGCCGTTTTCGTTTCCATGCATCAATGACTCCTCACTACTCACCCTTACGTTCATGACGCGCCAGACTTTCTCACCACACGCCCTTCTCGTCTCACAAGAATGAGAGCCACAATGGCTGGATGGATGCCCAGTACTTTTGAAAACTTGCTTCTGTTTGTGAATTTGTGTCTAAGTGGACTAGAAAAGTTACGATGTAGATAACCAACGATCTCTTGGACCGGTTACAAGCGATGACAACAGTGTAAATGCGACAAACCATATACCGCAATGTACCAAGCCATCCCAACACCATCCCTCTAATAAGCTGCAAGAAAACCCTTGAGTCTACTTTATGTATGCTCATTACATATGACCACGACCGTATATCGTAGTAGAGCAGAACGCCAGCCGTGAAACCTGACAAGTCATCGTCGCCGATGATCTTAGGTGTAGCATGTCGCTGATCGATTCTCCTTTTTTATGACCAAACATCCTCCTATTATCACCAGTCAATATATCCTTCTTCGATAGAATGGGGAAAGTAGTGTAGTCACTACGTACCTGGTATTGGTTCGCCGACCTCATATTCTTCACAATCTCCTCACCCTTGGCCTCAGAGACCCCACGTCCCTCAGCAATAATTTGTGCCAAGACAGTGTTAACCTCGCGGGCCATGTGAGCGGCATCACCGCAGACGTAGAAGTAAGCCTTCTGGGAGAGCAATTCAGCAACCTCCTTGGATCGCTCCTTGAGTCGGTGCTGGACGTAAACCTTCTTTGAGGTCTCTCGAGAAAAGGCAGTAATCATTTCAAATCTATCACCAAGAGCCTCCTTGTATTCCTATGAACTTGTCAGTAAAACGCCCCAACATTATAGGTATAGTTGCTAACTCACCTGCCACTCCTTCTGGTACATGAAATCCTCAGTGGACTTTCGGCATCCAAAGAACAAGAGGGTTTTCCCGACCTCAACACCATCGCGAGCCTGCTTAGCACGTTCCTGAACGAAACCGCGGAAAGGAGCAACACCAGTACCAGGGCCGATCATGATGATAGGCTTGCCAGGGTCTGAGGGAAGCTTGAAGTTGGAGTGACGAACGTGGACAGGGACGTGGATACCGTCGTACTTGTTGCGGGGGCCTGTAAGCTCGTAGCTCTGACCGAAAGGAGCAGGGTTGGGGTCACCGTTTTGCTTCTGCTTCAGGGCAAAGAGATAGTTTGTAGCGACACCACGGAAGGGATCGTCTCGGCCAGGAATCTGTTGGGACTCAACAACGGCAGTGATAGAGATCTTCTTGGGCTGAACCAGAGAGGAGGAGGAAATGGAGTAGTAACGGGGCTGGAGCTTGGTGAGACCCTCAATGAAGGCAGAGAAGGGGATTGTGGTCCACTTCTCGCCCTTGCTGACGCTGGCGAGGAAACGAGCGATGTTGTAGTAGTGAGGGCCAGTCTTCTCGTGGAAGTAATCCTTATCGCTACCTAGGCGGTTCATCTCAGCCTTGGCCTCGTCATTAGGAGCGAAGGCGGCGAGAGTAGAGACAAATTGACGGGAAACAGGAGCGCAGATCTCGAGGTGGTAGCGCAAAATGGCATCGTAGGTTGTAGGGTTGGGGAAGGGAACCTTGGCGGTAGGCTCAAGAGCCTTGACTGTGACGACGTTGTGCTGCTTATCAGAGAGATCGAGAATATCCAGAAATCGGTTAACCTCCTCACCGGGGTTGGTGGGCCAGATAGCAATGTGGTCTCCAGTCTCGTACTTGAGGTTGGAACCGCTGATATCAACATCCATGTGGAGGCAGTTTCTGTCTTTGGCAGAGAACAACTCGTAAGATTCAGCAATAGGAGCGATATAGGGGTTGTGAGAGTTGAAGGGTCCCTTGGCAGTTCCCTCGAGATGCAGCTTGTTGGGTTCACCGAGATAGACTTCATTAGCTTCAGGATTCAAGTCATGACGCTCGTTGATGGCAAAGATGGGCTCGTAAACGGCCTCACGCTCTTCCAATCCCATCTTCTTAGCAAGAGCCTCCCACATGGGATCCTTCCAGGCCAGGAAATCCTCTTCCATAGTACCGGCGCCATCATCACCTTCACCAGCTTCGCCGATGCGGTGAGCGCCAAGTTTCTCAAGAGCCTTGTTGACATTGCGGACCATGGAGTTGTAGTGCTCATAAGTGTTGTTTCCGAGACCGAAAGCGACGTAGTTGAGGTTGTCCAGAGCAGGATCGTTGCCCTCGCCAAAGCTTGCGTCCTCACCAGTGATGAATTCGTAGAAGTCGACTGCGTTATCGGTAGGCTCGCCCTCACCATAAGTTGCGAGAACGAACATGACGACGTTGTCACTAGGGACAGTATCCAGGTTATCGAAATCATAATCTTCAAGATCGGCAATCATGGTGTTGAGTCCGAATCGACTCTTACCCTCCTTAGCGAGACGAGAGGCATAATCTTCAGCAGTACCAGTCTGAGAACCGTAGAAGACGACGCAGTTCTTGCCAGATTCTTCCATGGCCTCGACAATATTTCTCGTGCGACCGGGCTTAGAGGCACCGCCGGCAGCGAAACCATTGGCATAAGGGTCCTTGGTAACACCCCATAGCTTTCCCTTTGTAAAATATGCGACCGTTCCGAGGAAGATAACGCCGAGGACGATAACGTCCAGAGTGTCGAGTTCAGCCATGACGGCTACGAAGGCGCTGAAGCGTCTTCGTGGTAAATAGGTAGAAAAGAGCCAGAAAGCAGAACGAAGCCTGTGACGAAGCAAGATTTGCCAGATTTAACAAACTTTCGAGGTTTTGTCCCAATGGTCGTCGGCCGGAAAGGAGGCGGGGGAGGAGGAAGTGGGATGTGGCGTGAAGTGTCTAGAAGAAAGGATGCGCTGTCAGTAATAAATACGCGCTAAAAGAGGTACTAAGGTAGGAGATTAATGGATGACCTAAGGATCCTTTATCGTGCGAGGTGAGTTTGTTAGGTAGGGTGCACTTACATTTAAATGATCAGCACTAATTGATTAATCATGAACTTTTTGACCACTTGATCATAATCAACTCTCAGCTACCTTACAAAGTGATGATTCAAACAAACAATCAAAACGTCGACTGGCGCGGGAATCAGATAATTCCTAGCTCCAATATAGGAATGCCCAGTAAGGCGAAACTTCAACGGGACAAGTGGCACCTCAGTCTGGCTGTGGTAGTTTTATTTCGCTCTCGGAGCTCGGATTGAACCCTTAAAACCGGGGTTTCTTTCGTTGGGGCTCAATTGCAGGATTCAGGATTACAGGGGTCAAGGTGAGAGTAGTTTTTGCTGTAGAGAGGACAAACGTGACCGATTTCTAGTTCAGGGTGGGTGAACTTTGGTAAGTAAAGAAAGAATACAACGCTTATTAGAGTTATAGAGAAATAAATCACTAAAGTTTGAGAATAGAACCTACAGGAAAACAGGGAACTCGGAACTTGATATGTGTTCTCTATGATATCCAAGTAGCGAGGTCCAGTCCCCGGAAACCGGTAACTAACGGCGGTCGAATGATGCGGTCGGCGCCGGCGGGGTTCCGAAAACGAACACGCTGAATGAAGAAGTTGCCATTTGTAGGTAGGTATGTACGGAATTCTAACACTTCCCGTTATCGACTCCCGGTCAGTCAACTGGCCTCGGCATATCGAGCAATGACATCCATTCAATCTATTACCTCTATCCCCGCGTTTCTATCCTGCTTACCGAGTATCAATTATTTTTGTTAGCTCTTCTGGATCTTTTCCTCTCAAGTACCCGTCATCTGACCTTGCAGCTTCGAATTACTTTGCATCTGTTGGATCAATGTTTTACTCCGCGGAGAGGCGACTGGGAAGTGCCGAGCACATATGCATTGTCCCCAGAACCACTTGAATTTGACCGCCTGGAAGACCCACGAAGTCAACAACAAGATCATAACACATATCATTGAGATAGATGATCGTCTGCCGTTATTGGTCCAACGTTCTGTTTGTTAAGAACAATATAAAGCATTGACCTTCTTGATACGTTCTACGATGTGGCACTTAGCTCCAATCATGCCAAGAAACAGTTGTCAATTTGTTTGCTCAAAGCCGATGGTCCGTTGGAATGCGGGATGCGAAACTGTCTTGCATGAAACCACAGGGTCTCAAAAGGTTTCTACCAACAAAAAGCACCATCCTGTTGGGTGTATGGTTACGATTCACCATGCGTGTTTTCCTTTCCTTTTCTCTTTTCTATTTTTATTAAAACACTGTACTGAGGCTCAAGTATGGCGTGTCATAATACTGTGTAAGCGTTTTCCCCGTCATTTGCTCAAAGCTAGATATTCTTTGAGCACCCCCTTAACAGTCTTTGAGAAGAAACCTCACAGAGGCTTGACCACTCAACACACCTGTTTCGTTTTAACCGAGGCAGGCGATTATGCTAATTCCTCTCTCGCAGTGCTTTATCGTGTCCGATTTTTAACACTTTATGCCCTGCTTTACCGAGCCGCCAGGGTTGAGCGGAGATATACAGATACTATGAGTGTCCATGACTTGCAATAGTCTCGCTTAAATGCTATCCCTTCGCATAATGATGATGTGCGCAATGATCAGAGCGAGTAAATGAATTGCGTGGAGACTTAAGTCCATCATGCTAACTCAAGGATTATCTTTTAAGGCATCCCGTACTGGTAAAAAGATTAGCGGAGGAAACAAATACTACGCTGATGAGCATCCGGATCCTTCAATCCTTGCTAGCAAATGCAGATATGTTCTCGTTTATATCCTGAGAGCCCACCAGTATCAACTTGGTGGATGACCAGACCTCCAGCCTCACTGAGTCATTCTCGCGAATTGGTGTCTTTCAGATAAGATCTCGAACTCTCAGCCAAGAGGATCACCCAAGCCTCCTTTCCAAAAGGCCAATGGATAGACAAGAAGTGGCGCGCCGTCCCTACCAAGGGCCCGTCATCCCATGTCGGTTGATCTTAGTTCCGTTGATAGGCCATGGCCCTTGCAGATGGCAAGGATAATGTTCCAAAGACACTGCGAATCGACTGCCATGTGTGCCATGTGTTAGAGCTCCCTGGGTTCGCTTGGCTCCATAACAACCTCTTTAAGCCTTTGAAGGCCTGTCGAACAAGCCATTCAGCGGGCCGGACCAACCTATGCTGGCAAGCTGACGGTAGCGTCATTGCGCGTGGTCCAGCCGCTAAAGTCAGTCGGTCTTGGGCTGGGTTCTTTGTCTTCGTTGTCAAAGACTCCCTCGTATACTGCATGCGCACAGCAGCATCCCTTCAGACCCGTAAATACTCTGAATCTTTCTCAATCTTGTTTTCTTCTTCTTCTTCTTCTTCTTCTTCTTTTCTTTTGTTCAGTTGCGAGACTGACATTGAAATCGGAGAATCATTGTAGATCATGGGATCGCGATATAGAACTTGAGGATGGGTAAGTCCAATCCTTTTTCGAGGTGCCCACTACTTTCAGTACCTTACACCAACACCAACCCCTCTCTTCCCGCACCTCTAAAACTTGGGCTGTATCGCGGGAATACCTTCGTTACCAGCCAGCGTAAAGTGTCTAGCTTTAAACATCAGCCTGGGCTACTGTATTTATAGCAGTTAGTCAAGCGGAATCGATATCGCTTGCTGCCAGACCCTGCTCTGGACGGACGTCTCCGCACCTGTTTCACCAGCATCTTCAAACATTCAGCAAAGATATATCCTTCGTTGACTAACCCCTTGTGCGACCCATAGTGCCGTCGCAGCCGCTGCCGGACCACCTGCAGGATACACTCAGGTTCTCTCCCCGGTCTATTCCTCGACTCGAAGAGGAGGAGGAAGATGAGAAGAATTGGGACCAAACATTACGCCCAGTAGCTCCAGACTCGCCGGCTGTCCATCGATTTGCGCACTCACGAGACTCGTCCGCCGAAAAGATTCCACAAACACACCCGCCCTTGGCCTCGCCACGATTACACTCAAGAAGCCCTCTCAGCGGCGTTGTAGAACGAATAATCGACCCGAAGAGTGCCGCATACGGCCATCATCGCCAAACCTCGATCGTCCACGGCATTCAACACTCAAGAAATGGCAGCTTGGCCAGCACCAGTTCAAGTCCCCTCAGCCCACACATGATCGCAGCCGCTGGCGCCGGCTTTGATCTCCCAGACATGCAATCGGCGGGCACCCGTATCGATGGCGACGCCAGTTATCCTTCACGGCCACCTACATCTCTCTCCGGAAATGTTGTACCCATGGATCGCCCCAATGCCACCGATGCTCCCTACGGCACAATCCAACGCAGGCCCGAACGAATGCATAGTAAATCTCGGCGTGATCATGCCCCTCATCACTCTCACTCTTCGCGTCATAAAGATGAGCAAAAGACCGTCGGCGAATATGCGCTTCACGTCTTGTTTACCTCGGTCAGTCCAAGCTTCAGTCTTGCCAACGCGCATTGCAACTGACTTGATGATAGTTCATTGCACAAGCCGAAGATAAGCTAACAGAATGTGTCACGGTTCCTTTCGATCCCGAACCCAATGTCGAACAAATATGCGGCCGAGGTGTTGACCCAGCCTTTGATCAATTGATCGTTGCTCTGGGCCACATTGCTAGCCCCAGACCAAAAGCCTTGATCGATTCAATGATGCTCTGGAGGAAGAGCAAAAGTGATGCCGCCAACGAAGCTCGCAGTCAGCTACAACAGTCTCGCAACGCTGCCTCCGGAGGCCCCCTTGTTCGACGAAATACAGAGCCAGTGCAGGCTGTGATACCTGGCCAAGGAGGCCCTGATTCTGTTTTCCCAAATGGTCCACCAACGCTCGCTGGAAAGCAGGAATTTGTGGCTCAGGCTGAACGCCGGTCGACCGTATCTATATACATCCTTTGCCGTGTCCTTCTCGAAGTTATCAGCCAGAGCAACTTGTCTTCCATCACCTCCGAAATGGAGGACAAGTTAGAAAACATCATTTTCGGACAACTCAAAATTGCCGATCCCGAGCAACTCTCTCTGTCGTCTCTTAAGCTGGCTAACTGGAGCCTTTTTGCCCAATTGCTCGGGCACATGAGTAGCATCAACTTTAGCGGAGTTACCAGAAGATTCATCGAGGACTTGGAAAGCTCCCTCCAAGAACGCGTGGTCAAGAGCCCGACTATATCTTCTGGTCGCGATATTGAGGGGAAGGTGGAACTTGTGCTATGGGGCACGAAGCACCTGAAACTCAAGATCTCGCCTGAAGAATCTTGGGAGCAATCTTGCGATTTCCTTATCTCACTTGGCCGCCTCTTCCAAAAGTCTCACGGTCAAAAAGTCAAGACAACCTTCTGTCAGGTGATAGAAATGCTTCTTCTTCCAATCGCAGCAAAGGCGAGCAACAGCCATTTCATGCATCCGAAATGGGCAGAAGTCCTCGCTGCTGTCGGACCTCGTCTTGCTCAAATGTTCATGAAACCGAGGCATTGGTATTTTGCATTTCCTCTCACTGCAACTCTTCTCTGTGTTTCTTCTCCGGACAACTTCGGATCCCAGTGGCTGCAGCTAATCCTGCCTTTACAAACCAAAGCCAAGGATCGAGCCACTAAACCTCTTTGCCTTCAAGTCATCTCTCGCTTGCTATGGACATACTTGTATCGCACTAATGAGACCTTCCAAAGCAGCCTACGCAAGATTGACGAGGTTATGAAACTTGTCTTGCCATCATCCAAACGAAGTCTGGTTGCTTCTGATACCCTTTGCACTGAACCCTTGATCCAGATCATTCGAATTGTTGGCTTCAAGTATCCTGAATATTGTTTTAGGAACGTGGTATTTCCTCTTATCAATGCTGAACTGTTTATTTCCAACAAGGAACTGAAAGTTGAGCAACTTGACCCTGATCGAGTTGTCGTCGGCATCAGAGCCTTTCTATACATAATGTCAGATCTGGAGAAAGGAGAACAGGGGCGACCGCCATTTCCTCAATACTCCGATAATCCGAACCCAAATTCAACCGCCGATCGATTCCCTGCCTCCCCAGTCCTGGCGTCTCCTTACAACTCTCCTCCATCACAGCCGACAGTGGCTTCCAAAGAGGAGTATATCACTCGTCCAGTCTTGACGCACGTCCTGAGCGATGGAGTCCGAGACTTTTACCTCAAATTCTGTGAGATTCTGGGAAAAATTACAATTATTTGCGATAATACCTTTGGTGGACAAGCGGCACTGGACGAGAAGTTCAACAGCCCCTTACCCAAAACCCCTATTGCTGAAACCTTCACTTTCTCTCGTAAAGACGATCACCAGAGTGCCGCAGACCAGAAACAAGCGTTTTATGAACTTCTTCATGTTGCTGTTCAGGCATTACCAAGATGTCTTTCTGTTGATATCCCTTTCAACTCTCTGATTAATTTGTTGTGCACTGGAACAGCACATGTGCAGTATAATATTGCAGAGTCATCAGCCAATTCTTTGAAAGCAATCGCAAGGCAGTCACATGCTCAGCAGGTTACCATGGGCTTTGCCCGTTTCATTTTTAATTTTGACGACCGGTACTCGACAATGTCCGATGGCGGAATGCTTGGCCATAGTCATATTGAGAACACCTTGCGTTTATACGTTGAGCTGTTACAGATCTGGATCGAAGAAATCAGACAAAAGACCAGGGATGCCGCCACAGACCAACCGGAAGCTAACGCGTCAGATAAACGAGCCATCAAGCTTGATATCTCTAGTATATGGGCAGAGGTTGATCAAGCCGAGGCCCATGGTTTATTCTTCCTCTGTTCACAATCGCGACGGGTTCGCCACTTTGCAGTGACGGTTCTTCGCTTGATTGTCGAATTTGACAAGGCGCTTGGAAAAGAAGCTTCAGAAGACAAGGATTCGATGAGGCTCATTGACATTCTAGAAAACGAATCCAGTAACGTCATGGACTTCAACGATGAGCAGCTATCCGTTGCTGAACGAAGCCGACTACAACGAGGCCTACAAAACACCAACAACGGTGCTCTTGTTGAGCTTTGTGCCAGTGATGTCTCTTACGACACGACCCTGTGGTTCAAAATCTTCCCAAAACTCATTCGAATGTCATACGAGAAGTGCCCCTTCACTGTCACTATTTGCCGTGATCTCATTTGCAATCGCATTCTGCAGATGTACAAGCCAATTGTGTACCTTTCCGAGCCTTCGAGAGGTCTGTACTACAACAACGAACCTGGAAGTGCCAGGCTCGGGGCAAGATCTGCAACAACTCACCCCGAGGTGATGGTGGAGCAATGGAAATTGTACTTAATATTTGCCTGTACCGCGCTTGCAGATCCAGGTGCCTTACCAACTGCCCAGGACCCTCAGCATGTCCGAAAGGTGTCGAAGGCATCCTCCAAAGACAAAATTGTGACAGCTCGAATGCTGTTCAAATACCTGATCCCTATGTTGTCGGTCTCGTCCGCATCCGTTCGTGATGCTGTTGTTGTTGCTATGGGCTCCATCAACATTCATATTTACCGGACTTTGCTTGAAGAACTACAAGGACAGGTCTCTCGTTGCAATGACGAGGCACGCGCGCGGATACATCAGAGAACAAACAGCAACCCTAGAAGGAATCGAAAGATGGATCTGCTTAGGACGGAAATTACCCATGTTTTCAAGCTCACTTCGCACTTTTTAAGAGAGCCCGAGGTATACAACGGCGAGTTTTTCTTGGCCACTCTCACCACATACACAAAGGATCTGAAACTATTTTTGATGGATGGAGAGGTCCAGATGGATTGGGAGTTTCAGAAACTCAGACGCCACTACTGTGGCCTTATGGAGGCATTATTCGAGGGTATCAACAGGACGAAAGATCCATCTCGATGGATGACCTTTGAGTCACGGAAGTCGGCATTCTCACTTATGGAGGACTGGTGTGGATTTTCACCGAACCAAAACCAAATCCGCGCCCGTGAGGATACCATGCGTCAATCGTTGATTGATCAACAGACTCTGGGTGAGCGAGGTACTGCTACCGCTGCGATGGAGATAGAAAAGAGAAACCTCCGGACTGCAGCACTCAGTGCCATGGCTGCTTTATGTGGTGGGCCGATTAGTGTCACAACCGAGAGCAACGTGGTTCTCCAGTTTGATGTTCGGCGAATGCTTGCTTGGATCGACTCTATTTTCAACTCCGGAAGTGATAAAATGAACGTCACTGGCAGGAGAGCTCTTCGGAACCTAATTGTCCATAATCAAGAGGTGCCCTACTTGATGGAGCATTGCATTGCACGCTGCTACTTGGCAGGAGTCCCCAAGGTGCTCGAAAGCTACTTCGCGGTAGTCACACAAGTTCTGCAGGATCACATTGACTATCCTTGTCCTTTCTGGAAGTTACTCGGGCTTTGTCTATTCACGTTGGGCAACGATCAGAGCGAGATTCGATCCAAGTCTGCGACCGTGCTACGCAGCTTGGAAGCACGACAACAAAGAAACTCGAAGATTCAGGACTTTGACATCAGCATTTCTGACAAAACACAAGCTGTATACAAGCTAGCACAGTTTGAGATATCCAAACGCCTTGCCAAACAGCATACGGAACTTGCATTTCATATTTTCTCCGAGTTTACTCTGTACTTTAAGGATCTGCAGCCTGCAGCTCAACGAAATGTTGTTGCGGTGATGCTGCCTTGGATTCAGTCTATAGAGTTGAAACTGGACCCAAGTGGCGGGCCTGCAGCGCAATCATTTGTCTTGCTCGCAAACCTCCTCGAGATCACTATCAAATCCAGCGGCGCGCTACACAACGAAGTCCAGGCTCTTTGGCAGGCTCTTGCAACGGGACCATACCCAGGAAATGTTCGCTTGGTCCTCGAATTCATCATGCAGCTGTGCCTTGAGCGTCGAGAACAGAACTTTGTTGAGTATGCTAAGCAGATTGTCGTTTTCCTTTCAACAACAAATAGCACGCCAGGCATCAAGGTTGTAGAATTCCTCCTTATGCAGATCACGCCAAAGGCCATGGTACCAAACGAGAAACGAGATGCTGTTGAGCCTCCGGCAGACATCAATCTTCTGCCATATTGTGCTAATTTGGCTGAAGCTCTCCCAGTTGGCACCAAGCAGGCCGGGTTTTCTCTCGGCCAACTATCATTGATTCTCCTTGTTGATTTAATGGTATCACCAGTTCACTTGACTCAGGACAGCGTTCCGCTTCTTCTCCAGGTTGTTACTGTCCTGTGGGATCATTATACACCACTGGTTCAGGAGCAGGCACGAGAGATGCTCGTGCATCTTATTCACGAAGTGGTGATCTCTCGGATCGATGACCAAACCCAGGAAGTTGACAGAAAGGCCATTGAGGATCTGATCGACTTGATTCGCCGGCACGATCGCTCAGTGGTCTGGGGATATGAGGATAGCAACGGCAAGATGGATGACCATGACAGCAAAGTGCCACCGAGCATGGAGTTTCTCACAGCTGAAGTCATTAAGACTTTTGAGATGACGTTCCCGGGAATCAAAGAGCATTGGGGACGGCTATCACTGACCTGGGCTACGTCTTGCCCAGTTCGACACCTTGCTTGCCGGTCATTCCAAATCTTCAGATGTGTTCTCACGTCTGTGGATCAGCCAATGTTGGGAGACATGCTTGCACGATTGTCTAATACTATTGCTGACGAAGACCCGGAGATCCAATCATTCTCAATGGAAATATTGACGACCTTGAAGACCATTATCGTCAAGCTTGACGCTGATGACCTTCTCAACTTCCCGCAACTCTTTTGGACTACATGTGCTTGTTTGGATTCTATCAATGAACGGGAATTCTTGGAGGCCGTCGAGATGCTCAACAAATTTCTTACCAAACTGGACTTGAGCTCACCAAACGTGCGCCGGATACTTGCCGATGGTCAGCCATCCCGTTGGGAAGGACTATTCGAAGGTGTACAGCCTCTGCTTCACAAAGGTCTGCGGTCGTCCCTGTGCTGGCAACCGACTCTTGACACCATAGACAAGCTAGTACCTCTGCCTAGCGATGGCTTAGTTGGCGATGATTCACGTTTGTTCTTCTCGTTGCTCTCCAACTTCCCTCGTTTCTTGAACGAACTCGAAAAACCTAGCCCGGATGAAAGTGTTGTTCAAACAGCAAGATTACTTCAGGAAGAAGCAGATAACCAGGGACTGGCTTGTATCGCTGAGGCTCTGGATGATTTTGCTATGGGTAGCCCTCAAGACAGCAGTAAAGACTTCATCGTCGAGCTATGGGGAGCTTTACGCGAATACTATCTCCCTCAGATGGATTTCCAGATGGTGACATTCTTGACTGGACTTCTCACAAATTCCTTGTCCTGGGTAAAGATCCAGACCATGCGAATTCTTTGCATTGCGATTCCTGAAGTGGATATGCGCAAGCCAGAACTCGCGGGTCATGGATCTGATCTCATCTCGCCACTGCTTCGACTGCTCCAGACAGAGTTCTGTATGGAGGCACTCGAAGTATTAGACAACATTATGGCCATGTCTGGAAATCATATGGATAAGCACCATCTGAGGATGAGTATGACGCGACCAACCTCGAGGGCGATCCGAAAGGAATATGAGCGCACGCAGAGTTTGTTTGGAATCCCCGAAGCATCTGGTTGGGCTATTCCTATGCCTGCAAAGAAGACAGACGCTACACGAGCCAATATCCATGCTGCTTTTTACACTTGCCAGGGCTCAGAAGGGACGCTGACAGAAACTGCACCCACCCCTGATGTGGAGTTTCATGCCGATGACTTTCCTTACACCTACTTTGGCGCACCAGAGCGAACTGAGACGATGCTTTCTGATGAAGGACGCGGCGATGTTCACTCGGGAGATCTGGCAACTAAGCTGGATAGTCTTGATGACTTTTTCGAGGAGCCTTCAAGTCCTACGACAGATGATGACGGCCGATCATCAAGAACGATTACCGAATACACGCCTGAATCCTTTGAGCCCGGAGCAGAACTGTATGATGAACAGATTCTGCCAATTCTACATGAGGCCTCAAACAATACCTCTTTCCAGAACGGATTCGCCGATCGGTCCCCAGGGTTGTCGAGAGAAACGAGTTCGAATACTATGAACCCGGGTGCCTTCAGTGTGGTAATTCCTACCGTTCGACCTGGACTTCATTCCAGATCCATCACATCGCCCTCTGCCCCAGCTTCTTACCAACCACAAATGGGCGACATTATTTCTGACGACGAGTACGTGGGAGGTTTCTCCGACGCCGATGATGAGAGGCCAGGGACAGGGCATACTGAAAGCGCGTTTTACTTGGAGAATATGATCAAGCCTGTGACGCGCAGACCACAGTCGAGAATGCGTCGTGTACCCAGCAGCCGCTCGAGAGATGAGAGAAGTCGGGAGAAGCCACCACCTCAACCGGCATCTCGTTTAGCCAACAGCATTTTCCCACCGGGAATGCAAGAACATGTAGAAGGTGATATGTTATGATAATGTTAAAAGAGGACTGACTGCAATGGTCATGTTTTATATAAATGTTTGAAATGTTGTATGATGATGGGTGGAACTTGTGTGCTGCGCTGGCGCCAGGGATATCTGAACTTTTCAAAAGGGGTCGACATGCTGCTACCTGTATAAAAGGTGATTTAATACAAAGCGACTGAATATTTTCATCTCCGTGTACAAGAAGCTCGTGGTGAAGAACACCGTCCTCAATACCTAGTCCTCTTGGTATTCTTACTGTTCCCGTTTCTGCCTTAGTAATCCGCACTCCGCTTAAGCGATATGTCCCTTTGATACATAGACACTTGTGCACATCCTGGCCTTCATACCAACTCCTCATGGAAACATACAGCAGCCAAAACTCTCTCATGGTATAATGTCTATTTTGTTTCGAGGTATCCAAAATGCTTCGAGACAGTTCAAAGAGCCAACAAAATGGACTCGCGCAATTATTGGCTCAAGATCCATGAGCAAACGCAAAAACAAAGCTCCCAAGCCCTTTCAACTTATATACCCTGATGCTCCCAACAAAGAACACTCCGATCTTGCAACATTTCTGTCGTATGTAGAGCGAACCAGCTTGGACAAGAGGTCTACAGTTTATAGAGGCACTCACTACGAATACACAGTCGCCGACACTCTCTCCAAGTATGGTTTCTTCCTCAAACGCGTTGGAGGCCAGTCAGATCGTGGCATGGATCTTTTGGGAATATGGACATTGCCTTCAACATCTCATACATTCAAAGTGATTCTTCAGTGCAAAGCGGGTGCTCGAAGCGCAAGCCCCATGTACATCCGCGAACTCAAGGGTGCTATGGCAGCAGCACCACCGGGATGGCGAGGTACCGACGTGCTAGGTCTGTTGGTGGGAGAAAAGCCTGCAACGAAGGGCGTGCAGAAGGAGATACACTCTGCTGATGTTGCATTGAGTTATGTATGTTGTTCTCAAGAGGGAGAGATTTTGCAGATGCTGTGGAATACCAAGGCACAGGAGATGGGGCTGGAGGGTACATCGGTGGGAGTGAGTTATGGGCAAGACAAGAATCGGATTGTGTTGCTTAGGGGAGGAGAGATGTTGCCGCTGCTGGACCAGGTGAAGACTGAGGAGGAGGATGATGCTGTGGTGGATGTGTCTGCTATGCAAGCTGGAGGATCGTAGTCGATGCGACTTAGACGAGGCAGGCCGCAATAGAAGTGTCGCTGTCATGTATTTTTATATACCTATACCATGGGAAAGACTTTATCTGCTACAAGAATCGTTATACTGCGTGATGCTATCAAAATATTTAACGAAATGGGCGTAGTCTATGTTATCAGGAAATATCGTGACAATAGAGTCATGGTATATGAACGTTATCCAATTTTATTAACTGCGAAAACGTTCTGTAATGACATGACTATCCTGAGTCCCTCACCGAGATTTCATGTTATGTCTCCAACCCTCCTCTCACCCTTTGATCAACTGCCTCCATTTCCTTTCGTGACAGGTTCCATATTTACATGCCAACCTTGGCAATAGCCTTTTTCACACCTTTCTCGATCACCTTGAGGTGATCCTCCGGTGTCTTTCTACCACCCATCTTGATGCCGTCATTGCCATCCATATCGAAAACATCATCAAAGCTGAACTCGCCAGAAATCACATCTTGCTCAACAAGATCGCGTGGTATGGCCGGCTCAAAGGTCTCACACTCTTCACCTTCGTGATATTTGTGACAGAACTGTTGCTCAGCCGGTTTGCCAGAGTCGAAGCGGCATTTCCACTAGCCACCGCTTGACTTCTGGAAAGGTTCGGCCCAGTGATTGCTGGGATCGTGCCATTTCTTGTCCCATTTGTTGGGCTTGCTGCTCTTGGTACTGCGCACTCGAGACTCGAGCTTCCAGACGGTTGTGAGAAACTCCTTGTACTGTTGATCGACTGTGTTCCGACGGTTGAGATGGACGATGCCGTAGCCTGCGAAGGTAGGGAACCACTTGGGGACGTCGGGCTTGAGGGGAGTCTCGTACATATTGTGGCGCTTAGGGTCGCTATGAGACTTAGGTAGATGGTAGGGGAAGTAGTCAGTTTCCCATTCGAGTTCGTCTGCGTCAATGACTTCAGGATGCTTATCAACTGGGCATGTCTTGGGAGGCGCAAAGTGGAACTTGAGCTGCTTGGAGTAAGCTTCCTTGAATGCCTTCTTCTTGGCAAAGGCTGCTTCATCCTCCAGCCAATTTGAAGAGGGACAGATGTTGGATTCTTGACTCTTCAACCACTTCTCGTACTTTGAAAGCTTCGGAGCCTCAGGAGATGTCCCAAGAAGGAATCCAGACTCTCGAAGGACGGCCTTCTGATGCTCAGTCGGAGGCAGGTGGGAAGTGTCTGGATAAAAGGTAAACTCGCCGGCAATGGTACCCTCCATAGACCCATCATGGATAGCGACCTTTCGAGTCAACGCGGATACGTCGACCTTTGCGTCGTAGATCTTCTGTTGGATTTTGGGTCCGACCATGGGGAACTCAATGAGCTTGTTGCCCAGCCCGAGGTCGTATGTCGTAGCTGCCTCTTCCTCAGCTGCAAGACGTCGTTGATGGTCGATTCTTTTGACAGAACGATCATAGTAATGTTTCTCATAGGTAGCGTGGGCAGCATACTCCTTGCGAATATCACCCTCCATGGAAAGGGGTTCGAGGAAGTTGGCTTCGCTATGCCACTGGTGTAGGGCGAAAGGCACCTCGGGGTCAACTTCTCGAGCCTTAATTTTGGACGTGGACCTGAAAATATCATCTTCGGGGTAGTCTTCATTGCAAGGATAAGGATAGTCAAAATCCCACTCCTTCAGGGGAGGCTTGCCATCCGGCGGGACGTTGAACTGGGATCGGTGCGTAGTGCCAGGCTCACGGTACACCTGGGGTTGTCTGTCTTCAGTTTCGATATTCCATTTGCTCTTAATATTGTCTTTCTTAATCTGAATTGAGACGGATTTGAGAGGGCCAGTGGGAGGTGTGTGGGCATCGACTGAGGAGATAACAGCCGATTCCGACCTGCAGAAATGGCCTTCAAGAGCTCGTCGAGTTCGAAGCGCGAAGGCCTTGTGACTGCTAGCAGATGAAAAAGTTGAAGACGTATCTTGATTCTTCTCTTCTTCAATCTTTGGAAGAACAAGTTCGTAGGGCTTCTCGATGAGGAGAGAAGGGGGAGGTTGGGCACATGAAGCCGACAAGATAGTCGACGTCATGTTTAAAGAGGAAGTTGAGCTTTAGATGCTTCAAGATATGTTTCCGATAGATTTGACTCGAAGCTTAAGGCTGGTGTTTGTTAAAAAAAGGGAAAAAAGAGTTTGTGTGCGCGCGAAGAGAGAAGAAAAGATCTATGTGTGGGTGAGTGGGTGAATTGCGATGAACAGGAACATCAATGAACAGCCGCCTGGCAGTGCCATTCGCTTCAGCTCACCAGCTAAGCCCGAACAAGGCAAATTTCAACAGCAAATACTGTCTGAAAAATAGAATGCAGAACAATTGCCGCTATCCCAAATAGTGAATGCAAACGAAGTACCAGTTATAGGGGTGTTGACAATATAGGATGCCCCCTAACGGCGTTGGAAGAGGAAGCTCAAAAGAGCAGCAAATTTCGATCGCCACTTGCGATTATGAACAAGAGGAGATCAAGGATATCTGATTGAATGATGTTATGTAAGTATTGTGGACGAACTCTGTGTAGATACAAAGTTCTTGATCTCGATTTAATAGGCTATGCCCTCTCCCTCAAAACTCTCTCATAAGCTGACGACTCCCTCGCGTACCTTTACTATCAGTGAATCACGAGTTGAAGGACAGATCTCGATGAATTATACATGAGGAGTAGACTTGCTTTTTAAACTGTTTGCGACCTTGGCCACGGGTTCTGAGAGGGCACAAGGACGTTTGTGACGGTTGCATTTCTTTCGGCGGAGACCGGTGTATACCATCAAAGACTCGTGGATCGGGATGTTTGTAACGTTGAATGGTCATACATTGAGATTCGTGTCGACTTCTAGAAAAGTTCCGTAAGCATGCTCTGATATACATAAAGTTCTTGATCAAACTCCCCCGCTCTCATCTATATCCTGTGTTGTACATGCTATCACACAGACAGCCAGACACCGCGGCATGTGTCTCATGTCTCCATTAAGATGCCACAGGTCCTACCTTGACCTGCTCTCTAAGTCTCTTAGCCTCATCTGCCCTGTTCTTCTTATGCTGCTTTCTCTGTCCTGCCTCAATCTTTGCAAACTGACCACGCGCGCCGTGCTTGAGCTTCGTGATCATGTCCGAAGCTTTACCTTTGTCTAGGTTTTCGGGCTTTAAAGGTTCCGCCTTGCCGCGCATCTTATTGATGAAGTCAACCTGTCCCTGCGTGGGTGGCAGCGTCCGCCATCTTTGATAGCGGTGAATGAATGTGTGGGGAAACGTCTTTGCCGCGAAGCTGTCCGCTCCGTGTACTGCATCGGTGAATGTGGCTGCCGTAAGGATCTCCCGAGGCATCGCGTATGGTGTTTTGGCGATGCCAGGTGGTAGGGCTCGTACTTCTATGGCTCGGTAAAGCGGTGCCGTCGTGTTAAACTGTTCGCTGACTCGTTCAATGCGAACATAAGAACCATTTGGTGAAGATAGCACAAACTTTTCTTTTCCGACCTGAACCCATGCGTATTTACTGATGGCACGTATATGCTTCTCGCCAGATGTATCGGCGATAAGATCTAAAACCGAGTCATAGTCTGTGAATGTGACACTATCGGCTCCAGGCCCGGGAGTTGTGCTGTATGACAATGACTGTTGAGAGGTGACATGTTCTGTATCCTTGAACTTGCGTAGGTCATTCACTGTTGCCCGCTCAACCAGAATATCAGGATCTAGACCAAACAGTGTGGGCGTGGTCACAATTCCAGTATCCAAACTTGAGACAAGATCGATGATGTGGCAGTTCTTCTTTCCTGGATGTAATCGCATACCTCGGCCAATCATTTGAACCAGGAGGTTACGTGATCTTGTCGGCCTGCCGAGGATAATGCAGTCGATATTTGGAATATCAGTTCCTTCCGTGAAAACACCACAGTTGACCAGTACCGGAAATTCTCCCCTTCGAAAGGCATCCAACGTCTCACCTCTCTCGACTTTATGGGTCTCTCCAGTCACATATCTCGCATCAAAGCCATGTTGGCGGAATCGATCTGTCAGTTCAACGACATGAGCAACATCGACGCAGAACACAAGTGTTGATTTCCTTCCTGCAGCCTTTGCCATCCAACTGCGAACTGTAATATCGTTGATCTCGCTGGTGTTAACGGCCTTGGATAGATCAGCAGGAAGATAATCGCCAAAGGCGCCCTTTTTGACTTCTGATAGATTCGCTTTCGATTCAACAGTAGTGAAGATAACATCTGACAGCCATTTTTTCGAAATCATATCCACGTAGTCTTTATGATAGACGATCTCGTCGATTGCCGCGCCTAGTTTAACTCCGTCGAAACGCGAGAAGGTGGCAGATACACCAACCAGATTCGGGGAATCAAGCCGCTTCTGATCCAGTCCAAAATAACGAAGAGTCCTGAGGTACCCTGGAGCAACGATATGATGGGCTTCATCAACCAGCAACAGCTTGAAGTGGGATGGATCGAACTTCCTAAGGCGATTTTGTGATGTTATGCTTCGTACACTGGCGACCGTAATGTCTGCTGTTCCAGTTGCATGAACATTTCCCATCTCAATCTCGATCTTTTTATCCGGATAAGCGCGTTGACAATGGCTCGCTGCTTGTTCTACGAGCTCACGGCGATGAGCCAAGATCAATGTCTGCTGAGCACCCTCATTTACGGGAGGGATTCTATCAATGAGTTGCGTGAAGATGACCTTTTAATTGTTAATCAATGAGTCTCAAAAAGAGAGAATGCAGGGAACTCACTGTTTTGCCACTTCCAGTAGCTAACGATATACCGACCCTTTTATGGCCACCTTTCAAAGAGCTCAGAACCGACTCGATACATTCTTCTTGGTAATCTCGAAGTTGTAGTTTGGGTAGCTCATGAGCACCAGCTGAAGCAAAAGCTCTGGATATCTGAGGTTTTATCGCAAACAAGGAATTTGAAGTCCTGGGCCGAAACAGACATCTCTGTATGGCTGGCAGCATTGCACATGATGATAAGTGCAATGAGAGTAGGCTCTGTCTCATTGAGTTGAAGTGAAAATTATTTCATGAATAAGTTGCAATGAGCATGAGAATATTGATGATGGTAACTGCATTATGTAAGCAGGGTGCTTCCACTGATATTTCAGCTTCATCGTCAACCAGTCGTGAACTTTAAGTGACATGATGAACCATGAATTGAATGAATGCCCGTGTTTAAATTTTCAATCGACTTTCAAAGTACTTGGAGGGCTTTCATTCACTTGCTCTATACCTGCTCCTAACCTGGAGTGCTCCTCTTGAAATTTCTTTGCTACCATGTTTCATACTTTACCATACATATACAAAGGAGTATGGAGTCGGAACCCACGCATGATCTCCTCGACGAGGACCTGAACGACCCAGAGAATGCAGAAAATTTGGAAGAGAGAGACGAGGCTTTACTACCACCACTTCAGAATCAATATGCCGAGAATGAGACCGAAGCATCTGGAAGTGTGTACACCGAGAGCGAGTTTGAAACAGATGGAGAAAACTCACTGAAAAGACCCGCCAACGAAGATCTAGCTCCTCGGATATTCAAAAGGCAAAAAGGAATCCTCAACACCGACTATTTGGATCTTCTTAATAGAGATATTGAAGATGCAGCACAGCGTGTCTGCTTTGCCGACGACAATGAAGAGACCCTTCTGTACCCAACCCAAATAGGTCTTACCTTCTGGTCGGTTCCGGAGAAAAAGCTTTTCTATGAGTCTATCGCGCGCTTGGGCCTGAGTGATCTTCCAGGCATCGCATCTCGCATAGGCACCAAGAGCGAGATTGAGGTAAATCATTACCTTGATGTGCTCCAAAGAGCTCGACTTTTGAGACAACGCGAAGTCAGACGTCCCGCTATCGAGTTTTCCGAAATCCCCGCTGCAGTCGAACTTAGCCAACAATGCTGCCACGCCTTGGATGAAGCCGCGGACGCTATTTCGGTGCGTCAGGAACGAAAAGAGGAGCAAAGAGAAGAGGGTAAATGGGGAGACTGCTGGGATATAACCCCACGAATTGCCCGCCGACTCGACAATGGCGAGACTCTTACTGAAGGTCAAGATCATCCTTTCTCCAAGCTCTTCAACGTCCATGCCTGGTTGAAGCTTTCTGAGCGTATCTTCATGAATTCATCCATTCCTAGCGAGAATTGGGATTCAATCGACAACACGCCTCCCTCAATGTGGGCTACTACATTCGAAGACTTTCACTCTCTCGCAGTCTCTATCACAAAAAGACTCGTTCAGACAACAATATTCTTCAGCGAGTCAAGAATCAGAGCAAAAAAGGAGTTGGTACCTGCTACTCGTGAAATCGTCAGGGCACAGGATGTCGAGGCAGCTGTGTCCTCGTTAGCATTAAACCATAATTCTCATCACTTTTGGCGCAAATGTGCACGAAGACTACGACTTGAGGTTCATGAGGAGGAGCCGCCTTTGCGAGAGGAGGAAGCAGAGCGTGAGCCTCTGAGCTATGAACAGATTGAAGCCCTTTTATCAACAAGCGACGAAAATGCCAATCAAACCATCGGCCTGAAGTCCAAGCCTGGCGCAAAAGAAAGCATCTACATTTCCGAAGAAGAGGCCCTTGGCTGCGACTATGAGGAACCGGACTTTGACGAACCCCCTCAGTTATTTGCTGATGATTGCCTTGCGATCGAACGAGAAGCAAATGAGGTACTGCAATTTTCAGCCGCCGACTTTCCAGAAACATACCGCAAGAAGGAGACTCTCAAAAACCGCATTGCAATGGAGCGACGACAGGAGCAATATGCCGAAGAGCGCGACCAATATGTCAGCTGGCAGGCTGAGAACGAGATGTGGGATCTGCTGCAGAAGAAACCGCCAATTGAACTGCCTAAGATGCCCTCGCCTGGCCCGTTGCAGCGGTCGACTTTGGATGTCGAGAGTATCTTTCCCATAGGAAGGGATTGGAGGACTAAAACAAGGTACCGCAGCGAGTGGGAGGGGACATAGGTGAGAATGTTGGGCATTCATATACTGAACATTGGTCAACGTACGTATGGACCTTGCAAGTTAGCAGGCTCTTCGTTCGATGTAATAAATTCTTTGAACTCCCATGCCTAAGGGTATCTGAACCGCCCCGTCTACTATTTTTTATCATACAAAGCCAGTCTTTTGATTTAAAGATTCTACCGTCTCCTCTTTGGTCTCGCCTTTGCTTTCGTAGTAGCAGCCTTCTGGCCCTTCTTGGCACCTCGTGTGGACTTGGACACTTGCTCTTCGCTCTCTTCGGAATTCTCTTCCTCCTCACTGGACGAGTTATCACTCTCCTCCTCCTCTTCTTCGTCTTCATCGTCGTCTTCCTCCTCCTCAGTGGTCTCGGCCTTTTCTTGCTTTTCGGCCTTGGCAGGTGTGGCCTTCTTTTTCTGTCGCGATGCGCCTCGCTTCGACCTCGGCGCTGGCGATGGGGCGTCCGTACCGTCCTCTGTATCTTCGACCGAAGTGCCTCGTGTCTTTGTATCTCCTCGCTTGCGCTTCTTGGCAGGAGAGGGTGGCGGAGAAAGGTCGAGTTGTGGTGGTGATGTTGGGGGATCGTTGGGACCAGCGAGAGCGCGTGACATCATGGCATCTTCGAACTGCGCTCTTGGCAGAGAAAAGTCGTTGTATTCGGCTTCATCCTCATCGAAATTCTCTCGCTCATCTATAACTTCGAGGTTGTAGTAGGTTCTGAGCTTCTGCCATATATATGGAATGCGCGTGTGTTGGTAAAGATCAGGATCGAAACCGTGGTTCCGCAGGTGCTCCGAGATCGCTATCATTCGGAAATGTCTGTGCATGCCTGCGCCCTGCTGGTCAGTAACAGCTGGTTGTTGAGGGAGAAATTCAACTAACCAGCCGGTTTCCAACGAATGACGCCCTTGAATAACGAAGCCACTTGATCGTCCGTCCAAAGATCATTATAGTTGTTGTCAGGTTCTTGTTCCTTTGTCTCACTAGACTCTTCGTGATCACCGGTCTGAGGAGTATCGACGTCCATTGCATCGTCATCTCGTGCAGGAGTTGGTGTCGCTGCGGTTTGAGTGCTAGCTCGGGCGCGCTTCCTGGGCGCCATTGTGATCGCGATGTGAAAATGAAATGTTGTTTAATGATGGGGTGAGGATCATATACTCTGCAAATGACGATTGCTTGAGTGACGGGATGCTGTCTGGTTGGTATGGATAATGTTCACCTCCCAAATAAAGTTGACGGATCGAAGCGATTGTCCAATTCGATGTGTTCGCTGGGAAAGAGCTGGAGGCGCCGATGAAATCATACCTAGGGCCGAAGCAGGAGCTTGTCAGTGAATTTTAGCGTAAAAGTCCCTGAAACGCGCCTATCGTTCACTGGAGCGCGTCGCAGAGCGGCATGCATAATCACGCGTTAATTGCGATTAGGTACACAGCATTGGAAGCTTAAGCCGAAGCTTCCATGACATTGAAACCCAAAGCATGCCACCACCTAAGGACGATGAGATTGAACAGCGCATGGATTTGATTAAGAATAAAAGCTATGCCTGAATCGAATAAAGATCTTTCAGCTGTATTTGCTGTTACTGACTTTTGGGAACCGTCAAAATACCTTCATCAATTTGATGACAACTCTCAAGCTCAATTTCCCTTCTTTTCTCCCGGACTCAGAGGTACCTTGAACCGTGACGCTGTGCTAGACTTCGACTTACTTACTAACTTGGTGCCATAGATGATATAGACTCAGACCTTGTGCAGATCGGCCATGTCTCGGTCGAGCAAAATGGCTTCTTCAAACTCCCATCTCAGCTCGAGGCTCTCCCAAAGCCAGAAGCAGAAGCGACAGCCGACATCTCAGTCCCCACGGGAAGCATTGGCAATCCAGAACCCATTGACGACATATGGACACACACTGATGAGCCAGAAGAGAAAGCACCCGAGCATAGGACTTGGGATAGCTTCATCACGGGAACGCCAGCAGGTAAACAACCGCCATTGGTAACAGAAGCTGGAGCCACAGTCTACGATGCCTTGCTAGGTTGGTCTATTGATCCTCTTGAGCTGAAAAGCTCTGGGGTCCCTGTCGTTGATATCAAGGTCTACTTTTCGTCCTTGCTTGCTCTGGCTCTGGGCCAGGAATCTGTTTTCTTTTCCAAACAGGAAAAAGGCCGCTCTTTTGCCCCAGCAATACCTAGTATGCGGGTTACAGGATATTCCAAAGATGTCCTTCAGGGCTTGGAGAAACAATGTCATCGTTGTGGCTCAATGTTATTCGAATTGCGATCCTTTGTTGATTCGACCTACGCAAAGCGCACTTCAAAATGCGGTGTCGCTCTAGCTGGAGTTCTTGATCAGATTCTCAAGGATGTCCAAAGGCATGTCGCGCTTCATGGACAGACGCCGCGGTCACTTTTGGAGCTTCAATCTACTGTTAAAGGATTGCTTGCGATTCTAATACCGTTCCAACGACTCACCTCCAAGTTTCGCAAAGGATATGAAGACCAGCATGTTCTTTCCCAGGTCTTCCACGAGGCTTACTCTGTCGATTATGGTGAGGAACAGCTTCGCGGGATTATGCGTGAGGTTCTACAGAGAGTTTCGTCTCCCTGGATTGAATTCTTGGAAGAATGGATCGGAACCAGACAAGAAGAAGGAATCCCCTTAACCAAGGCCAACGTTGGTGCAAGCAAAGGCTTCATCAAAGTCGATACCGAGAAATACACAGATGATTTTGGACAAGAAGTAGAGGATATCGACTTTCGTCTGGACGACACCAAGATGCCTCACTTCATGCCCTACGATATCGCGAAGTCTATTTTCGAGACAGGCAAAAATCTGAGATTTATTAGGGAATGCCATCCGGAGCACCCCCTGGCTTCAGCAAATATTATCAATGCGACCAATCCTCCAAAAGTCGGTTGGCTTTACGATTGGGACGCCATTGAAAGCCTCGAGGAACGGGTTACCAAGTATCATGATGATCTCTTGCGCGCAATCCACGATTGTTCGTCCGAGAAACAAAATATGATAGAAGGCTTTCAACATGTGGCTGACCCTGAGGTTGCAAATCCATTCTTTCGCAATGACATCACGTCAGAAACAGGGCTCTTAAATGCCCTCACGGCGCGCATGGACGAGCCTTTGCCTGATAATACGAGTAGAGAAGATGCGTTGAGCCAGATTCTTCGTGAACGTCTTGCGCAGTCTGCTGCGCGCAAGTCCAGACCTCCTACTAGCGGGTTCGACTTTACTCCTCACCCATCACTTCTTCCGGTGCTTTCATTCGGGGGTATTGCTTCTGCACAGTCTGAAGTTGTCAACCAAGAGAGTCTTCGGTTGTTATTCAACAACCATGATTTACGAGGTCACCTAAAGATGCACCGTGACTTCCAACTTTTTGGTAGCGGCATGTTCGTAAGCCGTTTATCTCACGCCTTGTTCGACCCCGACTTGGAAAGCGCCGAGCGACAGGCGGGAGTTGCACGGCAAGGAGGTGTCATGGGTCTCCGCCTGGGAGGCCGGGATACTTGGCCGCCGGCGAGTTCGGAGTTGCGTCTCGCTCTTATGGGAGTACTAGCTGAGAGCTTCGATTCAGACAACGAGTTCGCTAAGGAGAAGCTGGTCAGTATCTCAAGAGACGCATCTGAACTACCAGGTGACATGAGTTTCGCGGTCCGCGATTTGTCGCAGGAAGAGATTGACAAGTGTATGAACCCAGATTCTTTGGAGGCTCTTGACTTTCTGCGACTGTCGTATAAAGCGCCGCCTGCTTTGTCAAGTATCATTACCCCTGTGATTTTGACGCAGTACGATCGAGTCTTCAAGCTGTTGTTGAGAATCATGAGGATGGTTTATGTCGTCAACCAGCTGTTCCGAGACGTCAATGCTAGAACCAGCCGCTGGAATGACCCTGAGGATATTTCATACAGATTCACTCGAGAGGCCCACCATTTTGTCTCTGGTATCACTTCGTTCTTCATGGATGCTGGAGTGGCCATCCCTTGGGAGGCATTCGAGGCCAAACTCGACAAAATCGAGGCACACTTGAAGAACCCTTCATTCACCAAGAGTACACCAGACAAGGTCGAGAGTCCTGATAGACTACGAGAATTCCACTCACGGGTGCTTGATCGAATTATGCTGTCCCTATTCCTCAGGAAGCGACAGCAGCCAGTGCTGAACTTACTTGAGGAGATATTTGGTGCAGTCCTGGAGTATGCCAAGTTCTCTCAAACCAAGGCTATGGGGAAGAACCAGAACACTGACCCTGAAGAGCTGAAAGAAATACGGCGATTGTACAGCAACTTCAAAAAGAAGGTGCAAATATTCATCACCGTCTGTCGAGCATTGACGGAAAAGAGTCGATCTACAAGCAACAAGGTCTCTGATGATTTAGGATTGAAACAGGAGGGTATTGGTGAGGATCACATGGTGGCCCAGCTATTGTTGAAACTACAAATGAATGATTACTATACTAAGTAAAGATAAATATACATGATGATATTCAATGTTCCTCTTTTTTTTCACCACTCATAACTTTGAAGCTCTATCTGGGACTGGGATATGCCCCTTACACCCCGCTATCGATAAGTCCCTAGGATCTATCTTTAGTGGCTGCCCCTCCATACCCCCACGCGTCGTCCCAATTATCATGAGGCGCTTTGTTTATTTCAACTTTGAACATCAATACACCAGTCTCAAAATGTCACGACAAAGCGTAGCAGCGCGCAACTTGTCTTTGACAGAGGAGCTTGAGAGGCTTGAGCAATCAATCACTCTCACTCTCCAGGGTATGTCTATTCTTCATTTTCTCTTTGCGCAGAGTTGACAAGTTGCCAAGAAATCGATCACAACTTTAGCAAATCGCATCGCATAGTAACAACAAGTATCCTGCCTCTCGTTGAACAGTATGGAGAGCACTCTCGAGCTGTCTGGGAAGCTTCCAAGGTCCGTCGAATTACTCAAAACAATAGAAACCCGCTTACAGCAGATAGTTCTGGAAGCAATTTTTCGAAGCATCGGCCAATGTTTCCCTCTCTGGTTATGAGGAGCTTGCCAACGATGACGAAAGCGAAAATGTGGAAGAGAGCACGGCCATGAGAGAAGATATCACCGAAGACTACACGGAGCAGCAAAACGAGGATGTCACCGCTGCAACTGGCACCGAGCAGTCTACCTTCCAGGCCGATGACTCCCTCCTCGATGATGCTGAGCTCACGGGAAGTACACCACGGCCCGGAAAGACAAAGACTCGATTCTCCGATATGGAATCTCCTTACGAAGTTATGAAGCGCGAGATGGAGGGCGAGGAGAACAACAACACCACAGTCCTAGACGATAACGAGGACTCGACAGTCTTGTTCGCGCAACACACCGCCAGACTTCCCGATATGTCAATGACTCCACAGGCCCAGCGCGACTACACAATGACCGGCGATCAGTCTGTTCAGCCGCAAAAGGATCCCTTATTGCACCGCGTCCTCGACAAGAATTACCGTATTCAGGCAACTCCACACAAACCCGCCCTTCGCATCTCACCGCTCAAGAGTGCCCAGCCCAAGAGTGCTCAACGCAAACCTGCTTGGAACGATTCACCAGGATCGTCACCTGAGATGGCAGTACCGACTTTACGAAGTGAGGTTTTCATGTCACCCTACAAGAGCAATGCCCGACAACGTCTTGCGACGGCAACGCAGGGTCCTCGCACCCCTGGTGTTAGCGTACAAACGCCAGCAACGGCGCGCAAGACCCGAGATGTTTTCGCTGACGATACTGTTACGGGTACTGGCAAGGAGAAGTACGAGATTGACTGGGATAGTGATGAAGGAGACGAAGATATTGATCTATACGCTGGGATGAGTCCACCTAAAACAATCCAGTTCGCGCTTCCTCCTTCGAAGCTTTTGCAAACACCCGGTTAGTTATACTGTGCTGCGATGGCCCATTAGCGCTACTAACAAACACTAATAGCACGTGAGGCAAGCCAAAGAATTGTTGGTGATATTCTACTGGATGCTGGAGCTGATCCAAACTCATCCGAATACAGCCCCTCTATGGTTAAGATGAACGAGGACATCCTAAATGATAGCTTCTAGCGGCCTCATTGTTGAGCAAGAGAATGAATATTGTGTTTTTTTGTTTTTTTATTGTTTTTTTAAATATGTATAAACACTAGTCTCGCATATAACCAAAAGATACCCTTCGCTTCGCTTCAATTGTTGTATCCATACTTCCTTTTCAATCCGCTGTCTCAATCAGTCCCGGCTCTTGACCCTGGTTCGTCGATTACATACTGAATCGAATTTGTGACTTGAGGGCTTGCTCCTGGAGCTTTTTGGCATCGATTTCGGTTCCGTTCTTCTTCTGCTCATCCTTCTTGAATAAGGGCGCAGTTGAGGAAAATGTTGCAATTGAGGCTGTCTCGGGATCAGCAGTCTTAGAGCTAGTGTATCTAGAAGATTCTGCCTGGGCTATTGGTATTGGTTATCACCCTATTCCTGAAGTAAACCCTTTTCAAAGAATGCTTACTGTTGGAAGTTGTGGGAACGTTGTTGCCGTCGTTGTTAGACATGGTGATTGATTTGAAGTTGCTTTTGGGGTGATAGGATTGGTTGGTAATAGTTAACAAGTTTGTTTTTAAACTCTTAAGCTTAATGATGTATGCTTGCTGTTGGTATGGAACTGTTGTTTGCCTGAAAATGAAGTCCACAAGGCGTTGCATCTTCATCATATATACTTGTTGCCTGAGATAACAATATCATTCGTCACGCCAGTTGAACAACACCATCACGAGTCTTGCGTAGTCTTCTACAGTCATTACGTGAGTCATTACGAAGGCCAATCTCTGCCTATCGGGCACTAGGGCTGACGAAGAAACAAGTGATGGTTTCAAACCGCTTTACTCACAGCAGGGAGAAGTCTACGTACTCACACCTGCAGGCACCGTATAAGGCTGGCGAAGAGTTCGGGAATGCGCATACGTATGTGTCAGGTAAGCGCTCACGCGGAATACTACGTTATTCCCACTATGTGTAGGCTTGTAAGTGATGGATGCTGCTTTGGGAATAAGGGGAGAAAGCATGCAGCATGTATTGGTCACTCGGGTACAGCATCCATGCAAAAGACAAGCTTTTAACGTTTTTGCTGGTGATTACTCACTCACCAATCTCAAGGAAATTGAACGGAATTACGTTCCATAATGTACTGTAGTCCAAGTTAAAAACATGGCGTGCTGAGCCAGCAGGAATTGATAGTATAATACCAATGATTTTGTTAAGCTTATATTTAAAAATTGATCTAGTAGAAAGTTCTAGTTTCCCGAGGGCCTTTTTGATTACCCTTCAAGATAGCAATTGGTGGGCATCACCTACATGTTGGTGAGTATGAGTCGTCATTGAGCCACGTCTGACTCCGTTCTCCATGACCTAGTTGTGAACTTTTGATCAGAACATATTCAAATTTGTTCGAGATGAGGCCCAGAAGAGAGCGGTCAGGTACCAAGGTATGCGTCACCGGAGGATAGATAGCCACGCGTTGACTCTGCATGTTTCCAAGCGATGAGAATCTATGCTTAAATGGGCAGCTCTCAGAAATGGGGTTGAGGTTCAGATCTTCGCAAGCCACATATGGCTGTGCACATGATATGTCAGTGGCTGGCTGTCATTCAGGCCCCGCATCGTCCGCGTGAGGTCAATCTTATCGATAGCGTCTAGCGCGCCCGTCTTATCGGACAAATTTTTGAAATTTTTGGGAAGCCGACAGCCGTGCTAGTTGATTGATGCTTGGAAGTTGGTGAAGACGTCGCACGCAAACATGGAGGACCAAGTGCACAAACCGCATCGCAAGTCCAAGGACAAAAAGGAGAAGAAGCAGCATACAGGGGGTGAGTTATTGTCATATATATCTTCAGTTCGCGACGGGCGCATACTAATGATCACCAGAGCGCAATCCAAAGGCGTTTTCTTTTGCCAACCCTGGCAAGCTTCAGAGACAAGCGGCGAGATCGCAAGATGTAAGGCTCCTCTTTACTCTCTTCCTAAGCACTTTACAATATTAATTACCATATATAGATCAAAGAAAAGCGTCTTCATGTCCCGCTCGTCGATCGATTGCCCGATGAGGCCCCGCCTCGACTCGTCACCATCGTTGGCCCTCCTGGTGTAGGAAAGACGACTTTGATGAAGTCTCTTATTCGAAGATATGCCAAGGAAACCATATCTGACCCTCAGGGTCCCGTTACCGTTGTCACCTCGAAGAAGCAGCGCTTGACCTTTGTCGAGTGCCCGAACGAACTTGAGGCCATGGTCGACATCGCAAAGGTTGCCGACATTGTCCTTCTCATGATTGATGGAAACTACGGCTTTGAGATGGAGACTATGGAGTTCCTCAACATTCTAGCTGCGACTGGTATGCCGGGTAACGTCTTTGGTATTCTGACCCATCTTGATCTCTTCCGTAAGCCGCAGGCGCTCAAAGATGCCAAGAAGAGACTCAAGAGGAGACTTTGGACCGAACTGTACCAGGGCGCTCACCTCTTCTACCTCTCCGGTGTCATGAACGGCCGATATCCTGACCGAGAAATTCACAACTTGTCGCGCTTCCTCTCCGTTATGAAGAACCCTCGTCCTCTCGTCTGGCGCAACTCCCACCCTTACTCCATCATCGACAGCTTCCGAGATATTACCCACCCCACCAAGATCGAAGAAGATCCCAACTGCGACCGATCAATTGTTCTATCCGGCTATCTGCGAGGTACAAACTTTGCTTCGCAGAACCAAAGAGTCCATGTCCCTGGTCTGGGCGATTTTACAGTATCCAACATGGAAGTTATGCCAGACCCATGTCCAACACCATCAATGGAGCAGGCCATGGCCAAGATCACAGGCAAAACTGGACGAAGACGACTTGACGAAAAGGAAAAGAAGTTGCATGCGCCTATGTCAGATCGCAGCGGCTTGAAAATTGACGGTGATGCCATCTGGATCACTAGTGACAAGGGCTTCAGCTTCGACAAGGACGAGGATGAAGCCGAGCGAGGAGAAGGAGAAGAGATGATTGTTGGCCTACAAGCTGAGAGAAAACTTCTTGGCCAGATGGAGGGTGGTGTGCAGCTTTTCAAAGGTGGCGACAAGGTCGAAGACGTTCCTGAAGAGGAAGACACTGGAAGGAAAACGCACCGAAAGCCCAGATTTGCCCAACGAGAAGAGGGTGATGATGAGCAAAACGAAGATGATGAGGGCCTTTTCAGTGGCGACGAAGAGATGGACTCGGATGCCGAGGTTGAGTTTAACGAGGGCAAGTTGGGTAAGATGTTCCGTAAGGATGCCGACAAGGAGCTTGGTGAAGATGACCTTGCTTTTGCCGATAGCGACTCGGATCTAGGAGCCTTGTCTGGTGAGGAAGAGGTGGAAGATGACGAAGAATATGATTCCGATGAGGAAGCAGCAGCGTTGAGATGGAAGGACAACTTGAACGGCACTGCTATGAAACTCCATGGCAAGAGACGTTCATATCACACAAGCGACCTGGCTAGGTTTATGTACGACGATTCATTGAGCCCTGAAGATGCGCTGAAGCGATGGAAGGGCGATGAAGACGAATCGGAAGAGGAGAATATCGAGGACGATGAGGATGATGATTTCTTCAAGAAATCAAAGCAAGAGCAGGAAGATGCTGTGGAGGATAGGGCGATACCCGCGTACGATTATGAGGATCTAGCCGCCAAGTGGGCATCAGAGAAGAACGTCGAGGCTCTACGGAGGAAGTTCACATCAACGGCGCTTGCTGCGGGAGACGAGGATGAGGATGGCGATGGCGATGGTAGCGACTTCGAGGGCCTGGGAGATTCAGACGACGAAGGCGACGGTGTCTTTGAGGATCTCGAAGCCGAAGGCCAGGAAGAGCCAGCACAGCCAGCAGCCGACGATATCGAGGCTGAGCGAGAGAAGAACGCCAAGCGAAAGGAGGAGCTAAAGATGAGATTCGAAGAGGAAGATCGTGAAGGTTTCCTCAACGACAAGGCCAATGCCCGACGAGAAGGTGGCGATGTGCAAGAGTTTGGCGAGGATCAGTGGTACGAGGCGCAGAAGGCTATGATCCAGAAGCAGCTCGATATCAACAAGGAGGAGTTTGAGAACCTCGACGAACGTCAACGTTCTGCTGTTGAAGGCTACCGTGCTGGTAAATATGCCAAGGTTGTCCTTGAGGGTGTTCCGGCCGAGTTTGTCAAGCTCTTCGACGCTCGCCGTCCCATCGTCGTGGGTGGTCTCTCCGCGACTGAAGACCGCTTTGGTTATCTCCAGGTCCGCATCAAGAGACACCGCTGGCACAAGCGCATCCTCAAGACAAACGATCCTCTTATCTTCTCCCTCGGATGGCGTCGCTTCCAGACCATGCCTATCTACAGCACTACCGACTCACGAACGCGTAACCGTATGCTCAAATATACGCCTGAGCATATGCACTGCTTCGGCACCATCTACGGTCCTTTGATCGCTCCTAACACAGGCTTCGTCTGCTTCAACTCCATGTCGGCTTCCACCCCCGGTTTCCGCATTGCTGCTACTGGCACAATCCTTAGCGTCGACGAGTCAACGGAGATCGTCAAGAAGCTCAAGCTCACGGGTACGCCTGCGAAGATCTATAAGAACACCGCCTTCATCAAGGATATGTTCAACTCATCTCTTGAGATTGCAAAGTTTGAGGGCGCTTCCATTAAGACCGTCTCTGGTATCCGCGGTCAGATCAAGCGTGCCTTGTCCAAGCCGGAGGGTCACTTCCGTGCCACATTCGAGGACAAGATCCTTCTCAGCGATATCGTGTTTCTGCGCGCTTGGTACCCAATCAAGCCTCACCGCTTCTATAACCTCGTCACCAACCTCATCGGCTGGCAACCCATGCGTCTCACGGGCGAGGTCCGCCGTGATCAGAATGTGGCCACTCCCCAGCCTAAGAACAGCCAATACCGCAAAATTGAGCGCGAGACACGCCACTTCAACCCCCTCCGTGTTCCACGCGCCCTCGCGGCCGAGCTTCCCTTCAAGTCACAGATTGTCGAGACCAAGAAGCAGAAGAAGGAAACATACACGCGCAAGCGCGCAGTTGTCATGGCCCCAGGCTCAGAGGAGAAGAAGGCTCGCGCTCTCATGCAACAGCTCCTTACAATCCGCAATGACGCCGCTGCCAAGCGCCGCGCTGCCAAGGACAAGAACCGCGCTGCCTTCCAGAAGAAGTTGGCCGACGCCGAGGAAAAGAAGGAGGCTCGCGAGAAGCGGGAGTCCAAAGACTTCTGGCGCAAGAATGGTCGCAAGCGTGCTGCTGCAGAGGATGGAGGTGGTGGCAAGCGCAGAAAGTAGAAAGGAATATCTCTGTCTTGGTTACCTACGCAATGCGGAAGTTGTTAGAGTGGTGACAGATGTATACCTTTTTGGGTTGGCGTTTCGAGAATCAAAAGATAAATCATTTGCATTTTGCGTAGAGTATAAATAATCTCTTCAAGATAGCACAATAGCAGTCCTTGTATATTCTAATCTTGATCACCAATAAACCCTGCTTACAAAGTGCACAAGATGTTTAGAATTTTGAAATAGAGCATCTCGATATAGTTGAAAGTTGAGTCAATAGCATTGGCCTCCGGCAAGCTACAAAGTAACAATCCTAAACACCTATCCTCGAGACACAAACGCGCAAAAACAAACAATGGGCCAGATAAGGTGCCCTTCCATCGACGTATTAATCAAGGGACCCCATAGGAGCCCTCTTCCTGACACCATCATCTGCCCAGCCCATCCATATTTTAACCGTCTTTCATCAACATCAGCCAGAGTCATTTGTCGCATTGCGTGCTAAGGAATGCTCCCATAAAAACCAATCCACGCCCGAGTCCAATCTGGCAACCCTTGCTCCCGATTTAAGGATAGACATACGCCCCAAAATGCCGTAAAACACATTCATTGCTTAGGCCAGCTATGCCTTCTCTCACCTCGTCTACACATGGCAACTGCATCGTATTGGTCGTTTAAGAAGCAAGCATGGGCTCCTTAGCGGGGACAACATCCTCGTGGGGGAGCTCAGGAGCCGCAGTGTCGATAGCGGTGGGCTCGTTCAACTCCTCCCTCAGAGCGGCAGGAGTGGGGATTTGAGGAGCGTCCACAGACTTGATGGGATCCTCGGTGGGAGGAGAAGGGAACTCGGGCTGCTTGGCAGACATGGGCTGCACAGGCTTGTCAATCTTCTGGCGAGAGGGGGTCTTGCCATGGAGGAGATCCTGGACCTTGCCGCTGTAGTCGCCGGCGTACTGCTTGGTGATGTTGGAAACTTGCTCCATCTGCTTGGAAGCAACGTTCTGGATCTGGGCGGTCTGGGAGTTGATGAGCTCGGAAGCGTGGTGGAGTTGCTCGTCGATCAGCTCTTGGTTGGAGGTGTAGATCAGGGGAACCACAAAGGCGACAGTAGTGCCAATAACAGCAAGTCCCCAGTAAGGAACAAGCTTGACGAGGTGGTAGGACATGAAAGCAGCGAAGAAAGCCTATTCTGTCAGTTCTTGAAATCGCTTTGGCTGTCAAATTTTGCACTTACAGCAACGGAAGCAGAAACGTTCTCGGCGAAGATAATTCGCTGAGCCTCAATGACGAAGAAGTTGATAAGCTCATGAACGTCCCCAATAAGGGCGTCCAAGGTCTCACGAGGAACTGTGTAGTATCGTCGAGGGCGAACCTGAGTAGCCAGACCGTTGTTAAGAACAACCTTGCCAAGGACCTCGGCAAGGACGGTCACACCAAGGACCATCCACGAAGCCCTGAGGCCCCATCGAAGAACATCCACGTATCGTGCGGCGAAGATAGCACCAATAATGGCCACATAGGCAATAGCAGATGCGCCTGTTGTATCACTGACGTCAGCCATTGCTAGTTGGACGTCCGATCAATTTGACTTACGAGGGTTGTTCCAAGAGAGAAGCTCAGAGAAAAAAGAGTGGTAGTGTGTGAGAGGCTGGCCGGTGGCAGCGGGATTCGCAGGAGTGCGTCGAGCAGCAGCCAAGTTGGAGAGCTCGCTGGAAGCCTTCTGAGTGTGGTCGTAGACGTTCTGAGCAACGGGACCTAACAAATTCAGAATTAGCAACAGTTCAGTTATCATGAGCTCCGGGAAGTATCATACCGTTAGCAACAGATTGGTACGCAGCTGCGGCGTCTGTAAACTAAGTTAGCTGTTTGTTCAGGGAAGAAACCCAAATCATAGCGGGCAGTGCCGCTGTCACTAAGAGATCGCGGGGAAAAACTGTACGAGGTGGTTAGCAAACCTGTCCCAAATGGCCCGAACAAAGTCAGCGCATTTCTGGAACAAACGTACCTCACTGGTCTTGGTGGTCTCAAGAAGAGAGTTGCCGTTGGCGGCCAAAGTGGAATCAGCCATTTCGACGATCTGGTGTGAATAATACGTAAAGAAGTGATGCGCTCGCAGAACGATCCGTCTAGAACTGGAAAGTTGAAGTATGGGCGCGAGAATAGGTAATAAATCGGAGGAAGGTGTTCTGTAGAAAGCGAAAAGCGGCGTCAGCGAAAGTGGCCAGAGAAATTTTGGACAGCTTTTGTTTGTTTAATGCAGGTTAAAAAAAATAACAAGGGGACGCTGAAGCTACGTATCCGTAGCCAAGAGGAAACTCTGCTTCGCTCCGCTCCCCGTCCGTCTCTGGGCCTACAGCACAGCTGCAACACTTTTTTCGTCTGAGCCGAATAGCTAACTAAAGCAGACTTAAGGGGCGTCTGGTCGAGGGAGCGAGGTGAGTGGTCGTACGGGAGAAACGGGCAACTCAAGCGAAACGAGCGGCCCCGTCAAAGGTAGAGGACTAGGTCCAGGATAAGGCATGTGAAACGTACCTTGAGAGTGCTAAATGTCAAGTGCGAGGATGTGAGGTGGGATGAGTCGAGGGTGATAGAGAGTCAAAGTCTCAAGAGAGGTGGATGAGTTAGAAGTTTGTATGATGGAGGAAGAGAGAATTAGAAAATGACGTTGATTGAGAAGGAGGGAGGCTTGCTTCTCTTTTTAGGAGCTGGAGGGGCCAAGTTTCGTGCTTGCTTCAGGTTGGAAAGAAGGCACGGTGGACGGGACACAAAGAGTGACGACAGTGACGCCTACCTCAGGAAAAACTGGACAGACTTGCAACTGTAAGTCCACCTGCAGGCAGATAGTGTCTATGTACCTAGCAGGCTACAGTACAACTCTAGTTGGTATCCACGCATTATCCGTACACTGACTGGCATTCATCACTGTGATTCACTGCTAACACAATTTCCCTTTTTTTTTTAAGTGGACCGACGCTTAACAACGCTCGGCGTCAACGAGAACGAACCTATCCTATGCTGTAGTATCTCTTTATCCCAGAAGCTGGATCATGGAGCTTGGATCCTGAGCAATCCATGATGGCAGTGGAGCTCTCTAGCTCCGGGTCAGGATGACGCAGTGCTACGCAAAGTCTAGACCTAACAAGTACTTCCGACATGCGCTCCACCAGTCAGCAGCTGCAGGTACAGTCAATGTCAACGGGCACTTCTCCAAACATCCAAGCTGGCCCGTCCATCAACAAGGGTTAATCCCGTCATCAAAAGGCTGGAACAACGACATTCCAATAGAAGCATGCAGCTCTAAAAATTGACAAAAGCCAATTTCCTTTGAGAGATAGAGTTGTTCACAGCAGGCGACAGCTTACTCTTTCAGGTCAAGTACCCATCAATCAATCCCTTGCAGATGCTGCATAAACTTGAATGATGCTTTGACGTGATGATCTGGTCATTTCCAACGCATGTGAAAGTCACACTAAAAGGGGGGTTCTTTATTTTAAGGCTCTAACTAAAAGAGGACACCCACAGTTTCTTATCACCACCACATGAAAACTGTAGCATTGAAGAAAGGATATTGTTGCACAGTAGTTCCATAAGGCACTGTAGCCACCCTTTGGACAGCTTGTCCCTGGATAGAATGCTAATATTAAATTATGTTTTCGAAGACCAGTTGACTTGTTACATGTTCACCATCTTGACAGTTTAACTGTATCTTGCTGGCGCTGCATACTCCCTCCACCTGATGCTTAATCCCATCAACTGGTCCAGTCAAGGGGTGCACAAGACAAAAGACTCCAGGGCTTTACTGGAAGCAATACTAGTACTTCCAATCAGAAACTATAGAATACCATGAAAAGGCCTTGAGAACTAAGTCGCCAAAATTGTCGGATTTAGGCCACATAGGACCCAGATCATGACATACTGTACCCAATGCCAAGGTCAAAAGACAAGATGAGAGATCTCCATCGATAGCTTGCATCATCAGTACGTACCCGACTCCATTCTCAAATCCCCATCTTGGATCAAGCGGCAGTGCTGCACATCATAAAGTAGTTACGTAAGTTAAGTCCTTCAACTAAGGATAGAATGAATAAAATGTCTTTTCAATTACATAGACTTATATATCTATCAATCCGCAATCACGCGGCATCTGAGAAACCCCACAGAAGCTGCCAAATAAGCTGCTCTTTTGACTCCAACTCCCGTGCTAAGTAGACAAACGCCCTGACATATGACGACAATGATGGTACCGTTGGTTGGTAGCATATGTGAAAAATAAGGGGGAAACAACCATGAATAGGGCACAACTTGCCTGGCCCAAAGCAAAATAGAAAGTCCCACAGTTTCTCGCCATGTCATCCCAACACATGCACTCGATAAGCACGACAAATCTTATACTTCCCAAAATATGTACAAAGAATCGACAATTTCCACATCGAGGCATGTCGCGTGACTCATTCGTGGACATGGCTTAAGTCTCGCTGGAACTGAACCCACGACGTTAAACACCTCTCGCTCTCTACCTTCGCCAACCCCAGAAACTTGCCCCAGATGATGGAGATCCAGCATTTGCTGATGCTGGCTTTACTGCAACTTCGTTTGTCGCATTTGCCCCGTGACCGGTAAGCAAACCGAAAACTCCACCAGGTCCGGACTGCGACGCCGAAGGAGCATGGGCCGAGACGGAGCGGCTCAGTCCATGAGATTTTCGAATGGACTCCAGCTTTTGTCGCGCCTCTTCGGCTTCTTGCTTGGCCACTGCCTCAGCCGTTTTGGCTTGCACAAGCTCGGCCAACAAAGCTTCATGCTCGCTCTGAGATGGAGCAGGCCCCGTTGTGGTCACCACTGGTACGCTGAATTCGTGGTTCTGGGGAAGGGATGATATCCGTTTGTTGAATTTGCTCGTAGTAGCCGGCACAGGATCAGACTCCTGCTGCTGCTGTTGCTGCTGTTGGGGTGGGTGCGGCGTGGTCTTGCTGCGGTTGAGCTTAAACTCTCGAAGCCCACCTCCCGTCTTGCTACCTCGATCCACATCAACTTCCTTACTGGGCTCGTGCGTTGAGCTGGCTGATGATACTCGAGACTTCAGACCATGCATCTGCTTCTCTAGCCTCTGCTTGTCTTGATGTAGGGATCTGACATGTACATGGCTTTCCCGCAGTTGCTCCTTCACACTCAACATTTCCTGATTTAGATCCAAAATCTGGCGACTGTACTCTTGAGACTGAGAGAGCGCGGCAGCAAGCTGATCTTTGGCGTGGTTTAATTCATCTCGCAATTGAGCTTTCGATATTAGCACAGACGACCGCCGTTGATCTTCCTCAACCTGGAACCGCTGCTCAACAATATTGAACAAATGCTCCAAATCCTCGGTCGTGGATGGCCCTTCTTTTGATGGCTGCTCTTCTGGTGACTGTTCTTTTGATGGCTCATCTTTCGGGGCCTCATCGTCGCTCGACTTGGCGTTATCCTCAGGACTTGGTGTCTTGGACTCATCTTCCTCAGTATCTGAACTATCCGCTTTATCTTCGTTCTCCTCCTTGTCTTCCTTCTCCTCCTTGTCGGGTGAAACGGTGGGTTGAGGGCTGTTCGACCTGGAGTCGGCCTTCTGTCTCAAACCATTCAGAAGTGACTGAACCGCCTTACGGTCTTCCTGTCGATCTTCGCGTTCTCGTTGCAGCTGGTTCGATAATAAGGCGTGGTTGCGCTGTAGCTCACTGAGAGCAGTCAACAAGTCTTCGATCTGACTATGCAGGTTTCGTTCGTCTGCATTCTTGTGGGTTGCTATTGTCTTGTTACCGACCGGCGTCGACTCGCGCCCATCCTCGGTGTTGGAAGAGTCCCTAGACATGGTGGTAACATCTGTCGATGACGAGCTAGTGACACTAGCCGAGCTGGCTTCCATTGAGTTCAATGTTGATGCGAGACTTTGCTTCGATGCGCTTCGGCGCAACATACTGGATGGTCTGGTCGGTGCGTTGTTTCCCGGGCTAAGGCTGGAAGACTTGTTGGTAGAGGTGGCCCATATACGACCTAGAAAGCGGCTAGCTGCAGTAGTAATTTCAGATCCTCTTACAGGGCTGGTGCTAGCCGTCTTGGAGTCCCGGTAACTCTGCTCAAGCTGCTGCATGTTTTCAGCGGTCACAGCACCTGTCAACCCGACAAAGTCCTGAACAAACTCATCGGCGTTGTAATGGTAGCAATCCCAAAGGCCACGAGATAGAAGAAGCTGCATCACATCCTCCATTTCGGTGCAAGCCAATAGTCGCGCCTCGTTCTTCCGCATCAGGGATAGCGCGACTCTCATCAATGTCTCCGAAGCGCCCTCTGCAAAGATCACGTCGTAAATGCGAAACAGCATCGGCAAGGGGCAAGTCACGGCAAAGAAACTAAGAAACCATTGAGAGACATAAGCAGGGTCGACCTGTAGCTCGTCGAGATGATTCGACATGACTGGGAGGCTTTGGCGTAGTAGCTCCTTGAATTGGTAGATGCGTACGTGGAGGCCCGAGAGATCAGGGAGGAAGCACGCCCTTAAGTCGTATTGCTCCATGAGGCTGAAATTGTTTGTCAGTCAATGTCACTGTGGTCAACATGAGGGAGGGAAATTTGCAGTGGCTTACCGGACCAAAACACAAAATGCCTGTTTGTCGGGCATGTGCATCAGCAATGGACCGACCAGAAAGGCCAGCCCTTGACAATAGCCAATCTTGGTGTCGTAGAGACTGAAGCACTTGAGGACACGGCCAAGCATACGTTGTCCATCGCCCTCTGGATCGCGAAACATGTCTACTCCTGGGAAACTTCTGCCCAAGTCTTTGCCAATTATAACTTCATATGGACTAGACTCGCCGCAGAAGCGGTCAAACTGTTCTTCCAATACAGCATCCCGAGCTCCAGACATGCTCTGCCAAACCACACCACGCAGTGGTGGTGGAATACCTTTACGGATCTTATTTGATAGAAGAGTCGGTAGTCGGGCAGCCGTTTGCTGATAATCTTTGACAAGAGCGGCGTAAAATTCAAGGTCTGTCATTGGCGGTGGAGGTAGCATGGAATATCGTAGAGCGGCTGGTGTTGGTCCTTGAACCATCTGACGGAGTTGTGCCATCGAAGGCGGTCGAGGTCTGCTAACTGCACTACGCTCAGCAGTAGCACGGTCGACGCCTTGGACTTTGACGCTTTTGGGATTCGTAGCCAGCTTTGCATTTTCCTGTTCAAGGCGGGCCAACAACAGCGCCGTTGACTATACAAATTAGCTTTCATATCCCGATGTTTGTGAATTTTCAATCTCACATTGTCTGTTTCTTCATCTTTGGTCTGCTCGTCTTCTTTTTGCTCGAGCTGTTCCCAATTCACCTCGTCTTGATCGTCTGATACATGCCCATCATCCGCCAACTCGTCTTGTAATGACCGTGTGGTCAAGATTGGCGGTGGCATGGTCGCCGTAGAAGCACGCAGGGCTTCAGTATCGATAACGTCTTCCTTAATCAAAGTTTTCGATTCGTCGTCCAGGCTGTCGTCCTTATCATCTACCAACAGGCTAGACTTGCGGGATACGGGAGTATCAGGAAGGTCGTCGACTGGGTCTTTTGTTGGTGTCGTCTGACTTGTATCGATGGTTGAGGTGGTGATGGGAGAATCCAGGACAATGGGATCCGGTTCAGAGAGACGAACCGTTACCAAAGAGTCGTGAGCCATCTTGGGGGTCTCGGGAGCAGGGTCTCGTGCCATCATGGATGCTCCTTCAGTAGGCGCGGCCAAAGGGAGAGACTCATGTAGGCTCTCTCTAACTTGGGTGTCCATACCGGCCCGTCAAATTGGTGGAGAACTGTGGGAGAGTCTCTGAGACTGGAACGAAAGAAACAATCTAGCACCAAAGGGCAGGCAGGAATCCCCCTGTGAAAACAGAAAGGGACCTGGGCGTTTTGTCGCGTGTTAGATTGTTCTGCTTTTGTGTATATCGATAGAAAACGAAATTGTGAAAGCAAGTCGAAAAACAGGTTTAGAGATCGAAGAAAGGACCACCAGACTGTCGAAAAAGGCGCCTCAAGTACGGAGTATGGTTAGAATCGCTCATCGAGGGGTGGTGCCAGAGGCTGAAACGGAGCTCCTGGGGCGATGTCGATTTCGGAGTTGGAATCCAAACCAAACTTTAAGGACAAGCTAATTGTTTAGAGGACCAGGCGATGGAAGAGTGGCAATGAAGCAGCGGGCAAGGCAGTTACAATAAACACACAAAAAGAACGTCTCAGCAATCGAGCGAGGCTGGCGGTGGAGTTTCAAGGTTATGTTGGGTTGTCTGATTTGGATATTCACCTTCTCCTGGTAAGAAGTTGAAGCCGGCCAGGGGTAGCCCGCCCATAATCTGGACCCTGGCAGCTACAGCATGCGGTAGCGCATTAGTGCAGGCTGCCCTGAGAGTTGAGAGGTGCCCTGAACTGAAGGCGGGTGCATTGACAAGGGATCTCGAACCAGTGACACTTCTTGTTTTGGACCCGCTCATTTCAACCATTCGCCAATGTCAATGGACCGACAACAACCTTTGGTTCTTTGTCGACGATCCGCTCTAGGCCCGGCATTGAAGCGTTTCTTACGGTCTCTCCTCACTGGCCGGCCGAAGTGACGGCGGTCCGGGGGAAGCCCAAAGGAGACCGGGGCTGGCTAGGTAGGTGACCGCCACGGAAGCATGAATGGGGTCCGTTCTTAATCTCAAAAGGAGACCACGCGTTTGCAACACTGTTATGATTCTGTCAATGGTATGGATGTCTTGAAGATACGCCGGTTTTTGAACTGTCTCTAATCATCTAAAGCATCAAATCATTGTGCATGAACCTGGTTGGATTGTAGATCATTTACTTCTCGGCCATTTGTTGTCAAGGTGATCTCCCTCAAATACTATCTATCCAAGGGTAAAGAAATTTCTGAGTCTAGTGACGTGCGCGACGTGACATCCATTGTAGGTTCCATCCATTTGAATGATATCCAGGCAGGGTAACCTCGGTGGTCTATGGTTCATCATGCAGGTCGGTCCGCATAACAGATTCAGAGGCGTCGGCGGTGGCTTAAGTCGAATGCACGTTTCCGGGTTCCTTGCATCAAACAGAAAACACTTTATTGGTGCTCACTCGCCTGTCGCGATCAAACTTTGCGGTTGTTTTTAACTTTAACCGATCTGCTCGCTAGCTACATGCCGCTTTATTGCTTGGAATGAGTCGAGGCATAATCACGGCCATTCTCGAGTTTTTCTCCAATTTCTATCCACTTATCACGATGCCTCAAGATCCAAGCTTTACAAAGCATTGCTGTGCCAAACGCCTCTTACCTCTATAAACAAACCATCATCGAGATACTAACGATATTCGGTATGTTTTACCTTACTAACCCAGCATCTAGCCATGTGTATTCCTGGACTCGTCCGGGATCAAGATGCCGCCTATATCACGGTTTGCCGAAGCTGTTCGGTGGCAAGTTCTTTATTTATGATAGACTTTACCTATCGTTCTGAATTACGTCGCCTATGAGATTCGTCGGCTACATTGTATCGTTTCTCGTTCCTTCAATCGTATTCCGGCCGTTGAGGTGCCTAAGAGCTCCCACAATGAGGATATAGAAGACTCCCCAGTGCTCCCTCGTCATCCATATGTCCTTCTACCCACGGCAGCACCCGCCGGGCTCCCTTTGAGACTACTGCAGAGCTGTACATCATAGTGACGCTCTCATATGAGCTTTTCGCAGCGTTTCTGACCCAACCAAACCCTCTCAAGATCCATGACAGAGCTTCATACATGACATCCGACCCCACACGATCCAATATCATCAGCCCACAGAGGGGGATCCAACAATAACTTGTCAAAATCCAAATTGATATCAACAAAGGCAGGCTTCCAAAAAGCATCGAAGGTAGGTCGGTGATGATCTCGAGTAATGGGCTTGGGCAAATCGGCTTGATGGCAGCCTGATCCCGAAGATAGCGTATCAGAGGCTTTCGAACCAGTCGAAAGATGGAATGTGAAAACAGATAATAGACCAGGTGCTCTAAAGTCTCATCTTCCATTGGCTGATCTTCTCGCACAGCCTCTTGTTCATTGACGATAGAGTTGAGAGTTGTTTGAGGATCTGTCGTCGCATGTGGCTCATAAGCGGACGCTGCTCGTCCCTTGGTGGTGGGTGTGACGCTCATGTTTATTAGGACGTGGAAGTAAGAAGGGTATTTGGATAATATGGAGATTATTTGTTATAACAGACAAAGGAGAAAATAAACATGGTGACTTTGCGTGACTTTTCACGAGAGTTTAAAAAGAGAGAAACAACAAGAGTTTAAAGGATATCAATAGAGAAAAGCCAGCGAGCATTGGAAGATCCAATATCTCCGAATGCGTGTAGAATGCTACAACAACAATTATTATTTGCCCAAAGCGGTTTATCAGTGTCTTAAGCACCACACCCGTTGGCATGAGCTGCTATGGTAGTTGGCTCTTAGACGTCTCAAGTTCCAGTACCTTAACCCCGGATTCACAACGTCACGTTTATGGCTTGCACTCCGTACTTATATGGTTTCGGTAACAATAAGGTTAAGTTATACTTCTGCACGTAATAATTATTAAGACGTTAAACGGCATGTTCGAGCAGCAATGAATTTTGAATCTCACAATGCATTCAACATGATAGGGTCGCTGAATGCAGCCCTTCTATTCGATACTCGCCCATCTTATTGGTTCAAAATTACTGCGATCATAGATTAGACATGATTTAATTAGAGCTTAAATCTAAAAGAAGAGAACGAAGAAGAATAAAGAGTTTTAGGAACCCAGCTTTGTTAAACTTAGACTTCGTATCAGGACGAAGCTCAAGGTTGCAATGAGGAATATTTACATCAGACGCCACGTCTCTTGAGTAGAAATTTCGGCCAGGGCATGACTTGAAGGATCTAGGTTAAATTAAACAGTGGACAATGTTTCGATTTTGCCTTATATCTTTTGTTATATGCGAAAGTAGCACAGCCCCGTGGTCAAAAGAGGACACTGCTGGCTTAAAAGTCCTCTGACGAATGTTCAACTGCTCGGTTTTCAAAGCGCTGCTAATCAAGTGCTGCTGGCTCAGCTTGAATGCATTTCTGTTTTCGTCCAAGTGCTCTGTTCTGTCACATCGCAATTCTGTGTCTGGTGTAAGTGGTGAGACAGCCAACCAGCCACAGCTTCTGCTGCCAGTTGAGACTGATAGTAACGTGTTGAGGCTCAACTCAAGGTTCACTTGGGAGTCCAAGCGTAAATAATGCCCCAGTGTATTGTAATACTTGTTCACTAAGAGTTATATGGGCAGCCTAAGGTATTTCATCGTTACTCCTGTGTCGCCATATCATTAAAATCTCCGTGAAACAAAACTCAGCTGCATTGATGGTATGCGTCCATTGTCTTCAGCAGCGGTGTGGCTTGCATACTGGGACATGTTCCAGACCACATCGTCAAAGTACTCATATCCGAAATAGGACAGTGTGACTGATCAGGTGAGAGAACATGAGGTTTCCATTTCTCGTACGAAAATCATCCCCGCACATATTTAGGACGGCGGTGAAGCACTTAACGTGGGGGAATCTACACTCCATTCATGGCCCGCATTCATACCACCCTACAGTGCTGCAGCTGCATAAATTTGGTGCCAATGAGAGTGAGTTGACCTATTATCTGTCTGATATTCACGTCGAGCCTGTTGAAACGATGAGCTCACCCATACATACATAACGCTCAAGCATGAGGCCGGGGTGGTTCTGCAGGTCAAATGGAACGGAAGAGCATCCGTGTCGTAAAGAAAATGATGACTCGGCAGCAAGCATGAACCTAGGAATATCCTTTCAAGATCTGCGACACATGCCTAGCGGGTACTTACTTTGGCTTTGTGCTCAGGCGATGGGACGGATTGTGAGAGTGGAACGAAGCTATCGCGACGTGTTTATTGGGCAAATTTGTTATAGCCCCCGGATCGTCTGTGCCCGCGATAACCATGGTCCGGAGCGATCTAACTAGATCTGTAATCTCATCGAGATGACGATGTCCAAACCTCAACTGCATGGTTTGTAGGTCTGATTTGGAAATGCCGTTGGCTTGTCCTTGTGTTTGTCAGACGTATAACTCAGCGCAGACAAGAGACAAACACTGTCACGGTGCATGCCGGTTCACGATCGAGTGGTTGGATCGAATGTCTGCTGATCATGGGATCGGTCTTGGTTTTTGTTGTAGAGAGTGGACCAGGGCTATTGGTGAGACGTCTGTTTACTTATGAATGAGTGGATCAACATAACAAGGAGCAAAACAAGGTTGTTGTTTGTTGCGACGACATACACAAGAAGGGAAATGGAATTGGCTGTCACTGTTGAAAAGTTTTACTGAACAAATATCGGTGAGTGAGTGAAATGAGACATGATATTCAACGTCAGCCAGCCTCTTATCGGCTAGAGGTCATCTTCACCTTCAGAAATCGCCTGGCAAACATCCAACTCTCACCCACCCTAAACTTTTGCATTGCCAAGCTGCGAGTCAGAGTAGGCCATGGCAAGTCATCCACTGTCCCGCAGACTGAGCGAATCTTGGACTAGCAGGGTCGTGGCTAATTTGATGATCCACCTTTAGTACTCAATCCTTGGGTCCATTGTTTGTCTGTGTTGGATAGCAATGCGATCACAAAGTTGCTTCTAACATCTACTACCCAAAGACTCGACACCTTCTCAGAAACAATACCTTGACCCCGAAAATATTTCGCCGACTACGAAGGCTTCATCTCTCACATGGTCTTCAAGGCCCGCAAGCCATTAAATTTCCTTGCTTTTCATCCTTAGTGCATGTAAGTCAAACGTTCAGTGGACCCTAGACATCCCTCCTAACAGAACCTTGTCCACTGGCGTTACACCCTCTCGATCCTGGAGCCGCTAAACATCTAGTTCGTCCAGGGGCCTTCACATGTATCTATTGGCAGCGCAGTAAGCGAATAGGTACGTGATACTCGTCTGCTTTAGCGTTGTCTGCCTCCCAAGGTTCAGCGACAGCGCCCCGGGCCTTGAAGGTTGTCGTAGGTTGGACCCCAGCTACATCTCACTCCTACACCCTCTTCTTTCTACCAAGATTGTAAAACTCGACTCCGGCAACGGGTTCTGTCTGTTGTTGGACTATCATATCTAGCCTCCCCCACACTCGCTGCCGTGATCTTTCCTCTCTCGCTTCGTTCGTTCCTCAAACACCAATCTCTGAACTCTACGCTACTCCTCCTCCATGGAGCGTTGAGGCAACCTCAAGCAAGGCGGAAAGCTTGCTCTCAAGACATCAAGACACCAACAAATGTTCTCCTCCCTCCTACGACGCCCCAGGGCTGGTCCCCGTCGAATTGATCGCCGTCGACATACAAGTGCCTCTCCATCACCCTCTCCAGGTCCTGCTCGACGACGTTATACTCTAGAACGACATGCAACCGCCGACTTCACAGAAGCCGACGACGACGGTGATGATACCCACGATGAGGGCTTGAGACGGTTTCAAAGTAATGACCGCCGCACGAATAATGATGGTGATGAAGACGAGGACGAGGAAGACGAGGGAGAAGAGGAAGACAGACCTGGCGAAGGTGGACGACGTGGTGGCCTTCCTGTTCTGCCTTTGTTCTCGGCATCTCATTTGGGTGCGTACCAAGACACTGCGATTATGCAATGATATCAAGATTTATTGGAATATGCTAATCCCAACCATGCAGATTCATTACCAGTGTATAGCATAACCCACGCCATCCGAATTATCATCTCAACGCGCACCGAAACGACACTATCATGGGACCAGCTCCGATCACCCCAAGTCTCCCAGTTTCTCGTCAAGCCCATGCAACAACAAATCCGCGCCCAGCACTTCAGCCGCGCGACACTGTACGCTCTTATGATCAATTGTCTCCAATTCAACAAGGAGGGTGAACGCTACCCAGGCAATGCAGGAATTAGTAGCACCCGTGCCAAGGTTTGCGAATTGTTGACTCTCAAACTCCTAAAGGAGTACAACACTCGAGAGCTCATTGACGCCCTAGCCTACGACTTCTACCCACTCCAAGGTCTGCCCGGAGCCCAGGCGCCTACCTCTCCTCGAAAATCACCGACAGCTACGACGTTACCCTTGATTGCGTCCCGAACATCGACCCTTGAGGTCGCGATTCGAGCCTCTGCCAAACACCTACTTGCGCATCCCCTTGTTGTCCAGCAACTGGAAGCTATTTGGAGCGGCGCAATCACCTTCCACTCGGCTGCAGATAGCTTACATCGCGAACCCCCACCAAGCAATTCCAATGGATTCATCGGAAAAGCGAACGATAGAACACCGCTGCTTGGATCTCTTGCTCAGAAGGAAACGCATTTCACCCCGCCAGGGCGTCGTACGGCGTCGCTCTATGACCCTCGACAAGCGTCTCTCCTAAAGCTTTCTCGTCTCCGAGTTCCTCGATATAGGTCTTTCCTTTCGACAATATCTCTCGCAGTCTTGATCGGACTATTCCTTGCTGTCCTCGCTGAGCGTTCTGTTCAGATCACTGGCCTGGAACTCATCTTCTGGTTTTGGAGCGCTGGCTTCATGCTTGATGAGCTTGTTGGATTCAACGAGCAGGGATTTGCGCTTTACATCATGAGCTTTTGGAACATCTTCGATCTTGGTATTCTGTTGTTACTCATCGTCTACTACTGTATGCGAGCATACGGCGTTTTTCTCGTAGATGCACACCACTGGAGTGACATGGCATATGATGTGTTAGCGGCCAATGCAATCCTGCTTCTTCCGCGTATCTTCAGCGTCTTGGACCACTACCAATACTTTTCGCAGCTCCTCATTGCTTTTCGCCTGATGGCTGTCGATCTAGTGGCAGTTTTCATTCTAATTCTAATTCTTTGCAGTGGATTCTTCTTCTTTTTCACTCTGACGAAGAACTCGTTCGGTGCGAGTGATGTTGCATACAAGATCTTTCAGATCCTAATGGGCTTCACTCCTGCCGCTTGGGAGGTGTAAGTGTTATAAGACAATTTATGACACAGAAAAGCTAATTGTTGGTAGATGGGATGCGTACAATTGGTTAGGAAGAGCCTTGTTGGTCCTTTTCTTGAGTATTTGTCATTTCCTCGTTGTGTAAGTTCTTCTTGAATATTCGATTTCCTTTGTTAATCAATTCAGGACTATCTTGATCACGGTCTTGACGAATTCGTTCATGGCAATTGCATCCAATGCCAACGAAGAACACCAGTAAGTTACTGAGCTATATGGCTTTTCTTCGTTCTAATCATATTTAGGTATTTGTTTGCCATCAATACCATCTCCATGGTAAAGAATGACGCGCTTTTCTCCTATATTGCTCCCAGCAACATTTTTGCGTGGCTTCTCATGCCTCTTCGATACTGCATGCCGTTGAAACATTTCGTTTGGCTCAACCGGACTGTGATCAAAGCTACCCATTTCCCTGTATTGTTCTTCATCTACTTATACGAGAGATACTGGCTTGCTCCTTCCATGTACGAGCCAACGGATTTGGTGGAACACTCAGCTCGGGATCGAAGTCGACATATCTCCTTTATGGATCCCGCAAGCCGAGCTGCCATATTTAGTCCAAGTGTTAGGGTTCGCGAGGAATCAGTAGCTGGCTTCCAAAAGGACCGAGCTCTCGAGGAGGTATTCCGGCGCCTGCCTGACCCCCTCACACTGAGGACACAGAGGCGACAAGAGAGGCGGAAGACCCAGACAGCGATTCGTAACTGGATGGATCAACATGACGATAACGATGCTTCGCCAGGTAACTGGCAAACACAGGAGGGTACTATGCCCCCTTGGCAGCGAAGATCTAGCGTCGGTCTTATCCGTTCTACTAATCTTAGGCGTGTTTCGGACGTTAGATCGACAGCGAGCGATCCTGCCGATCGGATCTCCAACGCTGGGAACCCTTTCCGCCCATCGTATTTCTCTAAGACTCGCTTGACTGGTGATGTATCCGAGTACAAAGACCAGACTGATGCAGATGGTGATGACGAACTAGTGACAAACGATGAGGACGAGGATGATCATGGCACAAATGCTGGACAGAGTCAGGCTGCTAGAAGTCGCCGAACCCATGAGGAAGCCGAAAGCTACTTTGCACCAAATGCCAATAGCTTTGGGAAGCTGGCATCTTCTGTGAGCTCATCTGGCAAGAGTGGTAAGAGGAGCTCCTCGGGCAAGAATGTGTCTCAGACACCTCGACCCAAGCGAGGCGCGCACAACCGAACACTTTCCACGAACACGATACTTTTTAATCCTCAAGATGTCAAGCAAATGAAGAGCCCGCCATCGGCTTCGCCACCTCTTCCTGGCCAGTCCCGACCACGAACTAGTGGGCGTATAACGACTGGCGAGAAGACACCCAGGCGCAGCTCACCTCGCCGCTCTATGTATATCGGCAATACTAAACCCAGACCAGTGATGCCGCCGCGAGGCATGACCGAGGCTGGAGCTGTCAGTCGATCAGCCCTTCTCAGCATCGAACCACGAAACCGTCCCAAGGATATTAGAAGATTGTCCTCAGTTGACCTGAGTGCCATGTCCGATCAAGTCGGAGCTGATCCTATCGGAGCCATGCCGGCCAGCTTCCAAACTCAGATGGCGCTTGCTATGATGAAGGACAATCGCATGCGCGGAGTCGGCGGTAACGACTCTGGCGACCGCGATAGGATGGGAAGGCTAGTGTTGGCTAGAATGAAAACACTGGAGGAGAGTTTTGCGGATGTGATCAAGGAGATGCGAGATCTGAAGAAGTCGTCGACGGTTCCTACCACGCGGCGGAACTCTTCAGGGGATGAAGCAGCGAACGTCGCGCCGATGATCGAGGTCGCTGGACGTGACCGGCTGAGGAAGTACCACGTTGATAACAGTCAACGCAAGGTAGCATCTAAGCGACCCGTCAGTCGAAGAAGCCTAAAGGAGGCCAAACCTGTATGGGATTACAAGGGGAAAGGCAAGGAAGTAGTGTACGAGTCTGACGATGAGGCGGAGACAGACGACAGTCAGCTGAAGGGTGGATCATTGTAAAAAGGGCATGGCATGGAGTTCGGGCATAACTTTGCGGTTCGGTTCGTTAATGGGTGCATGAGAGACTGGAGTATTCTGGCAATCAACTAGACGGTAACTTGACCGCTGTATAATTATAATGCATTTTGCCTCGATATTATTCTTAAAAGCCCGCGGGTCTGGCCAAACCAGGGGTGTCAAGCAAAACTGGACTGAAATATGGTGTCATGGTGTTTTAGTTAACACCCGAGGCCAAGATGATCGATCATCCGTCTATAGCGGGAAACTTTTGCGGGGAACATCGTCATGTCTAACAGGCTAGGGGTCCATAGGTTCATATCTTTAGGGCCTGTAAATATAAGAACTACCTAAATCTTACCTGAAGTTATATATAACTTTAGGTATTCCTTAATATATATCAGCCCCATATTATCTTCTACGTTTGATATCTTATTTCCCCGCAAGGGACAGGCAACAAAACATAATACAGTCCTCCTACTAAAACTTCGTGATCGCCAACTTCTGGAATGGTGTTCATATTGCTACTTTCAACTTGGATATTGATAGGTTCTGGCATCGGAGGTTTTTATTGCTAGCGCCTCGCACTGGTGCCTGTTTGCGAGATGCTGATATCCAATTGTTGACTCGCCACAAGGCAACGTATTTGGATGATCACAAGCGCAATCTTCGCCTTATATGGAAATGATACATTTAGTTGTTTTTATTGATCGGCTTCCTTTACCCGTTCTCAATATGCCTTGTTATTGAGTCAATGCTCATCTCAGAAAAGCTGACGAATTAGGAATTCAGATGTATCATGTTGTTCTGTTTGACTCACAAAGGCGTCGTTACTGTAGCCCGCTCGAACCCGTTCCAAATCTCCAGTTCTGATGCTACCTGACGTTTTGCTGCTGCAGTAGCTGTAAGTGAATTAGCTTTATGGCTGAGTTGCACCCACACCTTGACTGCATTGGCTGGATTGGATCGCATGGCAGCCTCAAGGCAACCACCCGTCCATCAAGAACTCAGGCATCAACTTTGTTATGGAGGGGTAAAGGTACAAGTATATAATGACCATGTGTGTTGGGGCAAATACTTCTGTAGGGCTGGATGGGAGGAACTGACATTTGTTACAGCACCTGCCATATTTCAAGGTCAGCCCATCACTAAACTCTCCTCCGTCTTACATTCATCTATATCTTCCTTCCTAACAAACTTTCGCACCCGAATCGCAAACAAAGCTGCCTCTCTATCTAGCCCATTGCACACACTTGGTCACATCTGCCTGACCTGTATTGTTTGACTTTCCTGCATACATAGCCTCCCTACCTACAAGTCCAACCTACATGGTCGACACAGCCGCCCGCACACCTGTCTCTGCGATATACTTGAGTCAGCCTTGGCAGTGACGCATATAATTCCCATGTCGAGTATCTACAACTCTTGCTGAACAGCGCAAAACTATAAATTCTCAACTTCCCATGACTGAATCTTCCGGCTGCCTCTGCTCCCTTATCTCCACTGCTTTAGACGAACCTCGTATCGAGCTTCCCAACAACACAGGCGACGGCCACGTCTGTGTGACTGTCATGGATCTTCCTGATTGGGATTTTTCTAATGATTGGACGAACGACCAATCGAGTACTGGAGGCACTTTCTGGACTGATGAGCGCTTTGATCCTCCCAACATGAACGATGGCCTAACGCTTCCTGTTGTTGTTCAACCTGATCACCCTGATCAACGACAACTTGGAACACTTTCTAACCCTATTCGACTTCAGTCTGTGGATGGACTAACACCCAAACCAGCCCCCCTGTCAAGCTGGACAGGTGTCTACTTCAACAAGGCAAGCAACTTTTACAACAACTCAGTATCAAACCTCTTGCCAGCGGAGGAAATTGAGCAAACCAGACTCTTTGAACTGTATCGACTTCATATGGTGTCTTTTGAGCTCAACGAAGGAGATACCCTTATTTTCATCGATTATCCTGTCCATCACAAAGGAGCTCTCAACCACACCGACTGCAATGGCATCGTTTACAAGTCACAGCAATTTCGTGTTCACTCCAGTAAGCTGCTCGAGACTGGTTCCTCAAAGTTCACCGAACTACTTGGCCCTACATATCAGTTTAGAATACAACGACGCCGAAAGATGGTCAACAAGTTGCCTGAAGGCATCAAATATCTGATCGATCTGACCCCGCCTTCCGAAGGAGATGAATTGGTTTTTCAGATGACCGAGCTATCTTTAACTCCTGGAATCATCCAGTGGTGGAGCTCTTATGCCCGCAATGCAGTTGATCCACTCCTCGTCTGTGGTGAGTACATATCCTCTGGTGGTAAATGCAGAGCTAACTCAATGCAAACAGGCCATGATGATGTTTGCATGTGCTGCAGACTTCCAAAGAACCCCGACATTAAAGAAGACGAAGACTCAAAAACCTCGGACGGAGCCACCGGTAACAATTTGAAGGAGCTTAATCTTAACACTGAACGTGCCTTGCAGATGAAGGCCATGAGTGATGATGAGGTTTTGGAAACCCCCCCTTACCGACGTATTCCAGACTATTGTCCGATTCGTCATCGCAATGGCATCGTGAGATTGCTCATGCTGATCGAAGGCAAAGGGGCTATCCTTGACTCCGCGGCTAGGCTATGGACTTTGGTCAAGCTCTCAAACATTTTCGACTGCAGTACTGTCTTGAGAGATCGTGTTACCCAATGGATTATGCACGGCCAGAACACCACTTTTATCGAGGTCCTGCCTGAGGAAGCTTTGAAAATAGGATTCTCACTCCAGATTCCCCAGGTTGTTGATTGTAGTTTTAGGATCCTAGTCAACGAGCTCGCCCTCAAGTTGGCCGCCGACAAAAAACCGCATATGGAACCCAGCCAGACGACGATATTTGGGAGGAGAATTGGCTTTTTGCCAGATGAGCTCAGTAATACAGTGCAACATGCGGCTCAAGCGCTTGTCGATCGAGTGTCAGAGACGGACGCCAAAATGAAGAATCAGGCAGACTTGTGGAACGACATTGATGAGTGGCAGAAGCTACTCGTAACTATACACCTTCTTGAGCAGGAAAACACGCCCCTGAGTGCGCACGCACTCGAAAAAGTCTTCCTTCTCATGCGTGCCCTAACTTCAGAGGTCATGGAGATATGGGAAGATGTCATGGACTTCCCACCGCCTCAAGGCCACGAAACATATATAAGTATTGACCAGGACCGTCTGACATACGTGAAACCAACGGACTTCGAAAAAGCTACTGTGATCATGCAGGAGTTTAATCGAACCCAGATGCTACTTTGTGCTGCACCCTACAACGAGGTCGGTATTAGACTGGATGGTCGAAGATGGAACAGTAGTCGATGCACACTGGACGAGTATAAGAACAAATCATACCCAAATCTAGTTGAAGAAGCAACAAGGGCGCTCAACAACTTTCTGGCGCTTTCTCCCGAGTCCACGAACAGCATACTGTGGAGGCGTATATATGCACTGGATGACCGTGACTTCCCCTTGATGGGCTTACAACAGGAACATAAGCCCATCATATCACTCGATTCCCTCGAGTATAGCGTGAAGAATATACTTCGGCCAATTACTCTTTCATGGAGCCGACAAAACATCGAACTGCCACTTAACAGGACCCGTCACCTGCTCCTCACACTCACCGAAAATGAACTCAAATACTTGCCCCTTTGGTGCGGAGGTAACGATGATGGGAGCGGCGGTGTTTTCGAGGATAGGATCCCACCAGCGGACGTGTTGTTGGCACCCAATGGGCCTGGTCCCGCCTATCACACAGGCATGACGACAGTCTCTTCGGGTCCCTCGAGTATCAGTGGCTCCATGATTGAAGACATGGACGCACTACGAGTTTGGGGCACTACAACAGGAGCGTCGATTAATGTTCATGACAGCATTTCGACAGTCTACCGGCCAGACCAGGTCATCGCTGAAGACAAGTCTATCGCCTCGGAATCTTTCACTGTCGGTGGATCTGAGTATGACAATGCCAGGTATGCTGCTCCTGCAGACCACCAGGCCATGGGCGAAGCCGTCAACATGACGGTTGAAACAACGGACTCTGAGCCGACCGAAGGTTGGAACTCAAGCACTGAGGATGATATGTATATGTGGGATGAAGAGAGTGACAGTGATGAGAGCACGGACACGATTTCTTAATGATTAACTGACACACGAACTGGGACAACGATACTAGAATATCATGACCAAATGCCGATACAAAAAGGCATATCTTGAGCTTAGAGGGCCATTGAAGCAAAGTCAATAATATCCATCCCTTCAACTCTAAGATCATCTCCGTTTTGCTATAGTTGATAGAAGTAGCTGGGCCTCTTATTTTCCAAATGAAGTTGGGCAAGATTGTTACCGATATCTATTCAGTATTATGTGTCTTATCATTCCTCGTGTTGGTATTTTCCATTTCCTGATGCATATACATTTATAGAGGTCGAACCTGACCAAACGCCAATACCATTTTGAACCCATATCAACCTCTGTTCAGTGTGTTACCAGCTCCTTTGGGATTATGATCCACGAACTCATCCCATTCTCGCTGCTTATACGTCTCGCGATCGACAGCCTCCATATCATCTTCATCAACAACTTTCTTAGGCTCCACCCCACCCTGCAAAATATTTCCTTGTCTTCTTTCTTCCTCGAGATACTCATCGATAGACATGGTCGGCAGATTGTGTCCTGAACGGAACACATCTCGTGTCATTTGATCCCGCGAGCCAACCAGCGTGAACGGCTGCAGAGGCTTGCCCTGCTTGGAAAGCAGAGGACCAGCTTGCAGAGAGTGAAGACGACGGAGAGGCTGATCAAGGCGAGAAGAATGATCGTCGGGTAAGGGGGCATTGGTAGTTGAAGGGGCAAGCGGCCGAGGTGCTTGCGCAAGAATTTCAACCTCACGATTCAGCGAATCCAACGCCTGAAGAGCAGAGTGCACAGCAAAAGTAATTTGCGTAACATAGAGTTCCCGCACAAGTTCCTCGTCTCCGTTTTCAATGTATCGTGGGTTCCGTCGCAACATCTCCAATTTCTCTTTTAGCGCCTTCTCCGCGCGATAGTTCGCAATCTTGCCATCTCGTCGCGCCGCAGCATCGTTGCTCGCAACAACAGCGAATCTCTCCGGATCGTCTCGGTATCTCTCTAAAAGACGATCATATGGGTTTTGTACTAAACCATAGGCGTCGATGGTGGCGAGGAAGCGCTCGTATGCGGCGCGAGACTTTGCAAGAACTTCAAGGCGCTGATCGGGGCTTTGGTTGGGGGTCTTTTGGACCAGCTCTGCAACGTGGGAGTCGAGAAGAAGGTAGGGTAGGTCAGATGTAGATACGTCTTCCAGGCCTTCGTTGGGGGAGAAGAGAGCGAGAGCTGCGATTTGGTCGCGTGCTGAAGAGTATAAGGAGAGGGCGGCTTCGAGGTCGGAGCGGTAGGCGGGCGATGTAGCTTCGAAAGTGTTTTCTAAAGCACGGCGCTTTTCTTCAGCGGCCTCATAGAGGGACCGCAAAGATCGAGGCTCTTCTGACGACATTTTAAGTATGGTTTGTTGTGATGTGAAGTTGTTAACGACAAATGAACGAGGGGGAATGGATGGAGGGGATGATAAATTGAACCCTGGAATCTTCGATCTGAGCCCCGCGCTAACCTGAAGCTCTTATCGATAAGATGATATCTGTTGGAGTTGGTAAGTAGGGAGCTAATGTGAACTTCACTGCGAGTTGGGACAGAAGATTAAAATTGACCAAAGGTATTGTACTACGTACAAGCTAATATGACATGCTGATCATATGCGGATATCAAATAACAGCCACGCCCAGGACCTGATAAAGCAAGGGCCCTGAATCCTTGACGCCCAACCCAAACCGAATTATCATCCCAGATTTCTTCCATCCTTGACCCCTTGCATCATGCAGTCCAGCTTGTAATGATTGATACTTGACAAACAAGAAACTACAGCAAAGAACCGATTATGGCGGTTCTCCAACAATAATAATCCACACTCTCATGCCTTCCATCAACTTTTATCCATTGACTCAATGAATCTAGTCATCGTCATCATCCATCTCGAACGGATCATCGCTCTCATCCTCGTCTTGCTGCATCGATGAGTCGTCATCGACCACAACGGGTCGTCTCGAAGCCGCTGCACGACCAGGTCGCGCTCTCGAGGCAGCCTTGGGAGGTGGTGAGTCTGGCTCAGCCATCTCCTCATCAGAATCGTCGTCGAGGACAGACTTCTTGACGGCCTTCTTGGCAGCGTATGCCTTGGCTGCTGGTGACAAGGTGGTTTGCTTGGTTGCTGGACGCGAGGCGACCTTGGCTGCAGCTGTCTTGGTCGCTTTAGCAGCCTTCGGCTTCGCGGGTTCCTTGGCCTTCGAACTAGCAGGGCGACCACGACCCTTCTTGACAGTAGCAAGACCGGCTGGTGTTGGATCTTCGGAGTCTGTACTCGTAGGCTTAGGCTTGGTTGCCGCTGGCTTGGATGGGGCAACAAAAGGCTCATCATCAGAAAGGAAGCTGTCGATGTGATCCTCCTTGGTGGCCGTCTTGTGCGGTGACGACTTAGCAAGAAGTTCATAGTTGGTGTCATCAGGGCTGTCGTCATCAAAGTCGAACGCCTTGGCCGATTTGACCTTTGGCTTGGAAAGTCCGCTTGAGCTGGCATTGCCATGGCTAGAGTCTGGTCGGCTCATGGCATGTAGACTAAACCTGCCCCTTTCGCGATCACCAGCTGGCTTATCGATACCCTTGACTAGTGCACCAACATCGCCAAGCATCTGATCATCATCACTATCAGAGTCATCATCGATGACTGCCTTGACTCTAGATGCAGCAGCTCGTTTGACTCGTCCGTTGTCCGGTGCTTCAGTTGGTGGTGACTCGGATGTCTTGGTCACAGGTGCTGATGACTTGCTGCGGCTGAGAGCAGCGTAGTCATCATCGGAAAGATCTGACAGCTCCATGACATCGGCGCTGGGTTCCTTTTTGACCTTCGGCTTGGAGCTGAACATCTCAGCAAACCGCTGAGCACTCTTCGTCTCTGTCTTGACTGCTGGTTTAGGGGCTGGCTTCACTGCTGCCGCAGCCTTTGGTCTTCCACGACCCTTCTTCTCGGGCTCATACTCCTCATCATCCTTGGCTTTGCGGCCACGAGCGGTACCAGCACCTATCTTTTTAGATACGCGGCGGCCCAAGCGGCGGATGCTCGTCTTGATTTCAGCATCAACTGCAAGCTGAGTCTCCCACTCGGTCATGAAGTCATCCAGGTCGCGACACCAAAGATCCTTCTCGGTGAGGGCAGAAAGCTCATCGTGCTCCGCCTTCTTCTTCTCAATAGCCTGCTTGAGCTTCTCAAGACGCTCAGCAGTCAAAGACCAGATTGGCATCTATTATTCGTTAGCTCCCATAACATTTTCACCTTGAGAAGAAACTTACCGAGAGAAGATAATCGTAGTCACGGGCACCACCCTCCAGGTCACCGTCCACATCCTGATTTTCTTCATCTTCTTCTTCATCGGCGGTCTTCTTCTTGTCACCGCCACCGGGGGGGAAAGCCTCGTAGTCACGATCTCGAAGCTCCTGCACAAGCACAGCCTTCTTCTTCTTGCCAACCACAAGCTCTCCATCAATGATCTCCTTGATGAATCGGGCCTGGTTCTTAAGCTTGCGATAGTCTGCATGGTACACGCCGAGCCAGTGTTTCTACAAGGGTTAGCCGAGCCATCTGAAATCCGGGTTAACAACATACCTTTCGCTCAGTGTACATATCGAGACGGTAGTGATAGAACTCCTCAAGGATGTCCTCCACTTTCTCGTACTTGCGAATCATGCCTCTGGTGTCGAATGCAACCAAGTTGGAGGTGGCAACCTGTTTGGTCAACTTGAAGCGCTCGAGAAGGCCTTCCTCCATGACCTTGCCCATGTGCTTCTCATCTACAGCAATTTCAAAGTGAACAGTGCTGTGATCGTTGAATTCTTTGTAATCCTTGATCCATGCCGGGCCGTCGACACCGCTGATGATCTTCTCCAGCCTGCCCTTGAAATCGTCGGTCCACATACGAATGGGCAATTCGGTGATGACAACTTCGTTGGCTTTCTGCTCGTTAGAGTATGCGATACCGTTGAACTTATAGCGATCAGGTCCAGCAGTCTCGGGTGTACCCTTCCAACCACGGAACCAAGGCATCATGGTTTCAAAAGGCTTTTCCTCAATGTCGTTCTCATCAAAGCGGCCCATTCGGCGCTTCAAGTTTTGAACAATGTCCAGCGGATGATAGTTGGGAATGGAAGTACTCCAGCCTGTGCCAATACCATCGGCACCGTTGACCAGAACCATGGGAATGACTGGAGCATAGACCATGGGTTCAATCTTCTTGCCATCTTCATAGTGATGAAGCAGGTTTGGCTCGTCCATGGGATGGAAGATCTTGCGGGCAAATGGAGAGAGACGAGTGAATGTGTAACGAGGACTGGCAGCATCAGATCCACCGGCAAGTCGAGAACCGAAGTTTCCGCTAGGTTCCAGGCAGTTAATGTTGTTCGAGCCTACAAAGTTCTGAGCAAGACCAATGATGGTCTGCTGTAGAGACTGTTCACCGTGATGGTAGGCTGTTTGCTCGGAGACGTAACCAGCCAATTCGACGACCTTCTTGTCTTTGACCAAGTTTCTCTTGAAGCAGGCATAAATGACCTTGCGCTGACCAGGCTTGAAACCGTCTAGGACGGACGGAATGGATCGCATGTTGTCAGCCATGCTGAAGAGAATAAGCTCCTTGTTGATGAAGTCGGAGTATGAAATTTGCTTAGTCGAGTGATCCAGATAAGTACCAGGCGTGAAGCTACCAAGCCATTCCTTTCTGGCATCAGCTTTCTTCTTGGAGAAAGCCAACTCGAACAGCTCAGCTTCCTCAGGTTTCATGGTTTCGAATTCCTTCAAGTGATCATCGAGATTGGTAAAATAGACTTGGGCATCTTCGTTGGAACTTGTTCCCAGACCCTTGAAATACTTGGAGTGCCATCGAGTGAGTTCATTCTTGTGGCTCTCCTTCCACTCTTCGTACTCAGGTTGTGTGAAGAAGGACTTTAGTCGCTGAGGCTTTTTGGGGTTCGGTCCCTGCCAGACCTTGACAATTGGAGTAATGAATTCTCTGAAGAAGTCGGGAATTTTGAGAAGCGATGGGAACTGGACCTGGAGGAAATTGATCAGAAGTCCCTTGATATGACTACCATCATGATCCTGATCGGCCATGATCATCAGGTGACCATATCGAAGGCCCTTGTTGTCCGTGTAGGATTGCTTGTGCTTAAGACCCAGGAACTGTTTGATGTTCTGGATCTCGGCGTTTTTACTAATCTGATCAACTGAAGCATCACGCACGTTGAGTAGCTTTCCACGAAGGGGGAAAACACCAATGCGGTCAGGATCGAGAATAGCACGACCAGAAACAGCCAAACCCTTGGCAGAGTCACCTTCTGTCAGGATAAGGGTGCATTCATGTCCTCTTCTAGTGCCAGCAAAGTTGGCTTCGACGAGCTTTGCGTTGTTCACTCGGCTTCGCTTACCTCCATCAGTCTTGGCCATCATCTTGTCGGCCTTCTTCTCAGCGAAATCCAAGATGTTTTGGAGAGCATCGGACTTCGCGATCTTCTTGAGGAAGTCTTCGCCAAGTTTACATTTGCTGCCAAACTGGCTGGGCTTGGTAGTCATTTGCTCCTTTGTCTGTGAGGTAAAGGCTGGGTTGTTGATGTAGCAATTGACAAAGATGAAGATATGGTTCTTCAGGTGATTTTGCTTCAAAGCATGGCCCTTGCGCTTCTTGTTCAAGGCCTTGAGAAGAGCTTCAGTCACCTGGTCGGCAATGTAGTTGACATGAGTGCCTCCACTGGTTGTAGCGATCGAGTTGACGAATGAAACTTGCTGGAAGGTTCCATCAGAGACAGCGAAGCCAACCTCCCATCGGGGATGCGACTTGTCCTTGTCCATCTCCACGGTGCAAGTTGGGGCTCCTCCTTCTTCGGAGCTTCTTTCCTTTGCGATAGACTTAGCGTAAAGATCGCAGTAGGCCTTGAAGTCCTTGATCTTGATTTGCTCGCCGTTGAGGAAAACCTTGATTCCTCGAATGGTGCCGACCATGTCGTAAACTCTTCGGTAGAGGAGAGACTCAAGATCGTCATCGATACCATCCTCCATACCAAAGCGCTTGAAGTCGGGCTTGAAAGTGACTCGGGTAAAGTCTGCAGTTTTGCTGCTTGTGATTTTGGCTTTTCCCATTGTCTGCATGTTGTTGGTCCAAGTCTGCTTGTACCTCTTGCCATGCTCGCTGTCTTGGCATTCGAGGTTAAACTCTGTGCTGAAGACGTTACACAGCTTGGCACCGTAACCGTTACGACCTCCAACGGTCTTCTTCTCGTCGTCGTCAAAGTTGGAACCTGCCAACAAATGTCCGAAAATAAGCTCGGGAATGTAAATTTTCTCCTTTTCATGAATGACAATAGGGATACCCTTTCCGTTGTTCTCGACGCTGATCACACCGGCCTCACGGTCGACGTTGATCTTCATATACGTCATGGAACCATCGCGCTGCTTGTTATCGGCAGCGTTGACCAAGATCTCATCGAAAATCTTGTAAAGACCAGGTACGAAGTTGACGCTTTTGAATTCCATGAGCTGGGTCTCTTTATTCAAGACCCACATCTGTTGTTCCGTCCTCTCAACAGAGCCGATGTAAGTATCAGGTCGCTTGAGGATGTGCTCCAGTTGTGACAGCTTCGTGTACATTTCGGTAGCTGTCTTCGGCTTGCCAGGTTTGGCGGGGCTGTCAATAACCATGCTGTCATTCTCAAGCTCCTCAAGCGGCGCGCCAGAAGACTTGCTGGTTGCAGGCTCCTTTTTCTGCTTCTTGGCCTTTGGGGGTGTATTGGAAAAGCTCGAGGCAGCGCTCATATCGTCATCGTCGCTCTCGGGGGTTGGGCGCTTCTTAGGCGCGCTTTTCGTTTTGAGGGTTGTCTGCACCATCTTCTTGGCGGGTGGCCGCGCAGCAGCCTTCTTTGGTGCGGCTTTGGTTTTAGGCTTCTGAAGAGAGAATGTTAGATTATGCTTGAGGGAGGAACATAGATGTGAAGGGCCGTTGATTGCGAGGTTGTTTGCTTAAAAAAAAAGAAGAAAAAAAGAGGGAGTTGAAAGGTTGTGATGCAAGCCAACAGGAGAAACGGCAAGCAGAAGAATGCATTGCGCATGCATTGCGCTGGTATATTCAAAGCGTATTGTTTTATTGTTCTGTGAAGCAAAAGAGGGGTAAAAAGAGAAAGAATATTACTTACGGTTTCCGGGACAAAGCCATCTGACTCCTCCCCAAGACTGAACATGGACGCATCGGAGTCCATCTTGTTGTTGTTTTCAGACACAGAATAGAATTTGGCTTGAGGGGCCAGGACAGAATTTAAGGGCCAACAAATTGAATACAGGGGTTTCAAAGATGGACAAATTATAGACAAGGGGGTAAACAAGGAAGGACGACTAAATCGAGCAGCTGGTGATGCTCGCGCACAGAGTCGCGATAACAAAAATGAGGGAACAAGAGGTGCCAGACTTCCCATCAACAGTAGAAAAGCTCCTACCTTAATGTGTTGTTGTGTCAATCAAGGGTCTTGATTGTAAACAAATCTTACAGGGACGCGACTTGCGGCGACCCACTTCTGGCCGTTGTGGGGCACGCGCATGAATGCCTCAGGTTCAGTTGATTTGGGGATATTCCAACGCCTGACCCCGTGACTTAGCACGTGTTCACCTACCCTATCACCCAAAAGGAGAGATGGGTGAGGCAGTTATATCAATTGCTATTCTTTTCTAGCTTTTCTTATAAAGAAATATCAGGCCTATATAAAATCAAATTTAAACCTCAAATCTCTGTAGAAGTAAACTTGTTTACTTCATACGGATGATCCTTGGAAGAAAAACACTATCATCTTGCAGTTTAACAGAAACCGGTAGTTGCGAGGACTCAACAACCCATAAGAAGATGCCTTCAAGACTAAATGTTTACTGATAGATAACGGCCGTTGTCCTGTTTGAGTTTCTCTATGATACAGTGTAATTTCCCATTCTTTTTGTTTTACTTTTGTTCCGCGTCCTGCACTAGGCTATTAACTCCCTATTCCCAGATAGCCTTCAGTACCTGGATCTGCTCCAGCACGCTTGATCGACTGGTACCGCCCTTAGACGATTTCGCTTCAACACTCGTTTCATATTCGAATGCCTCCGGAATGTCTGCTGTGAACCGAGAGTCAATAGCTTGCAGTTGTTCAAGAGTCAGCTTGTCCATCGGAGTTTCTGAGGTTTCAGACAGTGCAACGACACGTCTAGAGATGTGGTGATCCTCCTTGAACGGACATCCCCTCCTTACTAACCACTCAGCGACATCAGTGGCCAGCATCGTTTTGTCCAGAGCAGCCTCTATACGCTCTGGTCGCACTTCAGGGTAGCAATGACACCATTGGCTATGCCTAGACTGTCTGACACAGTCTGAACCGAATCCAGCATAGGCTCCCAGCCTTCCTGGAGATCTTTGTTATAGCAAGATGGCAAGTTTTTCACACTCTGTAAGTGAATAGTTAGTAGCTACTCTAGATACAATCCTGGCCACCCGTAGGTGTTCATATGAGGACTCGCCATCATTAGCCCAGCCATTTGACCGAAAGCACGGCCTGACCTGCCGCGCAAAAGCTCTAACGAGCCCGCGTTGTGTTTGTTGGGCATTAAAGAGCTGCCTGTAGAATAGGCATCGGCTAGCCGCACGAAACCGAACTCAGATGTCGAATATATGATGAGGTCCTCAGCCCACCTGCTGGCGTGGTTGGTGAAAATCGAGTTCCAGGTCAGGAATTCGATGATGAAATTGCGGTCGGCGGAAGTATTCATAGAGTTCATGGTAATTCCGCCAAAATCAAGCCTCTCAGCTATCACGTCTCGATCGACTCGGAATGATTACCGGCCAAAGCGCCACAGCCATTTGGGCTCATATTGACCCTTTCGAAAACTTGGCGCAACCACTCAAGATCCTGCTTGAACGCAGCGGCATACGACATCAGCCATTGAGGCCACCGGACTGGCTGAGCACGCTGGAGATGGGTATATCCAGGTATGAAGTAGTCGCTGTAGTTTCCAGTCAGAAGGGAGAGGCTTTTCGCCAACGTGGGGTCAGGCTTACATTTCAGACTCGGCTAGCCTTGAGGAATGCCCCGAGTTGGCTGTGGATTTCGCGGATCCGATCGCGTAACCACATGCGCATATCACAGACAACTTGCTCATTGCGGCTGCGACCTATGTGCAGTTTACCCGCGATGTCCTTGCCAATGACCTCTCCCAGACGACGTTCGTTTGCCGTATGAATCTGTTCCGTTGTGTTAGCCTCGAGAAGTTGACTCGAATTGGGCGGTCTCTCACATCTTCGTCATTGGGCATGATAGCGAAAGTTCCCTGCTTCCGTTCTTCCATGACTTCGAGTAGACCACGCTCAATCGCTTGAAATTCATCTCCATTGATGATACCAGCCTTTAAGTTGGCCCTGGCAAAAGCAATTCATCCAAGGATATCCTCCTTGTAAAGAGCCTTGTCGTACCGGATGGAGGCATTGTACTTATGCATGAGAGGATCAATTGCACCTGCGCACCGTGAGGTCAGTATACTGCATCCAAAGCTTGTTTCTCTGGAAATTTGAACCTGTGAACCTGCCTCCCCAGGGCATGCCAGCTGCCGGAGCCTCCGCCTTTTTCTCGGCCATGTTGAGATATCTGTGAGTCGTTCGTTGGGGTTTTAAGACCGAGACCAATAGATTGTACGGCGCGTAGTTGTACCGACTGGCGTTTGAGATCAAGGGCGTAGATAATCAACACCGATGATATCGAGGAATTGAAACGAAGCGCTCAAGATCAAGGGCGGGGGTTTTGACCAAAATTGTAGGAGAGCCATAGTAAAAGTGAGGGGCCGACACCGGTGTCTTGTGTCGCGCAAGGTCCCCGCCAACTATTACTTAGTACGATAAACACCTTTGCTTTTTAGAATAATAAGTACAATATACATACATCACTGCCTATTTGCAGATTAGAATATTTACTGTTCGTTGTAGTCAAGTTTGAACAATCGATAACGTTGTGGTTGAAGTCAAAATATGTTCTATTTCCTCTATCAACCCCGCGAAATTACCCCGCTGACCGCATACAGTGCTGTAGTTAATACTTGGAACTGTGTGGCGCTCCATTCAGGGCCCGAAACGAAACTCCAAATCACTCCTAGTTAGGTAGGGTAGTAGTGATGGAGTCGGGTTTCCTATCAGATTGGAACCGAATTTGGAATGGAAGGGACAAATTGCTCGGCGTGGTTATTGAGGTTAGTAATTTCACATTTATTTATTATAAAGAAAACCCATACTTCTCATAAGACTCGAAGTTATGCAGAAGCAAACGCGTTTGCTTTTAAAGCTAGCAATACTCGCCTGATTAGTTGCTTAAACATGATATGAGCTTTGAGAATTACTATGGAAATTACTCTCGGGTTATACTCTGCGGGCCAAGGATGATTCAGTTTGATTAAGGCACGCCGAATCCATTCATAAAACAAAACAACACAACAATCTACTACTGTTTCCTCGTCTCATTCCGGCTTCGGCTCGTGCCAAACGTTTCACAAGACTGCCAGAATAGGAGCTTCCCCCCTGGAGAGTACGGCAACTTGACAAGTATCCGAAGCTGGCCCTGTTCTAGTCGTATCGTGATCGCTTAGTCCCCGAAACGAGCCTGTCAAGCTCGAAGTCAGACATGCACCGGTCTCAGCCTAGGTCTGGCGGGCCGAGTCAGAGTGTACAACTTTGGGGGTGAAGAAGGTTCTGCCAAATGCCTGTGTATCTCTATGGGGTGAGTTTTCAACTGTGTTTTATTCTCCTGGTTTCACTGTCTTCGAGATTAGCTTGGTTGAGGCTGGCCGTATCACCACCAAAGGCATCAACGGGGCATCGACTGTCGCCTCATCATCAGGTCAGCTGAAACCTTGCTTTGCAGGCCATCCGTATCATCATAGCATCTATCTTCATGCGATGTAGTATCGCTGCATACCAGTGCTGATTTCTTACATATTATCTGTAGATCAACCAGCTTGCTCTTCAAACCGACGCACTGCTCCTACCTACCTGGCTTATACTTCTTTTTGGTATGAGGCCAACTTTCCTCGCCTCGTCTTCTGAAGCTGGATTGCACCAGAGCTTTTAACATTACCAAATCTAGCAAGCACTGCCTCTATCATTTTCAAAGCAACCGTTCGACACGGCCAGGGAGACCTATGCCACACCGACGGGGGGAGGAATAAGGGTGACACCGTACGAAATTCGATGCAGGGAGCCTTGCTGTATCTTTGGCTGCGCCTGTTCAAAAGAAACGCTAGCTCGCCATGGACATCCGCAGTCATACCGCCCCGAAATCGTACAATCATCTGAAACCGAGCCTTGAGAGCTAAGAAGGGACTCCCTACTTACTCTGATGCCAATGGACAATCATCCGTTTCCGAATTCGTCAAAGCTCGGTCCGATAAGCTTGGCAGAAGATCAAACATGACATTCGGATTTCAAAATGGGGACGGATGCCATACACTGTCCCGATTTAGGAGTGCAAGGATGCCCAGACAGTGCCGTACAAGTTCAATACTGCATACTACGACGGTGTTCACTCAAGGAATGTCATGTCCCGCTGTTGGGCCCTGCTTCTACCCTTTCCTAAGCGCCTCTGGATGACTTGTCAGTTGCAATCAAACCGCAGCATGACTGGCCACTTCGAATAGCTGGAAAGACCCGACCCGTCGGCTGGTCGCATCAGATGTGATAAATTTCGCGAGACCGTGTCGACGGCTTGATCAAGGGCTGCCGACTTGAAGCGAGTAATAATCTCATGCCTTTTCACAACAAGGCAACGAAAGAAGCCACGAAATAGATTCCACAGAAACAACAATGGATGATACTGTCGTATTTCATAGATCAAAGTGTAGTTATACTGCACTAGTTGACGATATAGGCGCAACACGGCATCAAACAGCCTCCTTGGACCCATCGAAAACTGGCGCAGATGATTGCCAAAGAGCTAGTTACAAGGCCACCCCAAACGATGAGGGGCGAGCGTATTGGGCATAGACTTGTATTCCCTCTCGGGGATTTTTCTTGTGCCTGTACACCCAAGAGCTCGTGAGGGTAACAAAGGTCAAAGACATGACAGGTTGACTCTGGCCTCGCCATGGTAGATTATATGAGGGGGAAAGTTAACAAACTGACTTCTGGAAGCGCCATCGAACTTTTACCAGGCAACCTACTACCGGTGTAGTATGCAACGGATATGCACAGCTCTTTGTCTCTACAGAGTGCCCTTTAGGCCCATCCACGACAAACAGAGCCACCTCATGTCTCTACTGACCGTAGCGATGAGACGCACGCCTAACAGGTCTTTCGGCAATGTTGACTTGCAAACTGCCTCAGCAGGAAAATGTACTATGGCTGTCAGTTGTCATACTGACACGTGGGGGCGACTCGAGCAAGACTATGGGAGTGTTGAGCTGAATAACAGGCTCTTAGTGGCAGCAAGACCGCTGTCTCTTGTTGTACAGGCATAAGGAAACAGGCTGGGGCGGAAGCTCTTGGACGATATGGTATGCAAGCATCCGCATGTACTTCATTTTCATTTTGAGCCCGTGGGGCGATCTCAACAAGGCGAGACAGCCAATTCGTTATTTGGGTTTCTCATTTGCGGCTCAAAGTTTGGTTTCCTCCTCTAGTCCTCTGGCTATACCAGGGAGTCAGCCAGTCAACCAAACAGAGACGAACTGTAATGGTAAAGTAGATGAACCGATAATCGTGTGATGCCTTGTCGAGTTCAGAGCAAAGGGGAGAATGTATCGCGGGAGTGTAACGAACGGCACGGCGTAAAAGCTGACCTATCCACACCCAATAGCTATAGGCTGCACCCCCTGTTGCAGTTCTCTCTCTCTGCCTTATGGTCCTCCTAATGCGGAGGAGAACTCTGGAGGACATAGTGAGCCGTTTGATAAAGCGGGACTCTGGACTCAAACGCTTCTTCCCAGGCAGTCGAGCAAAACCATGGCTGTGGAACAACGCAACAAGACGTGCCTATTAATCAAACTATCTGGAGCCTTCGTCCTTGCATCTACTCTCAAGGCTCTCAACTGAGCCCAGTATCCTTTATTATAACATTAATACCCTGCTCCGACGTCGTTCCGTCATCTATCACTTGGTGGCTGTCCCTAGCATCTGCTAGCACCAGGCGGTGGGAGCTCGTCAACGGAGCTCTTCCCCCTTGGAAGCCGGCATTGACACTCAAAGAACAAAGAAATCTTTACGGAGAGTGTCGGACTCACCGAATAAAGTCGTGACCGACTTTTGGAGTTGCAGGTTTCCAAGCAACTGTCCGAGCTACGTCTAGCTGGGGTTCCTTACCACCGGCCATTTCGGTACACGCAGGCATATTTGCCCTTCTCCGACTTGTTTGTCAAGCTGAGGAGTGACTTGAAAGGCGAAAAGTTTCCACCGGCTGTCCGTTGCGGCCGTCTGTCCTTCCCTGCAATCCAGAAGTAGTTATATCACGGCCGCAGCCCTCTGTGTTATCCAAACTCCTTGGCTTAGCCATCTCTTTACGGCCAAATATCTGGCCTGTTGCATCTCGCGAGCATTTCTCTACACCTCAAACTACTGTTTATGGAATTCTGGCAAACTCACTGGTTGTCATCATGTTGTCCGTTAAAGGTCTCCTGAACCCAGCACCAGCTGGAGATAATGATTCCCCTTTTCCTCGACCAAGTCCTACGCCCGAGTTTCCATCCATGCCAAATATCGGAAGGCCTTCGAACCAACAACGAGACCATTCTATGATGGCTTCTGATAGACTCGGACTCAAAGACTCCAACAACTTGTCTAAGTCCAAGATACGCGGCCAAGTCAGGTTTCGCCCTTTCGAGAACCTAGACGAGTCGGCCCTGGAAGAGGTACACAAATTCCGAGTCAAACCGTTTGGGCGTATTCAGGAGTCCTGTCTTCATATACCATACAATAGTGGTAAGAAAGACTTCTTTGAAAAGACAGGACGAGAAAGCTTTGAAGGTAAGTCCATTGTTACCCTTAGTTGCTGACTACTAACTGAATGGGCCTCACAGTCTTCAAGTACGAGTTTACACTTGTCGGAGAGAACACGGAGTTCGCTGTGATGTGGGATTATAATGTTGGGCTTGTTCGCATGACCCCTTTCTTCAAATGCCGCGGTTATGGAAAGGCAAGTAGAAAGTAAATGCATGACTGGCGACATGTACTAACTATGGAGTAGACTATGCCAGCAAAGATGTTGGGCCTTAACCCTGGCCTCAAAGAAATTACTCACAGCATTACTGGAGGCTCCATAGCTGCCCAAGGTATGTTGCTCTCGGAATCGTCTAGTTGTTTGCTCATCAGGTATACAGGTTATTGGATGCCATACAGATGTGCGAAAGCTATTTGCGCAACCTTCTGCTATCCAATTGCGGGGGCCTTGATCCCTATCTTTGGTCCCCATTTCCCATCTCTTTGCGCTGATCCTCGAATGCCTGAGTATGGTCGTATGGTTATCAACCCGCAAATCATTATCGAAGCGACTCATGAGGCCGAAATGGCTCGGCGTATGTATACGAGCACAATCTCATCCAGCGTCAATGGCGCTACAGGCTACCCGAGAGACGGACGAGGTATCCCCCTGGGCACTTTCCAACCTTTCCAAGAAGAACCTCGACACCGAGTCCGACCCCGCTTGGTCTGTGATCCATCGTGGGGTATTGATAGCGACGCCGACCATCATTACATGTCAGCCCCAAACTCAGCCTCGAGTAGTGGATCAGGGCTTCCTGGATATATGGTGACGTCTCGACCAGGATCAAGTTGGACTGCTGCGAATCTACCCAGTCCTGAACCTAATCCCTGGCTCAGTGCAGTACCTCGCATCCCTCCCTTGCAGCCACTTCCCACTTCTACATGGGCTACTAAGCGGGGAATTGACCATGGAGACTGGGATTACAACTACATGGGAAGTGCCAGTCCCAACTTGAGTCCTAGATCTGTTGCCGTGGCCCCAACGCCTGAGGCTAGCCCTATGAGACAACGAGTGATTAAGGAGGCGCCTAATGGCCCTGATGTGATTGAGAAGAACGCTGCCATGCTTCTATTGAACTTCAGCATGCAAGATCAGGGGCCTTCTCATGTGGTTGAGTTGCCACCTACTATCTCTATGGAAGAGACTACGTTGGACGATGAGCATCGTAGGAAGAGACAGCGAGCCACTACGCCGTCAACAAGCCTTTGAGGAGGAATGAACGGAGAAAAGTGTTTCTATCAAAAGGAGTCTTAGGGATATATCACCAACAGCGAATAGAATGGAATAGCTCGGGCACTTATTTATTAAATCATTATCATGCAACATCCGGATCACATCAGTCGCTTATAGCACATCTTTAGGGTTTGGATAGTAATCACAAATCACAGTTAGCACGCAAGCATCTTTTCTAAAAACAGTTGACTTTTTGTTTATTTATTGAACACTCATCAGCTTGCCTCTCCTTTCTCAGCCGCTCGCTTCGCCTTGTGCTCCTTTGTCCATGCTTCCGCCTTATCCTTAGGCACAACAAAGATTCTTACAACCTCGTCCACCACTTCAACCTTGCCAGTTCCCAGAACCTTCAGAAGCGGGACTCGCTTGCCCATCTTGAGCAAACCGCCGCTCGTAGTCTCCACAAACGCCTCCACGCCCGCTGTTGTATATGCACCCTCCTTGTCCCACGGTAGGGGGAAGATATAGCTCAGATGATCCTCAAGCGAGTGTGTCTCCTCAAACGCCTTGATGAAATCAGATTCAAGGTGAAGAGGGTACAGGAGCACCGTTGGGAACGCAAGAGTGCTGCGTGGGTCATCAGGGTCTGGAAGAAGTGCAATACCCGCGTCTTCCATCTCCGGTGGCTGGGCTGTTGTGCGTGTAGGGATGTTTCTCGCTTTCAGTGCAGCTTTGATGAGTAGAGCACGTCGCTTCTCCTTTGCCTCACGCTCTGCATCCCTCTTACGTCGTGCATCAATCTCCTTGGCTCGCTTGATGATATCATCCGCCACCGCTCGTAGTGACGCATTGTTCTCATCTAGCGAAAGACCACGAGCGCAAACATCATCAGCCTCCTCAATACGATCCACAGCCAGTAGAGCTCGCGCACTACGGAAGTAAGCCTTGATGTTTCGGGGATTAAGGCGCAGAGCCGCAGCGCAGTCAAGCCAACAGCTGCGATAGTTCTTGACAGAAAGATGACAAGCCGCACGATTGACATACAGCGCCTCAAGAGTCTCGCGCTGCTTCTGAATCTCCTCCTCTGTGTCGATCACACCCTCCTGGTTCTTGGTCTGCTCGCCCCTAGCGCGCTTGCGCTCTTCGCCAGCAAGAATAGCAATGCCCTTGCCATAGAACTCCTTGGCATCAGCGAAGCTCTTGATCTTAAAGTACTCATTTCCACGCTCCTTGAACTCTTGGCCGTTCTCAAGGGGAGTGCCTTCATAAGCAAGGGCCTGTAGCGCAGCAATGTCGTCGTTTTCCTCATTGTCATCAAGATCTGTCATGAAAAGCGGCGACTTGTTGAGATCTTCCCATACTTCATCGACTGTCTTTCCGCTGGAGATGGCACGGGCTGGTGGGAGTTCAGGCTTGGTCGCTTCTGTTGCGCTGGGCTGAGGCTGAGATGAGGCCTGCTCCAGCTTCATAGCCTCATCCATCTTGTCGGTGATCTCCTCGATATGCATTTTTTCTTTGCCGAGCAGATAACCCTGCTGTTACTGTCTATCGAGGACTTTTGTCGTGAGTCTTATGCCCGAGATGTCATTGGTGGGTGGATTCGAGGTGAGTAAGTCTGCTAAAATTTGTGGGTGGCGAAAATTCTAAATTCTATTGGGCATCAATCAACTATCACGACAGAATCTGGAGGCATGTTACTGTAACAGTATTTATAACAATTGATCGATATATCACAACTTTGACGCGAGCAGCAAGCAGAGTGAATTACTATTTTGCTGTCGATGTTTTCTAGCATCAAATCTAAATGACGATATTGAGAACTGACATTTTGTTTAAATTGGTTTCTATTTCTATTTCTCTCTCTTTCAAGGGTTTTATCTACCTATAATACTCGAAATGCCTTGTCTAATCGTAAATCCTTTTCCATGATCAAGGTGTACTCCCCAAAATTTCTCCTTCATCAAGACCAACTCCAAAGTTGAAAAAAAAAGAAAAAAGCAAAAGACAAAAATCAACCGCTATACCATGGGTATACATAACTTCGTAAAATGCGGCCGTGATAAAAACATCTCCCTCTCCCAGTCTTTTTTATATGCGAGGATTGAAATATAAACAAGTTCCAAAGTCATAGCTACCTCCAGGGTATAAGAAAAAGAGGGAATGATTTGCTCGTAAGCAGATCAATTTTTTTTGAATGTGGTTCGGTTTCGAACACTTTCGTTTGTTCGTATTGATTTGAGTCACAAGCTGCTGTTGCATGCTTCAAGGAGAGTCGTAGAACTCAGTTTCAGTCACCGTAACAGTCTGTTTGTTAGGCATATCGGAAACCTCCTTAGAGGGCTCCTCGTTACGCCGACGAGGAACAGAGAAACACTGGGCTGCTCCAAAAATAGCGACAACGGCGCTGCCATACCAGGCCAGGGAAGAGCAATCCGACTTGCTGCCAACAGTCCACAAGAAACCGGCGACGGGCGAGGCAATCATTCGGCAAGCAGCACCAGCGCTGGCAGCCAAACCATTGACCTTGCCAAGAGCACTGGCAGTGGGAGTGGACTCCTTGATAAGGATCATCAGGAGAGGGTATAGAATGATCGAGAGAATGTTGCGGACGATCAAACAACCGTATATAGCTGGGTAGACGAGGCTTACGGGGACAACAAGAAGCATAGGCATCAGAATGTAGATGATCGGATGCAGGACAGTTACCAGTAGAAATAGTCGGTAGGATCCAAACATCCTGACAGCCCAGGGGAAGATGAAGACCTGGATGAACAGGGCGATACCACCGTCAACAGCCAAGATCATCCCCACGTCTCGTGGGGTCATTCCAAGACCACCGGGGGAGTAAAAGGGGAAGATAGAGCCTTCCTGGAGCCTCTCAATAAGATTGGCACGGCGATCATCCTCACAGAAGATGGGGAACAGGTGATCGAAGGTCATGCTGTGATAAGTGAAGATGGACAAGGCAATAATTAAGCCAACAACACGTTTGTTCCAGATCTTGATGTGAGCTGTGGTTTTCTTTTCATCCTCGATGCAAAGAGAGTCCCAGTCTTCGGTTGAGTTGCGATTGTTCTCGGAAGTTTCAATCGCACCATATGCCTCCGGCGCGACCTCAGTCGCCATTCGATTGTTGGAAGAAAGGATCAGAGGAGTCTCCTCAGTGGGGCGGTGTTCAGCAACTGGGGTCTGCTGAGTTGCCATGTCGGGGTGGGTTTCCTCAAGGAGTAAGAAACCAAGCACAATGCTCACCAGCAGCAATCCTGCGCAGATGATGTTGGGAAGCAAGTAAGGATAACGGTCGAAGGCGCTTCCAGCAGGGAAAATGCTAGGCCAAGAGTCGTGAGGGTTGGCAAACATGCCACCGATGGAAGGTCCAACAATAGTTCCAATGCTCCAGATAAAGGGCATAATGGAGTATGCACGTGCTATTGTATTTGTTAATCATGGGAAACGTGATAATGGGATGCAGACTTACGCTCATGCTCAGGCTTGGTCACCAGCTCACCAACCATGGTTTGGATAACACCAATATTTCCGTTGAGCAGGCCACCGAGGAGACGACCAAACAAAGCAACGCCAAAACTAGGAGCCACTCCCACTATCAACATGCTGATCATTGTACCCAGAGATCCAATTATCAAAACAGGCTTGCGGCCAATACGATCGGACAGACCACCCCAATACGTGCCCATAGCAGCTTCGGCCAAGGAGAAGGCAGAGATAAGAATGCCCGAGTAAAATGAGGCATCTTCGTCACGACCGATTTCGAAACTCTTGACGAGAGCCCACGCATATGGAAAGATGGAGGTAAGAGCAATAGGCTCAGCTAATCTAACAATGGCTTATAGAAAATTAGCATGTGATATCCAACAACACAACTGTTTTTCTTACCCAGAAGGAAGAGTTGCATAGCCGGGAAAGCATCTGGGTCACGAGGACCTGTACGAAGTATAGCCATAGCCATATAAGTATTGGTTCACAGCCTAGATTGGAGTGAATGGATATAGTCGAACTCTGTCAAGATCGATTGTCGCTTTGAGTTCACGGTTAGAACCGTTGGGAGAAGCGACAATCTCACGATGGAGAGATGGTTGGAGATAAAACCGATTGCTGGGTTTGGAAGTATGTGCAAATAGAGACCACGGGGTCAATTGGATCAAATTAACGTTATCCAAAGGTGACTGATGTCAAAGAAGGATGGTTGTCTTTGTGTTCTGGGATTGGATGAAAGGCAGCTGGCTCTGTTTGGAGAAGTTTGGAGATGGAGTAGTTAGTATAGGATTTCACAAGGAAATCAACACAGCAGAATCACAAAAGTCAAATATGGAAGAACAAGACTTTGGACTGGAGATGTGAAGTGATTCAAGCTTTAGAGTTGAGAAGTTAATTAAACAGGTGGAAAGTCAGTCACGAAGGAAAGAGGGTGGGAGACGAGATATTTCTACTCAGACTCGGACAGACTGAAAGTGCAAGTAAGTGGAGGAGAGCAGCAGAGCAGCCAGCCCGTGTAAGTGCGGCGAGTCCTTTTAGTGGAGACCCGAGGCCGCAATCAAGAGTCAACTTCCATGGAATAAGCCCAGTCCAGACACATGAAAGAAACCCTCCCTGGCCGATAAGGTCCCGGCGGAGAGAAAAAAAAGAGGAAGAGGTAACAGTGGAACAGTAGAAGCTTCGTTTGCAGCATGTGGGTCTCTCGCTAAAGTTAGTGTTTATCCTTATTACTGGGAGTTGCATACACCATCAGCAAGAAATTGACCAACAGCTGTATACGACGAGGCCGATTGAAGAAAAACCTTACGGTAGAACAACGCCCGGCGCGAGCAGAGTGAAACAGAGTTTGCGTTTGCCTGATCTTCACTGTTTTTCTCCGTGTCAGGTGTCAGCGATAAGAGATTCTGAATCATTTGCTCATCATGTTTCTGGTGTTTCCGTTCACAGCCGCAAGGGAGGAAGACGTATGTATGTACGTTGAAACGCTACACCATCTCAACCCCCTCTTGCAGTTCGGTTCACTTCAGTTCACTTGCTTGGTTGACTCGGTTGATATGCATATGCATCTCTGGTCTGAGACACGGCTAGATAACCACGTTCATGTTCTTCTCGTGCCACTGACAACTGCAGACCCAAACTGTCTCGTGATACAATGAGACTAGAATCATCTATTACGGACTATCGCAGAGCAATCTCCGGGCTATCGGCAGGTGATCACTTGGACACGGAAAACAGATGGAGCCATAGTTGAACGGGACCGATGGAGTCGTTGGCGTTGGTGTTGCTCTCAAGTCCGTGTCAACGGAGTCAAGTGCGTCTTGATGGAGGGGAACTCTTCGGGAGCGTCCTGGATTTTGCATGCAGCTAACGGGAATCTAGCTCTTCATTGGGCGGCTTGACCGATAGTGGTCTATGCTCGTCAAGACTCCAACGTCGCATGCATGGATGCAGACATGCATGTCGATTGCCGGTGGGTCATTTCTAGGATACCATTGAGGCCAGAGCTTCCTTCTAGCGTATGCCTTTATCAGGGGGATAAGATTCAAGCCGTATTGCATGATTCGCTGTTTTCTTTGGTCAGACCCGCCCTGGAATTGCAAAATTCTTTCTTCTGGTGGTTTCGTTGCATTGCATTCCCTATCGGAGCCGATGGCCGACTACCAACGAGGACTGTTTCGTTTGAACGATTCTTCTCGTAACATCAACTGCTTAAGCGCTGCGTAACGACTCAAGCCATGTCTTGGCTTAAGTACGCCACGCAATCTGCCGTATCTGCCATTCAACTTCATGAATAACCATGTGAAGTTGATGACAACTACGAAGTCGAAAAAGAAAAGTGATTCCGTCATCATTTCTACATGATATCTCTCTTGACAATTATGGATATGGTGTTCGATATCATGCACTCTGGATATGTGATGTATCTGTAAACCCTTGTCTGCCCAACCCAAACCATCTCCTCGCTTTCACGAGCTTCAGCAGATCCTAGTAATCCAGATGGTTCCATGCAACTCAACAGCCAACAAGGCCCTTGCTGCGACCACAACCCTGAGTGATACCGACCAGGTTCCGCTACTGGTGGATTCAACCTCGAACATCTAGCTAGAGCGAGATATAAAAGGATGCGGCTCAACAACGTCAGTGGCATATCAGGTTTCAGATCCCAGAACCCGGCAAAAGCAACAAGCTGGGCTTTCATGGATTCAATTGAATGACTTCACATCAGTGGCGCGCTACCAACTGTCAATGTTCAGGGCAGATACAAATGTAAACAAACCACCAGAAAACAAACATCCGAGAATCGGGCGCTGGATAAGGGGACTTTGAGGCTAAAGCAAAGCAGAAATTAGACGGCTGCAGGTGAGTCGAAAGCGGAAAAGCTGATATTATCGCTGCAACGTTCGACTTTGCGACTTTGGTTTGGCGCTGGCGGCGCGTCTTGACTTGGTTGCTTGGCTCCTCATCTGGGATGGTGGTGTCTGTGCGCAGTCTGTGTGAGATTCCTCGGAAACTTCACGACTTGGGGATACACCCCTCCGTCCATTTTCTGGCCTGGCTCCTCCCGTCCACAACACACTTTTTTGGCTTCCATCTCGACACTTGATTTTCTTAATTCTCCTTTGTCAAACATCGTCATTGTCTCCATATGACCCTCAATTGCATGTCATTTAACAAAATGAGATATTGTCCGTGCTTTTTGTCCTCTTCTGGCTTGAAACGTCGTTACACATACATCCGTTTTCATCCATCACTTGGCTGTGTGTGTTGCTTATCTCGCAGATCACCAACGTCCTGTCGTTGTGCGACCCACCAGCTGTTGACCTGCATCCAAGCACTCTGCCTGCCTGCTGCAATCATGGTTCCATGCAATTTGCATCGCCGATAGTGCTCCGTGCCGAGTCACCAGTTCACATCTCCCTTAGGCTCATGGTGGTAGGTAGTGCGAGAGAAGAGACCCAGCCACATCAAGCACCTCAGCAACCTACAGCCAAACGTCCACCGCCTTTTGCTCATCCTACATCCTACCCTCACTCACAGCTAAGGCATGAACTGAACTATCCAAGGAAAGCAGGGAGCTTCTGATGCCTAAATGCTTAACCCTTTTGAATGCGGGGGAAGAATGACTCTTGATCGCGTGTTCGATGGCTTTTGCTCTCTACCCCCGTGCTCTCGCAAACATTATCCTTTCCTCTCGTCGCGCTACAGACAGGTCTGGCCCACTGCCGACCAGGGCCTCCTGCACTAACCATCCACCGCATCTCAGCGTATGCATATAAAGAGGCGCTAAAAAACTGCTTGCGCTAGTGCCCGCAGTCAATATGTGGGACTCTCAACGACACACCATCAAGACGGCTGTGACAACAGCAGCGTCTGAGTCGAGGACAGAGCGAGGAGCTTTCAGGCTGATCATTATGTGAGACGGCTGAATGAAGGATCAAAATAACAAGGATCTTCATAGTAACGGTCCGAAGTCCTGAAAGTCCTACTCGAGAAGGTCATCATTTTTAACTGTTCCATCGCTCACATTTCTTTCTTCGGACCATCGGGTCGCTCACCGACCGACAAGCACGACTCGTCTTGCCAGCCTGGCACTTTTGACTGTAACAAACGCCAACACTTTGTTCCAAAATATCCCGATGATCCGCAACTACCAGACATGGTTAAGCTACTGAGCAAGGACTTATGATCCAGACATCATTTGTCAACAGACAAGCGACACAATCCCCGCACTAAGAAGCTGGCTTGTAATGTTATGTGGGCGGTGGGGCTGAATCCTAGGAGGTTTCCCCCCTCACAAGCCCAAACAGAAAACAACAGGATTAGCGCCATTTGAGCTGAATACCACTATGGATACTATCTTCAAAAGCCTCATTTTACTCATGCTGCCACTTCCTTCATCCCCCCTTTTTTGTTCTTCCTTCAAATCAGGGTGCACAACTCCCATATGCACTCGGACGATCGCATAGCACTACCCGGCTGCATGCATGGCCTTGTCACAAGTTGTCTCAGTTAGCGAACGCATTCGCCTCAACGGTTGAACTCGTGCATAACAACTCCATGCATGCTGAATATGACTCTGCAGCACCGCGACCACCAGGAGAATATGTAGAGCATCCATCAAAGTTCAAACCCTTGGACTGTCTTGCCAGCTGAGCCAATTGCGGCTAATCAGACCCCTCATTCTAACTTCAGCTGCATCGGACATAAGCAGCTAACCAGGACGATGGTACCGCGCCATCTAGATACTTAAAGCCAATTCAACGTTGTCGCCTCCCGGACCATGCTAAAAACGGGCGTGATAGGGTGGATGTGAAGTCTATCACTGTAGGTCTGGATCTCGGTGATCAGCATTCCAGAAGTCATTGCCAACGGTGGCGAAGGCTTGGAGATAAGCCATTATTAAACGTTGACGCGTGGCGTGTTGCAACACCAGGCCATGATTCTACCTGTGGTAGTGAAACGATATTGGCATGAGGCTTACTGCATTGCTGCGTGTAAGCATATGCGTGTTCTGTGTGTCGAGTTCTTCAACGTCTGCCCCCGTTGTCACTGTGATACATAACGCTTTCATGCATTCAATGCCTGATAAGCTTTATGCTGGAATCGCATAATTATTATACTTTTCTTCCTAGACCCTGAGAAAAGTCTATTCCTTCTAAGCCCACCACGTTTACCCTTGTATTTCCGCCTCATATCGGCCAGCATATAACTTACGGCCAATACGGTGGTCTAGCGAATATCGCACATACTGACTGAACAAGATAAAATCATCACCGTGAATAACATAGTAAGCCCCCGATGCTTCGCCCGTCTGTCGCCTTGTAGCCCAACCTCTATGATCTACACATAATCTCTGGGCGCAATCACTCAACCCCCATCTCCTTCAGAATAGCTTTATACCGCTCTGCCTCCTCAGCCATGGCCTCAGCACTTCTCGGTTTCCTATCCTCATCGTCAACCCTCTTTAGCCCTCCACCCGGCCGAGGCCGAATTTCCCTATCCCACAACGCACCGCCAACATTACCCTCCTCTCCCGCAAGCTTAACATACACGGCGTCCGGACTTCCCATATCGCCCGCTGTTCGCGGGACAACGTGTACATGCACGTGAGGAACCGTCTGTCCTGCGTCTGCGCCGTCTTGCACGGCTACTGAGAAACTTCCGGACTCGGGCTCAGGAGTACGGAAGTAAGCGCGGGCGAGGAGACGCTGCATCAGCTGCACCGTCGTGAAGAGATCTGATATCTCGGCTGGTGCCAAGTCCGTGAGACGTTTGTGTGGGCTGTGTGGACAGACGAGAATGTGTCCTGGGATGAGAGGCTTAAGATTCACCAACGCAAAGGAGTGAGGCGTTGTTAGGAAAACCTACGACCTGTTAGTCCTGAAGTGGCACTCGGAGGTTTCAAGATGTCCCCTTACTTGATTTGTCACCTCGAAAGGTCCAAATTTGACTATTCGTCCGGCAGCCCCGGTTGTAGTCATGATGCTTCTCACTGAGCGAGTCTTTACACTTGGCCAAGCTCTTGACGCAAGCATGCTCCAATTGGCAGAAGGCGTTTAGGCTTAGGTGGTGTTCACTTTGTAACTCTATCGAAGTGGTGAAGTCAACAGATTACAATTGAAGAAAGGGCGTTCTCCAAGCGCTAAGCTGGTGTTGTCGCTTTGTCGTTAAATCACGACCTTTGTGATCTGATTGATGTCATGAGTGAGCTTTCCCCTGTGAGAACTTAGAGGACCCACATCTTTTTTGACCAATTGTCTAACACTACCGACAAGCTTGTTGAAATATCTCCGATGACTCCTGCAGGAACACAAAGGTTTTATATAAGCAGTGTATGGTTGATTTCAATGATTGTTTGTATTTATGAGTTGCTTCGTGTATCTTCTATAACCAAATACTCCAAAGTGTTACTTGTAACTCCAAAACTATTGTACAATGAACCATGGTGAACCAAGCACCTTTGTACTGTAACATAAAACAAGGAGAATCATAAGTGTTCAGGTCCGGATGTCGACTAAAACCGGATTTGATCTTCCTCATCTAGAGGGACTTGATCTGTGGATATTCCAAAAGCTTCCTCTGTAGGATTAAGAGGCTCTCGTTCTTCTTCTGGCTCGTCTTCCCATGCAACTATATTCCGTTAGTTCTCAGGTCATGCTAAGGCTGAAAGGTGTACTCACCATAGGGTCTGATGGTAAAGCTCATCGTGAGAGCAACTCCAAATATGCTTGCCAGCAAGACAAAGATACCTTGGTCGAACCGTCCAACCGTCAGGGCATAGACGCCGTTGAATAAAACTGGTCCAAACACTCGCGCTAAAGCATGCATCATACCGATTGCTCCAAGCAGTTGGCCGACCCTTTCGGAAGGGACATGTTTGGTGATCATGGCTTGACCAACAGCACTTCCAAGACCTCCAATGGCGGTCGCCATACCGCTTGCAACGAACACTGCAGATGAGCGAGCAAAGACGTACCCAAGAGATCCCAAAACATCCGACGTCAAGGCTATTCGAAGAATTGTAATGTCAAGCTTATCTGCACCATGGTTCTTCTCAACCGCAGCAACCCCAGACTCGCGGCGGCGACGCGCTGCTGGGCGAATGCGAAAGACGTAGTTGATCACGGGCAAAATTCCCATGAGAACGACCACTCTAACAAGCGAGAGTAAAGAAACAAACCCAGACTTTTGCAGCAGATCCCAGTGGTAAATTCTTCCAGTATAAAGAACGATGACAGCGCCTGCAGACATGCCAGCTCCCAGGATGATGCAGTCGTTGATAGCAAGAGCAATCAAGTTACGACGAAGAGCAGGCGAGGTACCAGGGCCAGTGGGGTAGAGAGCTTTGAGGGGTGCAAAGACGTTGGCAGCTCGGAGAGTATTCATCCAAGATGATGAGGCCGGAGGTTGCAACTCCTTGTCCTTGGCATACTTTTCTCGTGCTGCCAATTGCTTCCTCATCGACAAGGACTCGGGAACAACAAGCAGAATGAATAACATAAATCCGATGTGGCATCCCATGACAACATAAAAGATAGATAATAAACTTCCAGTCCATTTGACAAAGAAGCCTGCAAGGAGAGGTCCAAATGCAAGTCCCGTGAACAGGCATGCATGCACGTAGCCCATAGACACAGCGCGCTTTGAAGGAGGGGTGGAGTCGCTCGTGTAGGACTGGGACATAATGTTTCCTGCAGTAAAAGATCCTGTGATACCATCGAAGATGCTACCTAGCAGCAGCCAACGATAGTTTATAGTGTCGGGGTATTTGGCTACAAGGATGGTAATGAACTCAGCCAAGACTCCGCCTACAGATGCGAGAGCCATCAGTCGTGTACGACCATATCGGTCAGACAAGTGACCAATTCTAGGTGCAGATATGGCACTCAGAACGCCGGTAAATAAGTTCATTACCAGCATGAACTCGGCGACGCTTGCTTGCACTTCTGGGATATCACATTGAGGATTTTCGGACCCGAGGATGACGGGCTGAAAGACTGTGTCCGGATTGCGGCTGTGTTGATCTGCAAAATATTGTCTGCAAACAAGTTGGAGAATTCTTATCGTATACTGTAAGCCAAAGGTTTCTAGGGTATCGATAACAATAGGAGCTTACAAGTCAAGTTTCGGAACCAACACACCCCCAAAGGCGAGGGTAAAGATGATATATGGACCGAGCAGCCAGTAGACCTATAAGCAAGGTCAGAACCGGACAAGATAATTTTGGGATCGCAAAATCATACCGATGGTCGCTTCCACCAGGGCAGGCCTTCAAAGTCCTTAAAGTTATCCCAAACTGGGGTGGTAGATGACGTCTCGCTATCTCCATCTCGAGGTTCTGAGCTGGTGGGCAGCAAGTTTGTTCCTTCATCTGCGACAGCGGTCTCTTCCGCGTGGATATTATCGTTCTTCGCCATGATTTCTAGGGCGCGCGCCTTCGTCGGTTCGGTTCGAATATGTTGGGGTGCTGCGCGCAGCAAAACGTAGGCCGATGAAGCCTTTATTCAATCACGGAGATCGCGGGGGCATGGCCAAATGGCATTCAAGATATGGATAAGGGAGAATAAGGTTGAAGTATCGCATGTCCAAAAGCCAAAACAAGCGAGAGGGTTGTGTCGCTTTGACTGGCATGAGATAAGTGTGACGATGGACGATATCTGGGAAGGATTAATAATGAATGATCTAGGCGCATCGGGGAGCTCTCCTGCGGATACATGATGAGTCCAAGTGCTGGGATGGTGTTGTGGAGTCAACATCCATGCTATCCATATTGGGCCTGCCATCTGGCCAAGCGAGACCAAGACACGATCGTTTTAAGCTCTGATAAGCCGTAAGTTTTACTTTCTTTTTTACAGTTGTCAGTTTCTGAGTTGCTACTTACCTATGGTTGTTAATGCATTGATGATTCCCATACTCAATCACGTCGTGTCGCGCCATTGCTGATGATATCTCAGTATCATCTCAGTTCATGCGAAATTGCTTTTCTCCCACCTCTAGCAAAGGTAGATAAATGAATGACGCATTGTCTGCGTCCTCAGCATACCATTTAGCAGGATCTGGCAGTATCTGATAAGCTAGAGATGCGCTGGTCTCTCGTTGGCTTGATCCGATAGGCCATCTTCAAGTAAGTGTGCATCGTCGGGTTTCAAACTCCGACATTCCGACTCCTCCGCTCCGCAAAGTCCGTCAAAGGGAAGCAAGCGCGCGGGATGGGATAAGATCATATGGTATTACAAATCTGCTTTGAGTTCTTTGAACGCGCGTTGAAGAGTTGCCAGCTCAATATTTAGTCTGCTGCTTACTCCTTTGAAGTTTGTCCTGATCGCTGATCTTCGCTCCATGTCCAATACGGTTCAAGACTCCTGATAAACACAACCTTATTCAGACTCGGGAGCGAAGGAACAATGTTCTGACACTTGTAAGCAAGCGAATATTACGATGATCAGGCACTTGCGACAACATATCTCGGGTGGTTAAAATATAGCAATTTAGTTAGTGGCGCATAGCTCAAGCACAAAGAAAGCAGCTCATTCCTCCATTTAGAAGTCGTAGCAATCTATCAACCAAGCTTAGCATTCAATAAAATTCAACAGCGTATTTTTGTCCTTCTACTGGAGCTCGTGACTATGGTAATACAGTACTTATACTAGAGATGAGACTAGAACCTGACTTCACCCTGTAAGTGTGGGGCGAAAGGAGCTTGTCGGCCATCCAATCAAAAGCTCATATGTCATGACTCAGCAACAGTTGCGCGCAGTTGGTACTTGGATATTTTCAAGAAGCGTGTTTCGCAGCTTGGTCTAGACTTCATTGCATCAACCCCATACAACGCGCCTTCAGCAAATACCGCCACGATGCCTGTCGTCAAAGGAGGCGTGTGGACCAACATCGAGGATGAAATCCTCAAGGCCTCCGTCTCCAAGTATGGCCTTAATCAATGGGCGCGCGTCTCGTCGCTACTGGCGCGCAAGACCCCCAAACAGTGCAAGGCTCGATGGAACGAATGGCTCGACCCCAGCATCAAAAAGATCGAATGGAGCAAGGAGGAAGATGAGAGACTTTTGCATCTTGCCAAGATTATGCCCACTCAGTGGCGCACAATCGCTCCTATTGTCGGCCGAACCGCAAACCAGTGCCTCGAACGATACCAGAAGCTCCTCGATGAAGCCGAAGCGAAAGAATCGAGTCTTGGGCTGATGGGTCCTGATGGGGGCGAGACACAAGCACCCAGCGCCGATGATGTGAGAAGGTTACGACCTGGCGAGTTGGATCCCGATCCTGAGACGAAGCCTGCGCGACCGGATACTATCGATCTCGACGAAGATGAAAAGGAGATGTTGAGTGAAGCCCGTGCCCGTTTAGCCAACACGCAGGGTAAAAAGGCCAAGAGAAAGGCTCGAGAGCGTCAACAAGAAGAGTCTCGTCGTCTTGCCGCTCTGCAAAAGAGGCGAGAGCTCAAGACTGCTGGCATTAACATCAAGGTCACAACTAGAAAGAAGGGCGAGATGGATTACAATGCCGACATTCCCTTCGAGAGAAAGGCCTTGGCCGGTTTTTACGATACATCAGAGGAGATGGCGCAAAACGAGGCACAACGCGCAGCCTTTGATCCTCGAAAGCAACAGCTAGCTAATAAGCGCAAGGGCGAAGGCGAGGAGGATAACGACCGAAAGCGAAAGAAGACAGATAAGGATGGAGCTTCAGAATCATACAAGGCTGCCTTGAAGGCTGGCCAACTACAAAAGATGCGAGAGGCTGAGCAGAGCAGCAAGCGACGTTCACTAGTCCTGCCTTCCCCTCAAGTCAGTGAGGGCGAGTTGGAGGATATTGTCAAGATGGGCAGAATGGGCGAGGCTGCCAATCTCAGAGCGAGAGAAAGTGAGAACGACGCTACTCGGGGATTGGTCAACACATATTCTACCCTTAACTCAGCTACCCCTATCCGAACACCGAAAGCACCTGAACAAGAAGATCACATCGCCAACGAAATTCGAAATATCCGAGCCCTTAATGATACAAAGTCTGCCCTTCTTGGTGGCGAAAATACGCCTCTACATGAAGGCGCATCCTCAACTGGTTTCGAAGGCATCACTCCCCGAAAACAGACGATTTCTACACCTAACCCAATGGCCACCCCCATGAGGGATGGTATGGGTGCTACACCTAGCCGTCCTGGACAAACTCCCATGCGAACACCCAGAGATACGCTGTCTTTGAACCAAGATGGCGGCATGTCCATGGTCTCTGCTACCCCCAAAGATATCAGGATGAGGGATCTGGCTCTCCGTAACCAACTCAAGGCAGGCCTAGCTTCTCTTCCCAAACCAAAAGATACGGAGTGGGAGTTTGATATCCCTGAGGAAGAGAAGGAGCTTATGCAAGTTGATGAGATGACCGAGGAGGATGCTGCAGAGCGGGATCGTCGGGAGCGCGAGAGACGAGAAGCTGAAGAAGCTCTCGAATTCCGAAGGCGAACCCAAGTTATGCAGAAGAACCTCCCCCGGCCAGTTCACGTCGATCTGCCAAGTCTGCTGAAACAGGCCAACAGTATCACCGACGTTGCTGAGTCTCTTATCGCCAAGGAGTCAGCAAACCTCATGGCCAATGATGCGATGAAATATCCTGTCCCTGGCGGCCAAGTTAGCGGTGCCCCTAAGCCATTACAGCAAATTGATGACGACGCCCTCGCTGAGGCTCGTCTATTGATAATGTCGGAAACAAAGCCCCTTCCCAAATTTGAAGATGTCCAGGTTGCATTTGAAGCACGAGCAAGTAGCTCCCTTCTCTTGGGCCTGGGCTGTTACAACGACGATGATGAGGAAGAGCAAGGGGCGGTCATGAAGGAAGCATTTGACGTAAGTTGTAATGAGTCTCAAGATTAAAATATTGTACTAACTTTGTCCAGGCTGTTCAAGATTCCATCATGGCTTCTGCCGAGGCGGGCGCTAAGCTTGAGAAGAAGCTATCGCTCCATCTCGGCGGTTATCAAAAACGACAGAAGATGCTACGCGACAAAATGGGCGATGCATCTAATGCTCTGGAAAAGGCACGCGTTGCCCTGGCTGGCTTCAAGACACTGGCCATCTCAGAGGATGTGGCTATAGAACGACGACTGAACGCCCTACGTGATGAAGTCGGTTTCGTCAACCGACGCGAGAGAGAAGCACAGGAGAATTATAGGAAGGCAAAGGAAGAGCTGGACGCGCTCATGGCAACTGGAGTCAATGGGATTCATTAATCGATATAGTATTTTCATGGTGTATAAATAGGGGCTCAAACAAGGCTGTCTAGTCTAATCAATCTGGCCGACAGGTCATCACGCTTGTATACTTGCAACCTTTTCCTTCCTCCTTTTGGTTCTTCCACTATATAATCTGTCGGTCTGGTCTATTTGTGCTTTCTCACACCAAGACGAGGCAAATGAATGGGATAGATCATCCAGACAGATGCAAACGCGAGCACGGCGCAGCAGACGAAGGTGAGTCGTAGTGCAGCTTCATAACTCAGGATTACCTGCTCACGATATTTTGGTGGAAGCTTGGCGACCTCCTCAACCGATTTTCTCACACGACGAATAATCTCATCACGGTCTTCCCCTGTAACATACTGTTCAAGGAAGTGGCGCAATGCGTTCTGAACGACGAGAGAGCTACTGGCTACGCCAAGAACCTGGCCGAGACTGCGCCAAAGCATGAGTGTAGAAGTAACAACGGCCTGCTCGGTTTGAGGAGATGCAGCAAGGATAGCCATGAAGGTACCTGGGAACTGGAACCCTTGGCCTATTGATGAAGGTAGCAGGATGAGGAGATAGATCCATGATGGAAGGTCACGGTGAAGGAATGACAGGCCAGTTGTTCCGATTAAGAGGAAGATTGTTCCAGTCATAACAGGCCACTTCAATCTACCAGTCCAGGTGACTGCGAATCCAACAAATGTTCCTGTCGAAGAGGCAGCCAGTGTTGGAATAATGAGACGAAGTCCAGAGGAAGTGGCAGATGTGAGGAGGACAGCCTGGAAGTACAGTGGGCTGTAAATGTGATTAGCAACAAAAAGCGTGGTTATTTCTAACTCGAAGGTTTGCCAAAAGTGTTTCCCAAGGTTTATTTCAGAGTGGTTTTAAAAGGATTTGTTAAAAAGGTTGCCGAAAGGGTCATCAAAGGGGTCGTCTCCAACCCCCATGACCGCCCCAGTCGTCAACAAATGAAGCAAACTTGTAAAGTTTTGAGTTTTCGCGTGGAATTGGATTCACTTACATATTGAACAAGATAGAATTGCCGCAAATGGCTGCGACAACGTTGGAGAAGATGAGATTCCCACGAGGCTGTCGGTTCAAGAGATGGAGCGGCATGATCGGCTTATGAACGATCGATTCGACATATAGGAAGCAAGGGAATGTTATGGCGAAGATAACAAGACTTGCTATAACAAAAGGATGCGACCCTGATAGATATTAGCAAAGAGTATTGAGAAGCTGAAGTCCTTTGCATGACAACCAGAGCATTTATACACCACAGGGGAAACTTACAAGGCAGGACATTTCCACCCAAGTTGAGACCAAGGATCACAAACGTAATAGCTGTGGTCAAAAGCAAAGAACCTTTAATATCAAACTCCCTGAGAGCTTGATAAACGCCCTTCCTCTCTCCCAGAATCCCCAGATCATCTGGAATGGCAACCCACGCAATGACCATACAGACAAGGATGGGTGGGATTTGGACACCGAACTCCCATCGCCAGCCAAGGTAATCTGCCATTGCACCTCCTGCTGCAGCTCCAAGCGATGACCCGACGCCATAGTTCATGTTCATATAAGATTGATACACGCCACGGTTTTCAATAGGCACGAGATCTGAGACCATGATGGATCCAATGGTCATCACTCCTCCGGCTCCTATGCCACAAAGTGCTCGGCCAAGAATAAAGCTCTCAATGCTAGTTGCAAGAGCACACCATGTTGTTGCGACCGCAAAGATGCCCAAAGCACCTACGAATAGTGGCTTCCGACCCAGAGCATCTGAGAGACGACCCAACAGTGGCTGAAAAGCGGAGGAAGTAAGGAGAAAAGCTGTGGATAGCCATGAGGCGGAATTGGAGGCATTAAAGTAAGATGTAATAACGGGATGGCTGGACGCCATTATAGTTCCATCAAAACATGATATGAAATATGCCGTGAGGATCTGAGAGAAGATAAGCCAGAACCTTGTAGGCGTCACATTATTCAGGAATGGTGAAGGCGGCGCATCAGTCACAACAGTAGTGGTCTTTCCTGAGATGGAATGTCGTCGACCATGAGAGATAAGAGGAGTTTCTTCATGAGGACGACCATTACTCAAATCCTCTGAAATCTCACCCTCCCCTTCACTGTCAACATCGCTAACTCCCTGCTGTTCCTCATCGTTAAGGTAATGGCTAGCCTTATACGACGAGGGTCTTAGCATAGCAGTTTCGAAAGGTTCAGGCTGAAGAAAATGACCACCTGTTGTCAAAGATTTCGAAAGGTTTTCGAATTCTGTTGGATCAACAAGACTCTGATCACTTTCACTACTCCTAGAGTCGGTTCGAATGGGAACAGGAGCGGTGGGACGGCGATGGCCTGAGGAAGTCATCTCGGCGGTTAACTTCTGTAAGAAGTTTTGGCTAGAAACGTAGGAAACAAAAGATGACAAGGAAAACAGAATGGAATAGAAAAATCAGTTAGGAGGCTTTATTAAGAGGAAACAGAACTGGCTGGGTTGGGGGTCAAGCGAATTCGGGTGGATCCTTCCGTGATCGCACGCAAAGTCTGCGAAGTAAGTGCGCCCCACAGATCTATACATAGGTACGATAACACATTGTAAGGATTATAAATGCGGTATCTTCCACAAGAGGTTCCTCAGTACGAGTGTGAGTGTGAGTGTGAGTCAAAAGGTATAGTAGGTATAGATTGTGACTATGCCGGTCAACGGGGTCTGGCACATTGCGAGTCACCTGCGGGTGCAAGCTGCAAGACTAGTCGAGTTGAACTGGAGGGGGTTGTAAGTCATTGTAAATCGGAGCCTCCGCCAACTTCAATTCGGTAGGTTACCGCTGATAAGTAAATACATTCCTACTTCAGGTAAGAGTGAGTACTACTCAGGAGTATTCTATAAATGCCATACAGTTTAGCTCGTGAGAATATGTTGTCAATTCTATAAAACAGTCAACAGTTGACCATCAAGTTTAGCATTTCTTAACATCCCTCCAGGCTCCTCTCTTCCCCTCCTTCATTAACCCCGGCTTACAACCAGCCCCCCATGCTCATGCTCACTCATATACATACACCCCAGCCAAATCCATCATGTGCAACTTGAACAGATCAATTACCGAAGCGGTCCAGCCGCCCCCCAAAACACCCCAATGCAGTATGCAACCCACAAATCATTTGCAACTACTCTATAGTTTTGCTCTGAGATGCCGCAGCCACTAGAATGCCCGCTCCTGTAACGCCTCCATCGTGGCATGGGCTGAGTACCACTCGTAACGGGCTCTCGTCGCCGAATCGTTTACGCAGAAGCTCGTCCAGAAAGTTCTGGCAGTCCTGCAAGTAGTCCTGAAAGTGAACAATGCATCCTCCTGTGTAACCTACCCCGAGTTCGTAGTCCCGATCCAACGCTTTTGGTATCTCGTCTGGGATTTCTTCCGCCAATGTCAAAAGAGCCAGAGTCGCTGCTGCCACAATACCAGCTGCTCGGACTTCAATAGCCTTGGCAATCCGATACACTGCAACGGCGAGGGCCTCATTCCACTGAAAGGGCGGCAATCCTGACGACTCGGGGAATTCTCCCTGCAGCTTGGCTACTAGGGCCGATGGTCGGAGGGGCTTAAAGTGGCTCAGAAATGTCGTCGTGAGGTTGTGCTGTTGCAGCAGCCTCTTGGGGAGAGTTTCTGCAACAATGCCCAAGTGCTCCGTCAAGTAGTCGACCAGCATAATCCGTCCAAGTTCGCCCAGGTAACGGCCTGCCGTCATGAACTCCAGCGGCTGGAAGCCATTCAACTCGCCCTGCTCGTCCAACTCTTTATCCCATCGGCTGATCAGTCCAACTTCGTGCAAGGGAGGTGCAGTTCCGTTGATGCTCCACTCGGTATTGATCGCAATCTTCACATCTTCTACTCGTTCTTCCGGTCGAGCAGCAACGCTTTTTGGGCGTTTCGAGGGGTTGAGCTGGCTCGGCTTTAATGGGACAGTTGCGTTGCAGCCCGTTCCAAGGATGAGACCCATAGCAGCACGTCGGTTCAGCGCCTCATCGAAGTTAAAGATGAAGGAAACAAGTGTTGACACCGAGTCATTGGCAATGGCCTCAACTCGGATGGGCGGCAATTTGGGTGACTTTGCACGGTTGTATCCATCGGTCAAGCGATCACCCAAGTCCTGGTCCGATGAAATAGCGAAGCCTTTACCCATTTGCATGAGTGTAGCCTGTGAGATCGAGTGCTGTACCATGGGGAAGCTAAAGGTTACACCAAGTGGCAATACCTGGTCGGTCTGTAGTTGCAGCGTCTCGCATCCATCTTGAACGACCTCAGCGATGCATTTGCCAATCCAAAGGAAGAGACTATCCGGGTTTTCGTTCTTCAGGTGCTCATCGATGGGCCAAGATTTCTCCAGAAGCCTCCTTGCATGCCTTGTGGATGAGGCGTCGTCGGATCCGTTGGTAACATGGCCGTTGGCTTGTTCAGATGACGCGGCTTCGTTGCTGAGTTGGACAAAACCCACTCTCAAGTTTGTGCCGCCTCTGTTCTCAGTCAGCTATAAAAGAGATGGAGACTATATGTTCATGACTAACATGTCTATGGCCAGGTGGCTACAACTGATGTCAGCCCAAAGATTCATTTATCGAATTCTACAAACAGAAGACTCACCATCCTTGCTTCCTTTTGGCTTCTGGTCGTAGAATAGCCTCAGATATGGGTGTAGGCAAGAACTGGTTCTCAGAGTCGGCGGCCAGCTTCTCAAAGGTTTTATGGAAGAGTTTGGAGAGTCGATGGATCTTGTCGATATCGACAACGAAAGGTTCCAAGAACTCTTCGATAGACAGAGGTGAGGTCATAGCTGTAATCAGTTCGTGTGTTTTTTCTATCGAAGTTGATTGTAGTGCAGTGTCAGGGTATCATTCTAGTTGATATCGCGTTAGGCAGACGTAGGTCGAGAGATGGTTGATCGCCGGAACTACGAGCTTCGTGTGCACAAGTAATGAACGTGGTAGAAGCTCTTATAGAACGAGATGGATTGTGAGCAGGGAAATGGGCGTTGATAAGCAGTGAATCTGAGATTGAATTAGAGACGAATCACAAGTCGTCAGAAAACCCCCGAACGAGAAGTTATTCACCTTTCAGTCAGTGCAGACACTAGCGCATACCTAGGAGCTGCAGATGCAATGACGTGGAACAAGCCCTAGGTGTACTGAACTGTACCTACTGTATCTTGCTTTGCCTTGCCTTAGCTTACTTTGAGGCTGAGGTAGTTCTTAAGAAATTGAACCCTGATTATCTGTCTCTGTCATATGATATGCTGCATCTCATTCTAGTTACCGAATCGATTGATAAATCACACGCGATTGTTTGCGGGGTCATAGGCACCTATTCATCAACCTCAGTGCCCCGCTAAACCCCTGAAACGGTTCCATGACTTACAGTACAATCTCTGTCAGTGATGTCCCAACGAAGTGCGAATGCTGCCTGAATGCATGTCAACGATAACCTTTAGCTACATATCTAAGAGTTATCAACAAGTCACATACCTGTTGTTTTCTGCATCGACCGTATCTCAGTGTAAATATAAAGGGGTATCTATCCAGAAATCAACAATACACACTTGGCGTTGTTCATGCCTCATCTAATGGAAGCTTATCTCCCCAAACAGTCCTAACCTAATTAGGATAGATAACGCCGCATGTGAATGTGATCTCCCCCGGACTAGGTCTCTGTTAATCAACATCATCATCTCCATCTATTATTCCATCATGGATGAGAAACATCCCTCCCAGCGAGCTATGCCGCCGCCTCGCTCCCTTCGTCGCAGCCGGCCTACTCTCACATTAGCCTTCATTATCGCTATCGTATTCACCTATTGGATATGGCAGCCATTAACTTACGCGCCGATCATCAAGGCTACAAGTGAAGATGTAAAGACAACCGAGCGACTTGTTCCTCTGGAGGCACATATCATGAGTAAATGTCCCGACGCAAAGGTAAACACTTTATCACGTTGTTTGAGTCTCAACTTCTCATTGTTCTTAGGAGGGTCTGGAATTGTTGGTTCTCCCAGTCATGGAGCGTGCCCATGACAAGGTCAACTTCACCCTGTCTTATATTGGCAAGTATGTTTACGTCTATCCCGCCTGACGGGCGCAGCTCACCCTTCTTAGGCCAACTGCCAACGATGGCGTCGACTGCATGCACGGCCCTTCAGAATGCATGGGCAACATCATCGAACTCTGCGCCCGCGAACTCTACCCCGATCCCAAGATCAACCTCGGCTTCATTATGTGTCTAAGCCGCGATTACGATGAAATTCCCGAACGAAGCCTCGTCGAAGACTGTGCCCTCGAGTTTGCTGTAGACTTCCAGCGACTTAATGACTGTGCTGTGAAGGACGATGGCGCTCACGGCTTGAGTCTCTTGCGTAACAGCATCAAGAGAACCGCAGATGTATGGCAAACTGTATTCAAACACCATACCTGCATACTGACATCATAATAGGCCGGTGTCACAAAGAGTCTTACTATTCGCCTCGATGACAAGATCTACTGCATTCGCGACAGCGGTGAATGGACTGACTGTCCCAACGGTGCTGGCGTCAACGACCTGATCATTGCGATTGAGAAGCTCCGCCGCTAGACTTGAGCGGCTTAAAGATCTCAGTCCACAACTCGCTTGCCTCTCCTAATGTGTAGCTCACCGCAACGCCGTCCATCCCCGCCTCCCCGTCTCCCGCCATAGCTCCCAGCGTTTCCATAATACTCTCGAGTCCGACCGCCTTGCCCGTTGCCTGTGTTGCCCCCGCTTCGAGTTGAACATGAACGATATGAATGTGGAAGTGGTAGTATGTTGGCTGGTAGTGCACATAAAGTTTCAGTTGGTCCGGCTCGATGGATGGGTACGTCTTGACAGTAGCGTCGATGAGATGTGCCTTCATGTGCTGCAGCCAGGGAATGTGCTTCTTGCGGAGGTCTCTCAGCGACCAGATATCCCGTCGTTCGACCAGTGCCAGCAGATGCAGCGCGTCAAGCGTTTTGCGGTCCCAGTTCAGGTCTGGCAGCATGAGGAAACCCTCATCACCGGCCTCGCCCAGCTTCGTTCTGTAGATGACATCTTCCACTTCTTTACGTCCCTCGATAATGTTGAATACCCAATTAAGTCGTCCTTCTTCCCTCTTGCTGAGCATATACGGTCGAATGTGGTCTCTGTAAATCTCGGGTGTTTCTGTCACGAATCGAACGCCCTGCTTGCTGTACTTCTTGACATGTGTTTCGGTACATGGGTAGATAAGGTTGATTTTGAGGTCGGCAAAGAAGTCATTGTCGTCTGGCTTACTCGTTTCAGCGCCGCTTCGGCCCATGAACCAGTGATAGATATCGTTGGCGCCTAGGTTCTGTAGTCGTGCGAGCTGAGCGGGCACATCGGCAAGGTAGGTCTGTGACGTAGGGAAGGGGGCGCGTTCGAGGATCAGAAGAGCTGGTTGGTCATCGATGGATCCGTAGAGGGAGATGCGACGACCTGCTTGATCTAGGGAGCTTCTATCAGCTCGTCGCCGACGTTTGAGTGGGCCAATGAGGTTTTACCTTGGTTAAGGACACGGTCGAGCTTGAACTTGGGCACCAGGGCCTCTGCTTTCGCTTTGACGTCAGCCATTGTTGGTTTAAGAGGACCGAAGCTCGGGATTCCAGTGTCTCTGTACCTAACTTAGGTTCTGCTCTATCTAGTGACCCGACCC
>JAALXK010000107.1:0-117659 GCA_012977745.1 Fusarium anguioides | reverse complement strand
GTTTCAGTGGGAGAAACCGTATCGAGGACTTGCTCGCCGACGGCAGAGACGATTTGTTCAAGGACAGCTTGCTTTGTGGAGGAATTGGTAGTGACGTCTGCCATGTTGGCGGAGGTAAGATGTAATATTGTTTATTGTTGAGTAAGTTGATTGATGTGAAGAATGTGAAGAGTTTGGAGAGGTCTTGCAGCAGGAGGATGCTTGTTTTATGTCGTGAAGTCATGAACCTGAACTCAACAATAGTCTCAACCTAGAGAGTACTCAAAAAGGTAACAAAGTTTAGTGGCTATTATACGAAGAGCGCTTTCTGACTGCATCCTCAGCTAGTCACGGTATAGCTTCGTGGGGGCTCTCTACTTCTTTGGACCAAATCGCATTCCAAGGCTGATTGAGGATGCCCGAATTAGCGACCAAGGCTATAACGTGATGTAGCTTAGCTTTGATCTGTTGATGCTACTACCAGGAGGTCATTTGACTTGACTCTTAAGATAGATAGCGACACTACTGCAAGCTTCAGTTTGAGAAGATATGGTACGGACAACCCACTCCGGTTCAGACAGTTCAATCAGCCCTAGCTCTACCAGATAGCCTTTTCATACTGCTCTTCGGCAAAACCGACATTCGGGCTGAGCTGAAAAGCAACCATATGCAGTCAATGCGGGGTCAATCACACGCCTAGGTCAGCGAGGCTCAAATGAGACTCGTCGGCCGAGGTGAGACATATTGGGCCAAAGTCCCAAGAGCAGGGAATATGCTTAATATTGAGCAAGGTTTAGGGCTGAACTGTCTCTAGCGCCAATCCATCCAGCTAATTCGCACCGGCTCGTATAGACTGGTTCCTTCGGGACCCGGGCATGACGCCTTGCAGTAGACTATCGTTTGAAGGCCGAGGATCCCTGCATCCTTGATCACAATCACAATCTTGGATTTAGCTGGAATAGGGATCTGAGAAATATGCTACCTGGTGTCCCAAGGCGACTCTAGCTAGCTGGTTATGAAGTGTTACAGTTAGGATATCACTCGTGAATGACGAAAAAGGCTGACCTCCTTGCTAATTAGGAATGTGAAATGTTTCGCATGTCGAAATAGCTTACCAATACCAGTTCTATCGAGATGGATGGATAACATATTGTCCAATTAAGTGATAGATCAGAAAGATTCAGCATAGGTCGTATGACAGTGTCGACACTATCAAACAATATCACACACGCTACGGCGCTTTTCATGTAGTTCCTTTGATATCATTCGTTCATTTATTTAACGCCTACAGGGCCGAGGAATGCGGGGTAGAAGCCGATAGACTCCATGACGCGATGAGGTAGCCGGCTGCAAGTCACAAAAACGGCATACCTTAAAAGAGAAAACCAAAACGTATAGGCGAGCAAAATAGTAACAATCTCCTGGCTTTCATCACACTACATACCACTCCGAGTGGAGGGAGATATCCCTCCAGCTAGCCTCATTGTCTCGGCATCGCCGTTAGCTACGACAGCAATGTAACAAATAACAGACCATCATGCGATGTCAACGTTGCAAGTCGCAAGCATGCGGACATGAAGTTGGGACTTTGGTGAAGTTAAAGACTTCCTGGCAGCACGAAAAGAGGATAAGTAGACGGCCACCATCACCCTAGGTCAACTATCAGAAAACAGACAATTTCACCATTTATCACCAACATCTGCAATAATTCGAATAAAGTAACAATGTCTTCCACTCAAGAACTGTGAGCCTTTCAATCAAGATACGTTCAGTTGCCCTCAACTAACATCTGAACAGCACCGTCGAAACACTTGGCCATGAGCCCACTGGCTGGGACTACGACCATATCAACGACCCCAACGCTCCTCCCAACCTCGCAGAAGCACTGAAAGAGCTTGAGCCGAGTCATGGCCACAGTGACTACTCCCAGCTTGTTCCCATCCCTATCTCAGACGATGAGATTGAAGCTGCGTCCAAGTTTGACTACGTCCGGTGGAAGCAAGAGCACGCCGAGAAGCCAAACCACTGTAAACAAACCCCCGTCTCAGTCATCAAAGCCCTGCTAATATTGATCCAGCATTGGGTTTCGAGTATGCCGAGCATAGTTACCTCGGAGACTCGCTCACACTGGCCTGGGACGACGGTCAGTCATATGTTGCCAAGAACAAGCCCATCAAACTGCCCAACGGCCTTGAGGTGACCTATGGCCAGATCAATGGCCTGGCTGGTGACTTTTACGGTACCGTTAACCCCATCAGCGACGGTAAAGACCTCCAGGATCAGCGTGCTCGTTTCATGAGGGCCTTCCACTGGCTTGCTGAGGACACAACACGTAACCCAGGCGAGGCCCAAGCCATCCTCAAGACACTTTCGACTGAGGTCGACATGGTTCAACGCGCTCTCGATGAGGGTAAGGATCCGTCTAGTGTCTATCCCAACATCCCTGATGTCACTGTCAGCCTAGAAGCGCAGACAATTCTGCGCCCCGCTGAGTGTCCTAGCTACCTTGGTTTGGCCAAGATTAACTGGGATCACTTTGGTATGGATGCGCGTACCGCGTATAACGCCTGTCACTCGATGGCTCTTCAGGTGGCAGCCAGTGGAAACCTGCAGCTTGCATATGCTATGAATGCCTTTGGTGATCATTTCCTGCAGGATTCGTTTGCGGCTGGGCATATGCGAACTCCGCGACGCAAGTTGCACACTTTTTCTGGTGATGCCGATCTTTGCTCAAAGGTAAGTCTATTCTGTCCTCATTAAATACCCTAACTAACACCTCAAAGTTTATGCACGATGAAGACAACGCTATCGGTCTTTCTGTCCGCAGCCCTATCGGCCGTGAATGGCACACATATGGAGACAAGCGACTCCTCGACAAGGAAGACATCTCAAACAAGAACGAAGCATGGAACGCAGTCCGCGCCTCGGCTGATGAGATCTACGAAGCTTGGAAGAGCCAGAAGGTACCTGCATATCCTGAATACAACGCGTGGAACTATGCGCCTATTCTGAGCGAGGTGAAGAGCATTGTTGCACCCCTTTTCCGAGAAGATGGTCAGCGTAGAGCGGATATTAGGAAGAGATGCCAGGCCAAGTATACCAATAATTATTGGTACTGGTCTACGGCGCTGGATTGTAAGACGAGTGGTCTGTGGGATTATCCTATCAAGCCGACACCAGACTGCACAATCTAGGCCCTAGTGCCTGGGTAATTATTTTATGGATGATTATCTTAGCAGATAGTTCGACTCTTATCTAAATTCACCGTCGTTATTCCCGCAATCAGATGAATCGAGCGTATCATAGCCCTGTTGTGACATGCACTAACTAATCATCTCCACTCTGGGATCGGCCAACTTTTTTTATCGCGCGACCAATTTCCTCTTCTGCGTCATTGATTCACAATAACTGCACAAAATGTCTCAAAGACGTCGGTCCTCGGATTCATCCAACGAGAGACCAATTCTTGAACCCCCGCGCACTCCTTCACCGGCGCCAATTCCACCTCCAAAACCACCAGTATCATGGTCTTCTCTTCCCAACAAAGGTCAATTGGCTGTTATCCTCCTCGCCCGACTAGCTGAGCCATTGAGTGAGCGATCATTGGCATCATATCTCTTTTACCAAATCCAATGGTTCAACCCAGACCTTGATCCTTCGGAAATCCCGAAACAGATGGGATACATTACCGCCACCTTCGCAGCAGCACAATGCCTCACTTCTATGTGGTGGGGTCGTGCAGCTGATCATCCTCGACTTGGTCGAAAGCGTGTTTTGATTATTGGACTTAGTGGTGCAGCCATGTCAACTTTGGGAATGGGATTCTCGAGATCTTTAGCTGCTGCTTTCTTCTTCCGGTTTTGTGCTGGTGCGTTGAATGGGAATGTTGGTGTTTTGAGAACCATGGTATCGGAAATAGTTCCCGAGAAGCGCCATAAAACAAGAGCCTTTCTCTTACTTCCCATGTGTTTCAACGTCGGAGTTATTATCGGGCCTCTCTTAACCGGATTTCTCGCCGATCCTGTTCATACTCTTCCTGACATATTCGGCCCTGGTTCATTCTTTGGCGGAGAGAAAGGCGTTCAATGGCTCGAGAAATTTCCATACGCCCTTCCGAACCTTTTCTGCTTTACGATCCTATTATCCGCTTGCTGTCTGGTCATCTTTGGACTCGACGAAACCCATTCTAGTCTTCGTCATCGGCCTGATCCTGGACGGAGACTTGGAAAGTTGTTGTGGCGCATCATCCTCCGGAGGAAAACTACCGACCATCGATACGAGCGTATCGGTACTGAGGAGTCGTCTGAACTACTTATGGACTATAACTCTGACCAAGAGTCTGGAGAACGACCAACCAAGGCTCCCAGCAAACCTCGACCTCCATTCCGAGACGTGCTGACTAAAAACGTCTGCCTCAACATGCTGCAACGCTTTCTGCAATCTCTCCACGTCTCGGCCTTCAACTCCCTATTGTTCAGTCTTCTTCCTACACCCAAATCAGATGGTACAAACGTCCATCTACCTTTCCGATTTACCGGTGGTTTAGGATTGTCAAGCGAAAAGATGGGATTTGTCAACAGTACTATTGGCATGATTGGCATACCTTTACAGATATTCATCTACCCCAGACTCATCGGCAAACTCGGCGTCAAGGCCTCATACCGTGCCTTCTTGCCACTCAGCATTGTCGCATTCTTCTTGTTTCCATATCTGGTTCTTCTGCCAGATAACAATGTTCTCATCTGGACTTGTTTAACTATAGTGCTGGGCCTCCAAGTTTTGTCTAGAACCTTCGTGAACCCAGCAACTATGCTACTTGTCAATGATTCAGCGCCAAGTCCAAACCTTTTAGGTACGGTACATGGCTTGGCATCGAGTATTTCTAGTGCGGCTCGTATCATGGGACCGACTATTGGCGGAACGCTGCTTGGATGGGGTCTTTCTCATAACGTTGTTGGATTGCCTTTGTGGGTGTTGACTATCTTGGCATCGGCAAACTGGGCCGTTCTTTGGTGGATTGAAGATGTAAATATGTCCGAGTAATTCAGCTTTTATCCCAACCTCTAGGGTTGTAGTCCAAGACCTGAAACTTTTACCCTGATCTCCCCTTCATCGTCTTTCAGAGAGGGGTCAACTGCTGTTTATCCAGCCGGACCCCGCGGAAGAGGGCCCGCCTGTTGCTTCCAGGGATGTTCCACGCAACATCGGAGTATTGACCAATTCTGTCCCGCATATGCATGTTGGTTCTTTCAAAGCCAACAAAGCCACTCGGAGCAACGTTTACGTTGTGGGGGCTGGGTTACATGTCAGCATGTCTAGGTTCCGCGACGTACGAGTCCTAAGCGACACATTTTCTAGTCTGCTAAGCATGAAACATCATCCAATACTCAAATTATCCCGCATCAAACACTTGAGCCTTCAACTGGAATAGCAAGATCAGCATGTCTGCCGTCAGTATGGATCCTGTCCTTCACCCCGATGAACAGGTTCGACTATCTTGAAGTTTAGGATTCATGTAGCTAAATTGTACAGCCCACCAACGATGCTGACTCTTCTATTGGAGATGTAAAGACCCCTCATACCTTGGACAACGGCATTGCGCTGACACGCGGAAGGATGTGGCATCGTCAACGACAAGTATTTCAAGTTCGATCTGGAATTACCGGCAAGAAAACGGAAGAACCTACCACAGCTACAAGGACGGAAGTGAGCAACTACACCTTTGGATTCACATAGACTATTAACAGCTTGCCTTAGAGTATCATCTTCCAAACGATCAAGTCGAGAATGAACGTCTAGGTACATCCCTCGACAACCTTTGATGATGGAAATAACTGACTGGCCAGACCTTCAGCATCATCTCTTCCTGCTGACGTTTGATGACAAGCTGGGTCTCGCCCCGCCTAATAGTTCAGGATCCAAGACCAAAAGAGTTCTCGATCTAGGTACTGGGACTGGAATTTGGGCCATTGACTATGCAGATGAGCATCCTGAAGCTGAGGTATGTCAATGACCCTTCTAAGGGAAGCCCTTACTGACTGCGAAAGGTCACCGGAGTGGATCTTTCTCCCATCCAACCAGAATTGTAAGACGCCTTAGAAGGTATAGTAGGTTAACTGACATCAGTAGTGTGCCACCCAATCTGAAGTTTATTATTGATGATATCGATGAAGAATGGGAGTACGAGGTGTCATTTGACTATATTCATAGTAGAATGATGGTATTCAGCATTAAGAACTGGGAAGACTACATCCGAAACATGTTCAAGCAAGTATCCCGTCATGTTACTATCTCTCAGTACTGACTCTAGTAGGAGCTTGACGCCTGGAGGCTACGTGGAGATCCAGGAAACTGGTGGTGTCATATTCTCCGATGATGGGACTCTGACCGCAGACCACGCCCTCTCCAAGTGGTGCAACCTACTCGGCGAGGCGTTCACCAAACTTGGCAGTACTTCTATCGAGTTTGATGAAATCAAAGCCATCATGAAACGTGTTGGTTTTGTTGACATTGTCGACACCCGTTGCAAGTGGCCTACCAATGCCTGGCCAAAAGACAAGAAACACAAAGAATTGGGAACTTGGAACAATTACAATGCTTCGAATGCACTAGACTCCTTGACAATGGCTTCGTTCTCTAGAGCCCATGGATGGAGTCGAGAAGAGGTTACTACGTTTCTCGTTGATGTGAGAAAGGACCTTAATAATCCTGCCATTCACGCCTACAATCCTATGTGAGTGCTATAATCTAGGAGACAGGAATTGGCTAACAAATAAAAGTTGCTCAATTTATGGAAGAAAACCAGAAGAGTAATACCGAACCGTGAGAGTAAATACGAAAGGATGTCCGGTGTATACTGTTGGGAAAACGCCCTGCAACTCGGGTACGAGCTGAGAAGCTCTTATTCAATCCTTTCCTCCTTCTTCACTCCATGTTATCTGCCGGTGTGACACGTACCTTCAATCCATAGTCACGGAATAGAACATAGCTCTCGTACCGCATCGGCTTGAGGGGCTCAATCAACTGCATGTCAAACCTCCGTAAGAGCTGTGGCTATTAGCATGCATCTAGAACTTTTTCTAACTCGAGAAAATACCTCAAAGTAAACTTTATGCATCTCCATAAACGCTAGAGGCTTTCCAGCGCACATATAGCGACCATATCCAAAATTTAGCTCAACATTACGGCGAATCTCAGCAAGTTTGAGATCATCGAGACCAAGGAAGCGTTCTGGTCGGAATACTTCTGCGTCATCGCCAAAGAGAGTTTTGGATCTGAGGATAGCTGAGAAATTGATTGCAATGGATGTGCCGCCAGGGATGAATTGTCCGTTGATAGTGTCACCACATGCGGGTACCTCTCTTGCCTGCTGACCTGTCGTCACGGGTCGCATGCGAATGCCTTCATATATAACTGCCTATATCATATGTGAGATTAAAGTTTGTAACAAGGATGAAGAAAGAAATAAATAAATAACAAAAGGAGCAAAATATGTGTTGTGCAGTTGACTAACCTGAAGGTAAGGTATTTCCCGAGCCTCGGCTACAGTAATGGGGCTAGAAGCTCTTCCTTCCTTTATCGCTACTCGAATGTCTTCTTTGAGCTTTTGGTAGACGCGAGGACAAGACATAATATAGAATAGAGTAAGGCGGATAACTGACGCAGCCGTGTCGGACCCCGCGATGAACATAAAAAGTGTCTCTGATTCAGCTTCACCTTGAGATAAGCCATGGCTTAAAAATGAACCCTGAATAGAATATCAGTTTTGAGCCGAAGGTAGAGAGAGTAGTTGTACATACCAGCATGTCCTTCTTCTTCTGCTGTTCTTGACTATAGCGCTCACGTACGTTCTTGTTCGTAACCCTAGAAAGGCCGTGTCAGTTTAAGCAGAGTAAAGAAATTGAGGATGCTACATACTTCATCATTGGACCCATTCCGCTAAGATCAGTTTCGCTAGGTCCAAAGAACTTCAGAAATGTCTTTGAGTATAATATAGCTCTCACCCAGGGCACATCAGTAGTCAAACCCATCTTGGGCATATGAACAGCCAAGCCATTGTAAAAGTTATATGGATCAGAGTCAGAAGCACAGCAACCAAACTCAGTACCAAGAGCTGCCTTGGAGATGACGTCGAGTGTGAAGTAAGAGACAACGTTGATAAGAGGTAGTGTGCGGAAGATTCCAGAAGCGGGATCCGAGAGATACTTGCGACGGATAAGAGCGATGAGATTACCCAACTGCTGGTTGACGGCATTTTCAAGATCGGGTGTGTCACGACCACTATAAGCGGGAGCGGTTCGGGCTTTGGCGCGATCATGTAGCTGTGGATCTCTTATGTTGAACAGAGTCTCATGATACGGGTTGAATCGGTTTCCATCCGCCCAAGCAGCTTTCGGGTATGAACTCTTGGTTGATGAGATGCGCTTGATAAGTTCAATGTCTGATGTCATCAGGGCTTCTGGCCCAATCCGAACCAGTGAGCCGTATTTTTCATCAATGTCGATGAATGTTTCCCACTGTTTACCGCTGGTGGCTACCCAGCCTGCCCATGCGTAAGTTAGGGATGCAAACCATGGGCCTGGGATGTGTCGTAGACGATACCATGAATGCAAGGTTGATGTCAGATACCATAGCGTTGCAAAGCCCAGAAGGGATATGGCAATGCCACCGGGTGACTGGAGATAAGACAGATACGATGATATCATTTTGATAGTTACCCTTGCTGAAAAGATGACTGGGCTTTTGGACTGGAAAGATGCAGGTTTATTATATGCTTTCCTAACGCTTCATCTCTACGTAGTAAGCTATGATTAAATGCTCCAAGTTACCAAAATGGAAAAGAGTTGTTGGGAGGGTATCAACACGGGTAATCTTATCCTCGGATTCCATGCTCGAATCAAACCCCACCTTCCGCATTATACGTAGATTGTCCTCACTGCGCCCTATAAAGAGACTCAATATCGATTCGCTACCTTGCTTATCATCTCTTGCCTCTCGGTTAGTTCGTTGGGCTCTCTATTTGTCTTCAACGCGCAGTTCTTATCCTTAGCACGCATATATAATGACAGGGATGTGGTGGCGAGACTGCTGGAAACCATTCTCTTATATGTCAATCGTCTTATGCTTAGTTGAAGCTAACACACCCTATGAGCTGTTGTGCATGGGGTAACACTTGCAACGACACAAGGGTATTTCCAGTTCAGAAACCTCGTTATACATCATTTGTCTTGCACCTCTCTTGAAGATCATATCTTGTCGGTGGGATCTATGAGAGCCTTTTGCCGCCGGCTAATGGCATTTTGACGGATTTGATTCTCCGCCCACAGTTCCTCGTGCTTCAACCAACAAGTCAAGCCCAGATCCAAATTATGAGAAGTGACCGTAGTAACGGCACAACACAGATTCACCGAAACTATCTTCCCCTCACTAGAGCTTGCTTGCATAATCATGTGATAAGATCATCGATATATATTTACCGGAAACATGGATGGCCTCAAAGTAGCGACGGGCTGAGATGGAGGGAAGCTGATGCAGAGTAAGCCCCGGCGTTCCATTGCATTGAATAGTAAGGGTATAAATACGACACCAACAGAGCTAGTAGTCTCTAGGTGGGACATAAAGATAAGAAACCTTTATCTACTAAGCTAATAGCTGTGCCAGATGCATAGATAACTGAGCAATATAAAATCCGGTTCATAGACTATGAAATACGTGAGGCAGGAAAGAAAACATATCTATTTTTTGCGATCAAGGGTACAGGCCACCGAGCTAACCGCCCAAGATCCCCTAAAGAGACAAGAGAATGAATTCAAGTACCTGGGTACCTGAGACAACATGAATGGGCTCTTTAAGCCCCAGTAGAGGCCTGAAGCTTGAGTACCTCTTCCTTCTCACCAGTATACCCCACCTTGCGCATCCACTCCTCAACGCTCTTAACACGATCCGGAACGATCTTATCCATAAATGCAAAGTCTCTCTGAATCAATCCATCGTTGGTATTGGGGCTTGCCTTGTAGAGGTTCCACCAGTTGGTAAAGTTCTCTCCATATGTCATGAGCAGCGCATTGTCATCTTTGATGGATTGGAATCCGATCTTAGTATCCGGGCCATTTGGAAGTTTGCTCCAGAGTTCAGCGTTCCATGCTTCAGCGGAAACATTTTCGAAATGAGATTTCTTTCCGGAGGCTGCCTGGGCGGCTTTGGCCACGTCGGTCCCGGTTGCCTGTACAGTAGCGATACCGAAGTCTAAAGAAGATGATTCGTTGGGGTTCATGAGAGCCCAGTCGACGTACTTGCCAAAGTCACCAAGGTGGATAAATGGGATCGCTCCGTCATCGAGAGGGAACTGAAATTTGAGCGATCCATCATCTCCCTTGACGGGAGCCATACCGGCGGAGAGAAGCTCCATGTATGGCCCAGATCTGATAATGGTCCAGCGCATGTTGACATTTTTCTGTCCATGGATCCAGTCTAAAAGTGAATTAGTTTGATGAAGACGAATATCGATAGTGACATTGAAAGCTTACCTTGGACTCTGGCCTTGCCTTGGTAGTGACCAGTGTAGAGGTCAGGATCATAGTTAGACTTGGGACCAAGTGAGTCAAGGCCACTGTAAACAAAGTGCTTCACGCCAGCCTTGACAGAGAGCTCAAACAATCGAATGCCCCAATAGGTCTCCGCCTGCTCGCCAATCGCGAAGCCATCAGTGTTGACTAGAACATAGTCTGACTCGGCTGCGGCAGCCAGAAATGCCTTTGTATCATAACCAGATGAAGCATTGCTGATGGCGAGCTTAACATTGGGCAATGCGGCTAACTTGACAGACTCGGCTGAAGATGCGCTGCGGGTAAAAGCAGTAATCTGATAGTGGCCTGTGCTGGAAAGGTGACGAACGATGGCGCTGCCTTGAGCTCCAGTAGCTCCGACGATGAGGATAGTCTTCATGTTGATAAATAAGAATTTGTTTTGTATGCTTCTAAGATTTAATTGAGTGTTGTGATGTTGGAATGAAAAGATTAAAGTCTTGGTAAACCTATGTATATATATAGTTCGTGATATCTATGATGATTGTGTTTGACTAAGCCCCGGGATAACTTGGGTCTTGGATTATAAAGGCGTTCAGTAATCCATTATCATGCATCAATCATTGTATCGCTAGAAAATGCAACTGAATAATGTTTCATTTGCGGTTCAGCTTGGTGGCTTAAAGTTTCGGGCTTCGTACAGTAAGAAAGTACTGTCAGCACTAAAACACCGCAAGATACCCGCCGTTGACCGCAACATCCGCAATCAAGTTGCTTAGTCACTATTTCCCGCAAACTAATTAACGCAAAAGTGACAGTCAGCCGCAGCTCAGCAACTCAATCATCAATTTTCGTACTGTTGGTCATGATGTCAGTATCATCCGAGACCCCGACCAGATCCCGCGTCTCATGCTTCCATTGTCGCGATGGTAAACGTCGCTGTGACAAAGCATTACCCTCCTGCCAACTATGTCGTCGCAAAGATGTTGATTGCCGCTACCCCCGACGTCGGGGACAAAGATCCGCCTCACCTGTTCCATCAGTCACCAATGATACGATTATCTTGAATCAACGAGATGATGTGGAACCAGAAACACAACTGGTCACTGCTGCAGCTATACGTTTTCTGGCGCCTGATCTATTTCGGGACCTTCGTATGGAAATACCCCGCCCAGACTGGGATATTCCAAAGGAGGTGACGTTTCATCTGGGCGACAAGCAGCAGATGCAAGATACGACTGCTGCCTTTCTCCAACTGACGCGTTCATGGATGCCTATAGTAAATGGAAGGCGCCATCTAGCTGCCGTGTTAAACCCATGGCAACCTTTACTACGTCGACCAATAGCTCTCTTGGCCCTGTGCATGAAGTTATGTAGCTTACCATCAGAAGATACTACCGGAAGACAATCGTTGTATCTACTCGTTAAGAGATTCTATTCCGAGGTTGAAAGGGCTGAGGCTTTATGTGTTGAAGTAATGCAATCAGGCGTGTTTATAGCCGTTTTTGAGATCGGAGACGCACTATTCCCCGCTGCATACTTGACTGTTGGGGCACTTGCAAGGTATGGCAAGGCGATGGGTTTGGACAAGATCAACGACGATGTGTTGGGTACCAGTGTTGGCATGACTGCAGGAGCATCATGGGCTGACATCGAAGAGTTAAGGAGGGCATGGTGGTCAACTATCATCTTGGACCGGTATGGAATGATCCAACGGTGTCAACACAACGGCCCAAGCTAACCTTGACCAGGTTTCTCAATTTCTCTCAGCCATCACGAAGTCTATGCACTGCCGACCCGCTATTTGAAGACATTCTACCAGTTGATGATGAATGCTTTCACAACCAAACGTCTTCGCCCAGGGATGTAACGCGGATTTCCGAGGGCTTCCACTTCAAAATGGGATCCTTTGCTCGCTTGTGTCAAGGCACTCACCTACTTAGCAAAGCTCTTGCTTTATGTCGAACTACCCCAGATGAAGCATCACCAACCGATGACGTGGTGCAGCTGTGTCGTACCCTTGAAGCACTGGTTCGTGTAAATGAACTTGAAGCAACCACTCGAAAGCTTGCATTCTGCAGTCAAAGTATCATTTCCTATATGTAAGTGAAACGTGTTGTATGCCTAGATTCAGGTTCTAACATTGATCAGTGGTATCATGGTATTGCAGCAACACCATTGGCAACACACGAGTATCGAGGCAGAGGACTGGATATTTCCAGAGACACAGTCGGCCCTTGACACCCTCGAACGCATCTCAACTACGTTACGTCAAGGTGGATCTTATTCATGTAGTGCTCTTGGAGGGGGGCACTGTTCTCTTTTCTTTGTCGAATTGGTATATAGAGGCATGCTTGCTATCATTAAGATACAGCAATGGCGATATTCACCAGAACTGGAGAGGAAGAAGGAATCGATAAAGTGGCTCCTATCACATATAAGGGAGCGCTGGCCACTTGTCGGTAAGTCTCTTTCCTGGAGATTTGATGTTAAGAAGCTAATATTGATGTAGCTGTGTATGAGCGTATCTTGGAAGCTCGGGAGATGATGGCAACAGCAGAAGCCGCCTCGGCGTGAAATGGGGTAAAGGCCCACTTGTAATTACACGAGGACTCTGGGATGCTTTCTATATCATGTTATATTAATTCTTTCTAGTAGAAAATATGTCCGTTCGCCGAGATGCTTTAGATCAGCAGCTTGTTAAAGTTGTTATCTACGTTCATGGATCTTGAGAATTGTCTTAGATGCCTTGACATGCTCCAAGAGACTGGAACCCTTTGCCTTAGCCCTGTCATCTTCTAGGCGGAAGAATTGCTCGACACTCTTGATCCTATTGGGATGGATCTTATCAAGCAATGCATAGTCCCGTTTAATGACACCCTTGTTCCATCCCGAGTTTCTCCATAAATTCCAAAAGCCAGTAAAATTGTCTTTAACACTCATAGTTCCTGCCTCTGTCACATCTGCTTCCAGTCCAGCTGCTTTATCCTTTCTAGCACTCATGGAACCATCGGCCCAGTACTGTTCAAAGCTAGTGTCGATGAATCTCGCCTGACAGCCTGTGACCTTCTCGAAGGCTGCGGCAAGATCTGCGTAGTGTACATGTTCAATAGCTACTTCCAGATCGATGCCATCTTGCTCCGGATGGTCGAAGAGCCAACGGACATAGTAGGCGCAATCTTCGAGGGATACGTGTACCACGGCACCTTCGTTTGTAAGTGGGATGCGCCAGGTGACAATCTCTTCGCCGTTTTCTGCTTCGACTCGCGGTGCCATGGGGGTTCCAGCAGCGATACACATCTCGACGTATGGCCCAGTTGTAAAGATAGCCAGGGTCATGTCATACCCGGGCTGATCCTTGTTCAGACGATGCTGGGCGAGTAGCCAATCCGCCATCCTGCCCTTGCCATCATAATGTCCCGTTCGATATTTAGGATCATAACCGCCCTTTCGGCTTCCATAGTCGAGATTGCCGAAGATGAAATGCTTAATCTTGTGCTGAACAGCAAGTTCGTAGATACGCATAGTCCAAAACATCTCGCCCTTCTCACCAATAGTGAAACCATCGATGTTCAAGAAAAGACCATCGGATTCTTCCAGGCCCTTGTTCAAATCGGCTTCGGATGTAAAGTTCCCTTGGATCAGCTCCACTTTGGGGCTTATGGCGGCAAGCTCTTGAGCGCGGCGAGATTCAGGGTTTCGGGTGAGAACCTGAACAGCATATCGCTCGTCGGAAGCAAGGCCACGGACAACCGGCATGCCTTGGGCGCCTGTTCCGCCAATTACGAAAATCTTGGAGACTGTCATTGTGTGGTAGATTGAGAAAGGGGATGTTTTTTTTGTTGTGAGTTACAGTAATTGCTGAGACTTGCATGAATGCTATAGAAACACGTTTCTGTATTATACTTATACTTATCCATCAAAATAGTATCCTCCCTTCGCGCTAATAGTAAAGTCCGATCGGTTAGGCAATGTTTGCGAGTAACGCCCGCATCACAGTGAGCGTCCTACGATAACTAGTTGATTATTAATTTGACAACCAATTTCTAACGAAACCGAAGGAGAATGTGAAGTGGGGTATCATCTTGGCTCAAAGACATAAAGTCCGTCGGTTCTACTCATTGGACAAGACTGCGAGGTTGACTTGCGCTTGTATGAAATCGTGTCATCGCAAGTAAATTAGCACATTAGCGGACAGTTGCGGGGTATTTTGCGAAACTCAAAGTCTATTTTTAGTGGAGGAGTTACTGTGTGTTGAGCTCGATAGCTGTAACAGTCAGAACTAAGGATTAGTGAACATAACTGACGGTGAGTAAAGATTACTAAACATTATTGACATTGATGTCTGGCCGTTTCAAGCCTTATGAGGAAGGTTAAATATTTGAATTAAGGGACTGACCTAGCGATGCGCGTCAAATGGAAAATCGGCTCGGATCGCCATTCATAATTAACGAAGCGAATTGCTTATAAACCGATAATGAATAGTTACCAAGACATCGGGTGATGCAACCGTTATTCTGTCCCATTTCACAGAAATCATTCTTATCAAATCTTTTGAATTCATGGTGAAGCGTGTTCATCGGTGTAACCAGGGTATAGGGTGAGAATCGACAAATGTCACCCAATCAAACCGAACCATAAGTTTTCTCTGCAAAATTCAAGATGGAATGTTTTAGTAATGACAAAGCTCATCTATCATCATCATGTAAGCAGTCCTTCTCCCAGAGAAGGCAGAGCCGGTGAGCTGATTCCGGATATGCTCTGCAAGGATCATGTTGCATCGCCATTTTAGCTTGCGGGCATATTTGCGGGCATGCGGACATATTTCTCATTCTTCCACTTCGTATCGAAAAAGCAACTACGCCAGCTAAGGTGCCTAATCATTCGAAGATTCGATAGCTGTCGGTTGCGGGAATTTGTAATGGGATTGAAATACGGAAATGGAGCTATTAAAGAGCTCTGTGTACCCGCTGAAATAGATACGGCATCAACTTCAATATCAACAACAATATTAAACTGCACCAAGACAAAAAGCAACCATAAAAGCAACATGTCAACTCAAGAAACAGCAAAGACTTTATTCATCACTGTTGATGGAATCAAGTATGCTTATCGCCTGATTGGTGATTCGCATGCTTCTCAACCACCACTGCTGATGCTGAACCACGTCCGATCTACCATTGACACTTGGGATCCCTACTTGATCAACAACTTGACCGCAACTGGTCGCCAACTCATTACCTATGACTATGCAGGCCTCGGCCACAGCGGCGGTCATGTCGCGACGAGCATCAAAGGCTTTGCACTCAATCTCTTGGGTTTTCTTAACGCCATGTCGTCGAAGCATAACGTCAAGGAAGTTGATGTCTTGGGTTTCTCAATGGGAGGTTATATCGCTCAGCAGCTTGCTCTCGATGCTCCCGCCCTCATTCGTAAGATGATTCTCTCTGGCACTGGCCCCAGCCTTGGTCCCGGTTTAGAACGTCCTATGAATGAGGTCCAATCTGCTGTATTCAGCCCAACTCCCGGTCCAGCCATACTCGGAGCGTTCTTCCCTTCATTTACTACAGGTGATGAAGGACTAGCATGGCTGAACAGGAGCACCATGTCGAGAGCTGGAGTCGCTGGAAAAAATGGAGAACCCGAAATCGCCCAATTCACTACCGGCGAGCCTCTTCTGAATCTCACTCAGGCTTACCTCGCCTGGGATGCGGACCCGGTTCCATATGCTCTGTTACAAACCATTCAGAAAGATACTCTTGTCACTGCTGGCGACAATGATCTTATCGTCCCGACTCAAAACTCATTCGTTCTCGCTCGGCAGCTATCTCGAGCTAATTTCGTCATGTTTCCCAGCAGTGGCCATGGACATCTCTTCCAATATGCAGAGTATTATGCAAAGCTCGTGGGGAACTTTCTTGATGGTTTCCTTCCATCTCCCTCCTTCTCAGCTGGAACGGTCCCAGTATCTGATGAATGATACTTGATGGTAGGTTTGGAGACGACATACATTAACTGAGTACAAGTATGTCTGAAGCAACATGTCTTTAGTCACAGGAGAAAAGAAATACAAATAAAATGTAGCTTATGTCTATAAGATATTGATCATGTTATAAGACATTAGCAGCCTGAACCAACAGGTATTCAATAGCTCGAATAAAGGGTTTTTTCCTGCTTACCCTATCCCGTTGGAACTCACTTCCTTTACTCGCTCTGGCGTCAATGTGATAAACCTCAGCGATTCCAATTTGGCCGGTCGGATTTCACGAAGCAAGCTGAGCGTAAGTGACCTTGTTTGCCTTGGCAATGATGCGGCAGGCGTCCTTCTCTTGAATGGTGTACTGCTTACAAGTAGTAGCTGTAGAGTAACCATCATAGTGGCGAATGACCATTCGCTGTAACGCTTTGTCTTATGATCTGGCCCACAGCCTCATCGAGACCCTGAAACCTTTTCTTCAGCTGGACCGTTGATCCGCTGATCGTCGTGCATACTAACAACCAACAGCCACGAAGTGTATTCTGAACAGTGATTATCGTTCATACTGGCTCAATCTGTGTGTTTATTGGAAACGTAATGTACAGGGCCGCAATCATCCCTGATAGCTTTAGTCGAGACTGGAGTGGCTGTTCAAGTTGAAGATTTGAACCACCTCGAAGAGGTAAGAAATAGGAGAAAGTGAGGAGCACGGGGACTCTTGATATCGTAATATCATGTTGAAGCTCTATTCAATACTCCATAGTCAGTTGTAAAGGGTACATAGTAGTGTAATCCCTAAGCATTATTAACCAGATATTTGTAAAGGTGTCATGAATACTTGTGCACAATATTATGGTGACTGGTTAGAGATTAGAGGGATAGATATTAGTAATGAGTAGAGGAATTAATTGCAAACTTAAAATAACCAAGCAGGGTAGAAATAAGTGAGCTTCCATGATGGACGACTTCTTTCCAAGACCAATGAATATCAGTACTTCCCACGATGATTCGAGTAACAGTTGGCTGTCCCGTATATAATGTCAGGAAATGTCAAAATTAGAGTTAGTCGACAGAAACTCCGATGGATGCTCCAACATCCACGCCGAATACCGAGCCGTCACTGTTCCCACTGTAGGTATAGCCACAGTTTCCGTTACCAACGATATATCCAGAACCAGGATTAGAACCCTTGGTAGAAGTGAAGTAATTAGAACCTTCGATCTGTGCGTTACAGGTTTCGGCAGCATTATAGATGAGGGAGCATGTGCGGTTTCTGGCTTGATAGGTCCAGGTCTCACAAAGGTCGAACTGCATGCAAGCATCACAGCAGGCCACTGCAGAGCCAGCGTTGCTGGTGACCGTCTGAAAGTCGGAAGAACCATCGGGGCCATTGGTAGCCACGTTGCTAACGTAGTAACTCACGTCTCCGCTGCTGTTGAAGTTGGGACCGAGCATATTCTCTTCACTGCATGCAGCAAAGATGGTAGGTCCGGACAGGATCTTCGTCTTGGTGGTGGTATCAGAACTAGTGGAGGTCTTCCAGATGGTTGAGGAGATGGAGACGCTCAGGGTTACAGTAAGGGTGTGGGCCACGGAAATACGGGTGGGAAAAAGGGTGGTAGTGGTGGAAACAGTGCTAGTTGTGGTGGAGCTTTTGAGAATGGAAATGGTGGTGGTAGTTGCGTCACCAGTCTCAAATACAGTCTGGGTTGTAGTGTTAGGAAGCAACTTGGTGCCTATTCGAAGTGATTAGTACATGAGATTACATCATTGTATCTTGAACGGTAATACATACAGTTAACTTGAGCAGGGAAAGAAAAAGCCATGAGACCATCATTCATCTTGGGACGAGCGTGAGGGTTCTTGCTAGCCTTGCCACCCTTCTTCACCTTCTTCACACCCTTCGCAGAGGCCATTCGGCGATCAAGAGTGGAGGAGTTGACAGTATCCGCGATGGGCTGGAATCCCGAGCTGGTTGGAACCTCGGTGGTAGACGTAGAAGTTTCGGTATCCGTCTTGGTTGCAAAAAGAGTAGCGGTAGCAGTGACGGTGACGGTCTTGGGCTTGAACAGAGTAGTAGTGGTGTTGACAGTACCAGAGACAGATCTGCCAGTGACTGTAAAGGTCTTGGTGGCCAATTTTGTGACATTAGCCCAGCGACTAACTCGGTCGGTTACTGTTAGGTTGACAGTAACAGACATGGTTTGTCCTGCTGACATAGTCTCCGTGGTAGTATCAGTCGACACAGAAGAGACCGGAGTGGTCCCCATTTCGGTTCGGCAGATTAGTGAAGAAACACCACCGCCATTGGCTGCTACGCCAGATGCTACTGACAATGCCAGAAGTCCTGCGTAGGAAAGAGCTGACTTCATGGTGAGGGCTTTAAAAGTTGAGCTTGGTCTTCTAAGTTGAAGTAGAGGAAGAAAGTGATGAGTTGCTTTGCTGGTTGGATCAAACAAAACGAATCGCCAGACAAGGTCTGTTTTATAAGTTACAATCTAGACAACTCAAATCAACTAAATGATAAGATCCAGTTCTTAGATACCAAACCCAAATTTGACCACTATGTGATTTCAACTCTGACGCCTACTGTATTCCGAATATCCGGGCCGCTCAATTTGCCAATAAGTTTCCGGGCATAGCCGCGTCATGCAATTGCAAATACCTATTCTAGATGAGATCTGGAAGGTTATCTCGGCATCTAAAGTGAAGCGCGTTTAAGCTTTTTTAATCTCCCGCCAATACAGATGTAAGGGACTTAACCCCTGTGGCGTTATCCGGATCGTCATTGCCCCGAAAGTACAAGAATGCAGATTGCCGAATCAAGATTCGTTGCATACCTTGAACTTCGGCACTTACCGTTTCTTTTCTTTGGTCAGTCGTAACTTTATCCCGATTCAAAAACAAACTGTAAACTTGATGAACTAAAATCAGATCGAAGATTTAGCTTAAAGCTATTAAACTATAGATCTTCAGTATTATCACGCTAGTGATTAGCAGCTACAAGACTTACCTTGATGCAGAAGGCTATGTTACCTCACGATAGCTAAGTCTTGGTATATTTTAAGAGAGCAAATGAATAGCCTATATTTACTATTCCTCTTAAAAAGAAAGGTTGACAGGCTTTGCGGCCGATGTACATTTGTATGCTATAACTGCCACAAAAATAGTTCCGCAATCAGCAGTATTGTCCATCGCGGTCTCTCAGTTGACAGTTGAAGTGCTCAAAGCAGGACCCTTAACTGCTGATTCAAGCCTTTCATCTGTTGAGATACTGCTTTCTTCCACAAGGGCTTGATTAGGTAACTCGACTTGAGGACTGCAAGCAATTAGCCATCGTACCGAAACAGAGGGTCTGAAATACATACTCTCGATGTTTCAACCAAAAATGAAGTGCATGTGTAGCAACAAGTAACCCAATAGCACATCCCAAACAGAATGCGTAACCCTTCGGAAATCGAGGACCTTCAACAGTAGGAAATACTAGTAAAGGCGTCCAAGCGGTTGTAGACTGGGAAATCGCGTTGATGAGGACCAACGTGAAGGACCTTTCAGCTGGAGATGCTCGGAGTTGCGTATTTACCCAGCCATGAAGAACACTAGATAAAGCGACTGATGCGTAGATAGTCGAATATGCAAACCAAAGTGCCGATTCAGGAACGTTCCATATTGTCAGAATGAGAAGTCCAAGGGCGTTCCATACGGTGGACACTGTGATAGCCCACGCGGGACCGAGAACGAGATCCGATGCAAAACAAACGAACAGAGTGTAGAAGATACCAAGGGCGGGTGCAATGGTACCCAATTCGTTGACCCTTGCTTGCGAATACCGTTTTAGACTTTTGATCCACAAGAGGAATGTACCAGTGCTAGAATGGGTACCAGCATTCCAGAACAGTACATCAACCACAATGATTCCCCAGAATTGAGGGCTCAAAATTACCTTCTTCAGATGAGCCCATTGCAACTTGCCATGAGATTGGTGTCCGGCAAGTTTGAGCCGTTGTTCCCCGACATCGATATCGTGCTGAGTCAGCACCCGACGGTTTGGCTGATCTGGTGTACCAGGGATGATAAAAAAGCCCAAAAGACCAACGGGGATTGTGATTAGTGAGCAGATGATGTACATCCAACGCCACCCTTCCAAGCCATGAACACCATCAAGTCGAGCCGAAGCCCCGGCCTGTATTAGTCCCGCTGTAAGAGTGCCAAGAGATAGGCCAACGTAAAAGATACCACCTCGTCGGGCGATTTCATTTCCTTTGTACCAAGACCCAAAGAGATAGTGCATAATCGGGAAGAAGGCAGCTTCAAACCATCCTACGAGGAATCTATAAGCAGCAAGCTCGGCAAAGCTTGTAACCCGGTATTGTAAAAGTGTAAAGATGCCCCATGCGACGTCAAGAAATGGTAAAAGCCAATGGATGGGGATATATGTAAGAAGGAAAAAGAACGGGATTTGACCAGCGACAGCTCCTATAATATAAAATGTCTGGAGTTGGACCAATTCATTGCCTTTAAAGCCTAGGTCTTCCTTGAGACCTGCGACATAGGCATTGTCTATACATTGTCAGCAGGTGAAAGTTCAAGGAAGTGCTGCAACATACTTAGGTTGGACTGGTCGATATACTTGACCCAATATGCAACAAATGCATAAGGGACGATGAGGAGATCAAGCTTGGTGATGAACTTGCGTTCCTCGGGGGTATCTGTGTCAGAATACCACTGTAGATGATACCACTTCTTCTTGTTTTCAAGGCCCGGCATTTTAACTGAAGTGATAATGGATAAGTGACTGAAGGGGTATGTAGGATCGGCAGGGTGAAAGCTTTTATTAAAAACATGCAGACCTTAGCAAACTCGCCTAACCCACCTGATTTGCGTTGTTTATAGCTCTCCATGAATAGGCTCAATCTCGCCCCCCAAGTAGTGGAACTAGATCCATAGTGTTACCTTGGCGAATTGCATAATTTCATGGCGCTTTGGTGTGATACTACGAGCCAGGGAAACAATAGAGTAACAAGTAGTACAGATTAACGCATTGTACTACCATGGAATAATGCAGACATGATGGTTGACTTTGTCCTTCAAGGTCGTTCCCCTTTGCCTGCCTCCCATGCTAACGACATGCATATCTTTTTCCGAATTTCCATAATTCGCTACCAGATAAGATAAATGGATAAACTATTACTTATTGTGATAGTAATATCGTGTTAGCGCAGCTATCGAGGGGAATATATGTTGTTACACGCGGGGTAGATTGCGTGCTGATATGTCGCCATTTCGCCCTTGATATGACCAACCGATTGTTTGTAATAGTACTAGATCTGCGTTTATTCTCGAACTGAGGATATCCATTGTCGTCTAGCCGTAGTGATCAAATGGGCCCTTCAGCTGACATGAATCTAGGAAAGATCGAGATGAAGCATGAACGGCCCGATACCATGTGTCCCACTGTCCAACGATCTGTGATACAACGGTTCGTGAGACTATTCCACATTCACCTGGTCATCCATTAGACCTTGAGAATGGGACGCAACAAACTATTTCACGCATGGATGTAAGCTCATCGACTTTGCCTATGCATCTAACAGCCCGTCTTGACTTAGCGCGGACCCCCAAGAAAACATGGACTGCAGACTAAATACTCCACCGATGATGCCTCAAGTCGTACAAGGGCCATCAGAACCAACAATGCATCGTGGCGGTGATACTCCAAGGACTCGGGAGCCGATATCTGTACAACATCTCAAGATGTCGATAATAAAGTTAAAAGATAGCCTGAATGATAATTCTAAGTCGATATCTGCTAGATCTTGAGATAAGACCTTGCATTGTACCTTTTCCTCCTAATCCTAGAAAGCTAAGCTATGGGGTTGTGTTTTAAGGTTATATTGGATTCACTTGATAACTGGCGGCTTATTTGAATTCCGCCAGAGATACGGGAATAACAACTCGATTCTAATATCCGTTATCGGAATCACGCGAGACTCTCAAACTGTGACAACACTGACATCCAGTCATAGCTAAAGGCGGAATTGATATCATAGTGGATCTAAATTAACAATTAAGACGTGACTGTCCTTGTATGGTTTTCCCGCATAGGATGATCAAGTCGGCCAATAAGATATTGTAAACCCACATGTTGATAAAATAAACTGTTCTTCCTACTGTATATATTACTCTTGTTATCAGTATTGCTAGGTCTCACATGTTCGTATATCAACTTTATCTACTGCTGTCAATTCAGTCAGTAAAAATCTACCATGGCCTTCACTGAAACCACAAACGGCACTGCTGTCAACGGAGACAAGAATGAGCGCAAGAAAATCATCATCAATGCGTTCGACATGTCTACCATCGGGCATCTTTCCCCAGGTCAATGGAAGGTAGATATTCTCAAAGTAGCTAACCCAACAGAGAGCTGACTTTCTGTACAGAACCCAGTAGACAAGTCAGCAACTAAACGTGATCTCCAGTATTGGATCGACCTAGCAAAGCTGCTTGAAAAGGGTGGCATTAACGCCCTTTTTCTTGCAGACACATACGGCGGATATGACACTTACGAAGGAAAGCTTGATAACTGCATTCGTCGCGCTGCTCAATGGCCCATGACTGATCCAACCATCCCGATCAGTGCCATGGCAGCTGTGACAAAGAATTTGGGGTTTGCGATCACCGCTTCGACTTCGTTCGAGCCGCCTTTCCTCCTTGCGAAACGCTTTTCGTCGCTTGATCATTTCACTAAGGGACGAATTGGTGAGTCTGAAATATGTATGTAGAACATGCCTGATTCTGACATAAGTATAAGGTTGGAATATTGTTACGAGCTGGAAGAAAGCAGCTTTTAAAGCAATTGGGCTGGATAGTCCAATCGCACATGACGAGAGATACGAGCAAGCTGATGAGTATTTACGCGTTCTCTATAAGTAAGCATTTCAGCACTACTACCGGGAATTCCTGACTGACTTGAAAACAGACTTTGGGAAGGGTCTTGGGCCGATGATGCCATCTCCCCTGACCCAGAGAATGATAGCTACGCAGATCCGGACAAGATTCGAACCATTCATCACCATGGAAAGTTCTTTAACTTGGATACTCGCCATATCGTCGATCCGTCACCTCAACGAACGCCTTTCCTCTTTCAAGCTGGTACCTCACCAGCTGGACAGACGTTTGCTGCAACCCATGCAGAGGGTATCTTTGTCTCTTCCCATTCGCCTGCAGTCCTGAGGCCTAAGATTCAGGCGATTCGAGAGCATGCTGCTAAACTAGGCAGAGATCCTCAATCTCTCAAGTTCTTCGCAACCTTTACACCCATTGTCGGGCGTACAGACGAAGAAGCGCAGGAGAAATTGGAGGAGCTGAAGAAGTATGCCTCTACGATTGGGGGCTTGGTGCTTGTCAGCGGTTGGACAGGTATCGACTTGTCAAGAATCCCTCTTGACCAGGAACTCACTTCTGCAGATTCACTTGAGCAGAACAGAGTCCAGAGTCTTCTAGATTCATTCACTGTTACTAGTGAGCAAGTGCCAAAGTGGACACCCAGGGTCATCGCGGAGAAAGCAGGTATTGGAGGCCTTGGACCAGTCTCGGTCGGAAGTCCCCAGACAGTTGCAGATGAAATGGAGCGTTGGATTCGAGAAGGTGATCTGGATGGCTTTAATGTTGGGTATGTTACGACGCCTGGGACGTTTGAGGATCTTGTTGAGCTGTTGATTCCTGAACTCCGCCGGAGAGGTTTGTATCATGAGATTTCTGCTGAAGAGGGTTATACTTTACGTGAGAAGGTTTATAGTGAAGGTCAGTCTGGGTTACGTAATGACCATATTGGTTCGCAGTATAAGTATGATGTATATAAGGAGGAGTAGTAATTTTAATAGTAGGGACTGTGTAGCTGAAAGGTGCCAAGATAATCACCATATTGGGTTTCAACTGCGCAAGGTAGCGGATTAACAGATAAATAGGAAATAATTACCGATTACTATTACTACTGATACATCTTTTATTTTAAAACCGAGATCGCATTCATGGCTGATTCAATCGATATCAAAGCGCTTAGAGACGTGGTCTGAGGTAGCGGTCCGAAGGCTGAGATGTCGAGGGTCAAGCTCGATTGTGCGCGAAGCGGTATTATTGGACGTCTGTCCCAATAATAATGGCTTCAATCCCTTCCCAAAGTTGATCATGCACATTATTGCTGCGATGACTGATGCGGTACTAAATGCCAAGGCCATAGATGCAAAAAACAACATTTCATCTTTCAATAGTGTCTTGGCCAGAATGCTAGTTCCATTCAGAACGATTAACCTGCTGACAAGGTAGCCTATAGTAGCCAGGTGAAAGATCTGGACAGTTATTAGTTAGTTGTGTGAGTTGGCGATAGAAATACATACTAATACAACGACCATGCCTGGTATCGATTCGATTTTGACGCATCGAGCCGAGAGAATCGCATGGATGACAGACACGGGCATAATGGCCATTGTAATCCCAAACTCAGGTTGAACATAATGGACATCGATAAGACCATAGGTGATTAGGAAACAATTAAGTGGCAGGATGGAGACTTTAAGGAAAACCAGATACGACTGTTTTTTCAGTGGATATAGGCAACACTGGGTCACAATTCTACTTACCAGGTACTTGACGTGTCTCTTGGTCATCGTCAAATCAGGACTGATATGCTCATACAATGACCAAGCGAATTCTCTGTGCAGATAATACGCCAGCACAATCATGAGAAGAGTGCAAGTTGACGAGAAAGCCGTGCAAGCGATAGATACTGGCTTTGCCATTGCCCAGTAAGGCCTGTTCACATCCACGAAAGGGTTATGAAACATATCATAGCCCACTGTGACTCTTCTTACTGCATGCCTTACTTGAAAATACTGCATGCCACTCGCTATTGAGAGACAGATATTCAATAGACATTGTGTCCAAAGTTGGACTTTGTTCTTGATTCGGCATGTGTCAACGGCCAGAACAGCTTGGAAGGCGAAGCAGACGATGGACACTGCGGCTGCTATTGGCAAGACATATGAGACGGGGACCTGGTAAACGACAGGATTTACCCAGTCAAGATATTCTACTAAGATGGCTCTGGTCAAAGTTAGTTATGCGAAGAAATAACATCAAGGCTGATACTTGCGTTTGCGCAGAGATAAGAAATATAGCCTGCACACCCGCAAGGCTGACGAAAGTCCATTCCAGGCGTGTCTCTGGCTTGATCATCGTGACGGACAGTTGATTGTTCAGAATTCCCCGACGCCAAAGTTTCAACACGAGCTAAAGAAAAAAGAGAAAGAGAAGAAATAGTAACCTTTGCACGTACGGTCCGCAGTTTGATTCCAAGGGGGAGATTCCATTTGGCTGATCCCAATGGAGAACGGACGTTGTAAAGGTCAGTGCGACAGATTTTTTAGAGCTGAACTACCGTATTTCCTCGGTAGTTCCATGGTTTTAGTGGAGTTATACGAGGTCTTTTGCTGCAGTGGGATTAGCGCTGCCTTATGACGTGTCGCTAAGACCTTGCGGGACGCAGGGGCAGACTTGGCTTTGAAGAATGAGGCGAATGAGGTTGCATTGGGATATAAAATCCTCCGACAGATGGCAGCTTCTGGCAGGTTGCAAGTCGCTGGGTGGAGAAGAGCACGAGATGGTAGCTCAATTGGGGTTTGGGTCAGCCCTATCAGTCAGACGTCTTAATGTCTTGCCTGGAGGAAGTAGACCTAACCTACAACACTAGACCAACTTCTATGTCGCCAAAGTTCTGTGTTCTTCAGGGTTGATGATTGACATTGATATCAGAATCGCTATGTAGGATGAGTCCATAGTTACAGGAAAACAACATACGACATACCTGCATCAAGGGCGTCTGCAAGAGGCAGAAGAGCTACTAGTAGATACGACAGCAATCTGCAAGAGGGTGTTAGGAGAGGAGCATCCTGATACGCTGAGCAGCCTATGTAATCTGGCATCGATATATTACAACCAGGGACTTTTGAAGGAGGCTATATCCTTGCTGGAGCATTGCTTAAGTTCAAGGCAGGTAATCCTTGGTTCAACTCACCCTGATACACTATACACTCGTTTGACTTTGGACAAGCGGAACCAGGCGAGTCATGGATTTACCTACTCTGGAAACATCGAATTCTCTCTGGCTCAACCATGAAACCTCGACGGATCCCTCGTCACTACTATACGTGGCGACCGAGTCAAAGAGAAATTCGTAACCCAATGTATTCGAAAGCCACCCGAGGAGTCTAGAAGGGGAATGCTTGGAGGATCTCTCTGCGAGCAACACGAAGTATAGGATGGTCGTGTCATGCTAGTGGCTTTGTTTTATGAATCTCTGCTTCCCCCCACCCGCTGGCTATCATGGTGTTTCGTACCCCTGTGTAAGTCACTTCTTAGGCTCTAACCCCGACCCATTGACATTACTCTGACAGTTTTCAGGGCTATAGACATCCTTTGTATCTTGATGTTAAAAGGTTGTCTCCTGTTGGATTGGACAGATTCCGAAGGAGGATACTCAGCTGCGCTTCTATTGCCAGAACTAGGCCACTGGAGTCAGGGGTTCCGCAGATTTTGTTCGAGTAGGTTACACTCTTTCTTGAAGGGTGCCCTTCAATCCGAATATCGGTCACACTGACGCCACTCATTAGTTTCAAGTGGTTCCTATTGGTGAGACGTGCTATCCAGCGTGGTTTAAAAGGGCCAGTTCCCTGCAGAGACTGAGGTGAGGGCGAAACGATATGTATACAAGCTAGTACTGATAGAAGATGGTGAATTCCTTTATATTCCTTTACTACACCTGTTAAAGCCGGCCTTCACTCTAACAGGTTCTGGATAATAACTTTTCCTAAAAGGCTTACTGATAAACTAATCTGCCAACCTGGCAATGGAGGCCAGCTAGTTGTAGGATGGCTCATCCGCATCAATAAAGAGTTAAACTAGCACTATATTCTGTTACTATCAAGTCTTGTCCTTATTGTGACGACTATCGGTATTGTGACTTATGCTTTGATAACATTAGATGCCTCATCAGCGTTTGGCATGAGATCTTACTTGGTCACTATTTCAACTACTTTTATTACTTATTAACATTTCGCAGGGAAGGATGAGTTGTAAGATATATCTTGTGTGACTGAGGAATTTAGCATATTGGATTGGTACTTTACTTCTAAGAATTAAAAGCTCTTCTTCTCGAATAGCTAGGACCTTCAAGCAGCGGCTACCCGGTGTAAGTATGATTTAATCAAGTATCTGGGCTCAGCTTAATAGAGAATCCAATCGACTTCTTTCCAGTCATGTCATAGTCCGGATCTTCGGGGGCCTCCCATCCAAACCAATCCACGAGCTTCTCCCTTATACTCTCATAATTAGCCCCAACGCGCAGAACCCGCTCATTATCCAAGTCCAGAATGGTTCCAGCTCTTTGATACAAGTGCCACTTCTGTCGGCCGTAGTCAATCACAAGGTCAACTTCCTCCAGAATCTCAGGTTCAATATCTTGGACACGGAATTTCTGCCCTTGGCCTGTGAGATTGGCACTACTGCCCATCATGATCAAGCCATTCTCATCATTGAGCCTGGCTAGCTCTCGTGAGAAGGGACCTTCGCCGATGGCGAAACCCAAGGTTCCATTCTTTGCCACTCGATCGATGCTCGGAATAAGATCTTTGGCTGACTCTTTCATTTTGGCAACAACAGCGATGGTCAATCCTAATTCCTCTGCGAATATGCGGGCAACGTTGTACTTCTCATCCGGAAGGTCAGTCAGCCTTCGAAGAAGATCATATGTGCCGATGACACCCATGGAATGACCAGTTTTGCGCTTTTTGGCGATGAAGATTCTTTCAATTGCATCGACATTTGCGGCCATCATGCCGTATCCGACGTCTGTCGGTGCGATGATGACGCCTCCGTCTTTCAAGACCTCGAAGGCTCTAAGAGCATCTCGCTTTGCGTCTGGAAGCTCACCGGGTCTTGGAGTGACTCGAGATAAGACAGAATTACTGGTTGCGTTGAGCGGAGACATGGTGTTGATATTATCATGTCAGTTAGAAGTAAACTAAGTTACTGCTGGTTATAAAGCTCACTGCCTAGTCTTATATATCCGAACCATTAGGTCAGTCATGTGATAAAACTATGCTTCTTTAAGTTGGCTTTTCGAACCGGATATCACGGCATGCAGATCAAGTAAGCTCACCTCCAATACTGGATCTCCTGGGCCGATCCTTTTGTTCCCCTTGTAAGGAATTGTTTTATCGAGCGATATTTGAGAGCTAGGCGCATGAGGCTATCTTAATCAATTCAAGAGCTAGGCAGCTTAGTAACATGAGACTAAAAGAAGGTTTAACTGATATTTCAAGGTGGCCAGTTGTAATTAGCAGCACTATTATCCTAGCCAATAATATGAGTGTTTCTGAACCAGCAGCCTCCTAAGTAATATATCTAGGAACAGACTCTGTCAGGAGCAGTGACTCGTGGACCTGAGATCCGTGTCATCATGCGCTGGGGTTATCAGTATAAACCTTTGCAACCATTCTTCTCAAGCCCTCCATTTCACAAAACTCCATAACCTTGGTAACCTTTGATCCGTCCTCATTAAACTCCAATGCCCAACAATGATCCAAAGCATCCTTTTCACCATTCTTGTATTGTATCTTGGTCACAGTAGTCGCAGAGGATTTGCGAGCCTCGGTATCTATAACTAAATCCGAGACCTCCGTTTGCGTGACAACATAGCCTTTCATGTCCATGGCCATCGCGGCTTCATAATCGGCATTACTCAGACCATCTTCTGGCGGGGGAGTTGGAAATAGAGTGAGGATGGCAGCTGGTTTGAAGAAGCGCTTGCAGTCGTTGCTGACATCTCGGTTGACGAGAGCGGGGTCATTGTGTTCTCCCGCTTCTTTATAAGCGCCAAGAAATTGTCTAGTTGTGTGCTCGATGGCTTTTCTGAGATCTTGTTGTGAGGACATTTTGGTAGATGTTGGAGTACAGGGTGACAAGAATGTAGAGAAACTGAAATGACGACGGGTTTTTAGAGTTCGGTTTGTGAATTTATAATAGCCCTGGGTCTGCATCCTTCTGAGGCAATGTCAGCTGACGTGATGGTATCGTAGGATCCGATAAGCTCGCTTGCAGGCAATAATGTTTTGGTTTGATCCTAAGATTTCTGTTTAGTTCCATTAACATAAAGCATTATGAATAGGTATGTACACATTTTATACAGTGGACTAGGATTATGCACAAGGACATTGAATGGTTGTTGCCATGGCTTACTCAATGCTGTGCCCAATAAAATCGAATGGCGAGGGTCACAGTCTTCTTGCTGCTCCTCCTCTTCAATCACGTCGTCGTATAGCCCTTCTGTAAAAGATTATACTTTCTAGCGGTCAATCTCAGTATTATTGTCGGGCCCCGCGAAACCCGACAAAGCATCTGCCTTACGACATGACGTTGACTGTAACGTACCTACCCTGAATAAAACACCGAGGTTATATAGAGTTCTTTGACCAATCGAGACTGCACAAAATACGGAGTCAGGTAGTTAAGTCAGCACCCATCAAAAACGACATAAACGGCAATAATAGTGTTATTGGCTAACATGCAAACTGTATTTCAGCTGACGATTCAAATAGCAGGACCCTTTTATTCCCGCGTACTAACAAAAGGTCTACGCCTCTTAAGGCTGAGATTACGCGTCTCGTAATAAGGCTGGTGAGACTAAATCATGCCCAGAAATGGCCTTTACTTTAACGGTATGAAAGGATGTCGCTCACTAATGCAACAGTGACTGAAGCGTTTGCATATAATGGCTCAAAGACGGACGTACGGGTCCTGAGGACCCCGGGTTCGGGTTCCGGATTGGTTCAAGCGTACGCAAGGGATGTCAGACAAACGGGGTAAATATATTCCGGTATTACAATTGGTCATCATCGGAGATGACCGCATCTTGAACTGTAGGTTTATATCTTGGCAAGGCAGTGATATCACACCGATAACTTATAACTATATCTAAGCCTCTTACTTGGTATCAATATCTACATATCAAGAAGGTGTTTAATGTAAGTCTTTTACGAGTAGAGGCTGAGTTATACGGCTTAGCGAACAGAGTTCACAACAACCCCACTTTTGCAGGGCGGCCCTTTTTACCGCTTCAGTCATAGAGCGCTTTTTCTCAAACCAACTCATGTTTTGTCACGTATTTCAATAATCATTTAGAAATCTCACTTCATACACGCCCGTAATGACTCACGCCATATAATCTAGGACACTCTGGAATGAAGGAACGGGTCTGTGTCTATACCCTAGAGATCAACCTTTATACAGCCGTTTGATCCCCGTCATCCTGGGCTCAGAGGCAAGGCCAACCCCCCTCAAACATGTCCGACTTCGGTGAAAAGGTCAAATGGAGGAGAGCCAGAGCTCCTAAGGTGAGATCTGGCTGTAGAACTTGGTAAGTAAGCTGACAGTTCGTATCTGTGGAGTTTGCGGAGCAATACTAACTAGACTAGCAAGTTTGTCGCCTCTTATAGCGCTTCTGCGCTCAGACGTTGCTGATCATAGTTGTTCAGAATCCGCCACCTCAAATGCGATGAGCGAAAACCTACCTGTTTCAGATGCGAAAAAGATAAACGCGCCTGCGATGGCTATGCTCAGCCATCAGACCCCAAGCCAAGGATTCCCACTAATAAGACCCTTGTAATGCATCGGAAACAATATGACTTAATGTCTCGTCGGTTAGCAACAGCTTCAAAATTACTCGTCCCCGCAGTTTTATCGCCTGAGACGTTTGGGTCAACGATGGAACTTGATCTTTGCCATCATTTTCGAACTTGCACGATATCAGAACTGGCGAGTTCACTTAATGCGATGAGCTTTTGGCATTCGTATGCTTTACCACTTAGTCAGAGCTCAGAGCCTGTTAAAGCAGCTGTTGGGGCTTTGGGAGGAGCGCATAAGGCGTTCAAACTTCAGACACAAACTGATTCGTTGGCGCAATCGATTGCCAAGTCCTATGAAATCGCTTCTATTCAGCAGTACAATAATGCGATACGAGTCATGTCAGAGTACATGAACTCGCCAGACAAAGATATACAGGTCGTTTTGACCTGTTGTTTAATATTCATATGCACAGAGAATCTTTACGGGCGGCATATCAATGTTACGAAACATCTTGAAGCAGCTTTCTCCATGCTGAATTCCTGCGATCGATGGGACTTGGCACAGTTTATGCAAAACATCGGCCCCCAATTATGCGGTCTTGCATCAGATCTGTTCTTCTACGTGGGAGATAACCATTCACCCAAGCTTGTCTCCGAGATCAAAGAATGGGTCGAGAAGCAAGATCCTATAGATCTAAACCAGCCCGGAGAACCATTCACGTCAGCCCAGGCTGCCGCAGCGGCATTAACACGAGTCGAAACTCTCTGTGACGTCGAGTTATACGGCGACTGTCCTGATTGTCTAGGCGAAGGTGCTCTCTGTGGCGAAGATGGCGAAATCTGCGCCAGACAACACGGGAACGGGCTGGATTCAGAAGCTTATTATCATCACTGGAGCGAACGATATCACGCATTCAAAAAGACTTTCGATCCAACCAAAGCATCAGCCTCAGAACTATACCGCTCCAAAGTTCTCGAACTTGAAGAAATAACCTGGCACGCAACCTTTAAACTGAACTCTATAGACGATGACTTGGAAAGAGACGATTGCATCGAAATATTGAAGAGAGTAGAGGCAGTCATAGACCTACCACTCTGGGAAAAGGGTCAGATGTTCACGTTCCAAGCAAACCTGGTCCCACCGACATCTTACGTTATTATATCTTGTCAGGATACGAATATTCAGTGGGAAGCCGTGAGACTGTTGAGAAGGATTAATAGAACGGAGGGTGTTTGGGATAGTAGAAAGATGGCCGATATATACACGGATATGATTAATGCCAAGATGAATAGGTTGTTGAGTTGGGAGGATATTCCGGCTGATGTGCCGCAGTTGTCGGATATGCTTGGGGCTTTGAGGTTGAAGTCTAGTTCACCAGAGGAATAGAATATAAACGATTTGAGCGTGAACTGTTTCAGTTAAGTTGTTGTGCTACTTAATTTATTTGACTTTGCATGGGATCAAACGATATTGATGCTCGGTCAGGCGTAGCGAAGACACGGCTTGATAGACTAGTCAGGCGGCCTCCCTGGGATTTCAGCTCGGCAATGAGTGCCGGTGCCTGAGTCTAAGGCTGCATGGGTAGACATGTCAAGGCACAGGGATAGTAACTTTGAGGCCCTACACGAGGTTACGTCACTGACTGATCGGATGCCTCCTGTCACGCGTGACAAAGTATCACCGGCCGTGCTCACCGGGGTCTTTCAAAGTTTCACACAATGTTAACAACTTCAGAATAGAATTTTAAAGGAATGCTCATTAAACCTAACCAAACAAAGCAAGTAATTTCTTACATGAGAGCGAACAACGCAGCAACTGCAACGCCCGCTGAAACGAACCAGCTCGGACTGAGTCCAGCAGCCGCACTAGCATCCTCAGCATCCAATGTAGCATTTCCTCCAATGATATACTTAGGTTCATAGCTCTTAACAGCAGTATCATTAGTCTTTCCATCCCAGCAGTACTTATCGAAGCAGGTCTTGCATGCATCAGGGACCTTGTCGCCAGCCTTCCACCAACTTCTGCTCATGACTGCACAAGCAACACATGTAGGCCATTCCTTGTCAATGGTGGCATTTCCTTGAGTTGCGCCGTTGAGAGCGTTGAGGATAATATTATCGCGCTCGGTGGTGCTGTAGGACATGTCGAATGTTGAAACGTTGGAGTGGAATGTGTATGGGGCGTTGGGGATATAGAAGATCAAAGGAGGAGGGACTTGACCATCCTTGAGGGTGAAGTTGTTGGCATCGCAGCCAAAGAGTGTAGGTCGTTGGTTCAGCTTCTCGTTGATGAAGGTCTCGGCGGATGGGACCGCAGGGAAGAGAGTTCCGTTTCCGATCGTTGTACCAACACGGTCGTATGTAGCACGGAGAGCAGTTCCGTTAGGCCAGTTATTCGTATCGGCAGACGAATCAATGGCAAAGATAATATCAACACCTCGAACGGGTTGGATGAGTGGGTGAAGAGGGATGTTCTGCAGATCCTCTCCACCATCAACAAGAGTCAGGTGCTTAGTCTTTGAGTTGACGCTCTTGTCGGTAGGGTTCCATCCAAAGAATGGGTTAGGAGTATACTGAGCGATATCTTCATTATCAGAATCTAGACCCTTCAAGATATCATCGACAGCCTTGACGACAAGGTCTGGAATACCGGCCTCTTTTCCGATTTTGGTGATGTTGTGTAGAAGGAATTGGTTGAAGAGGGAAGAGGAAGTTCCCATGACGAAACCGAACTGATCGAAACCGCGAACGCACTCTCCCTTGGAGTCAATCTTTCCATTGGAGAAGTTGGAGGCAAGATATTCAACTGGTGCGAAACCGTATGTTGTAGGATCCCAGGTACCGAACTCGAAGGGATTGAACTCGTAGACAGTTGCGTTGAGAGAAACGACCTTCTCATTGGGAGCTCGGCCATCGGAGACCAAAATGGGGAATGGAGTATCAGCGTTCTTGAAGTTCTGGGTATCGGCGATTGAAGAGAAGGTATAATCAGGTCCACCATGAGAAGCGTTGATGAGCTGATAAGACAGAGCACGACCCCAATAGTCGGTAATGGTGGTTTCCCAGCCCTTGTCCTTGTCATCGACAGAATCATGAATATCGTTCCAGTACTCGGCGGTGTTCAAAACACTGATACCAGAACGTTTTGGACCCTTGAGAATAGAGCGGTCAAAACCCCAGACACCGGAGTTCGCAGCCTGTAAGTCTGGAATTGTCGTGAAGTTGTTGGCAAAGATTGAACCAACGAGCCAGCCACCACCAGAAAGACCAGCCAGATAGGTGGAAGACTGCAAAAGACCACTAATAGGACCAGATTTATTATTTCTTGAATCAGCAGCAGAAATAAATCCCGCGCCATTCATCAGCGCACGATAACCACCTCCCGAAGCCGCAATGGCGATATTCGGCAATCCAGTCGCATTGTTCTTATTCTTCTGGACAAAGCTCTTGGCATCGAAACCAGAAATATTCGCTCGCGATAAAAATTCCGAAAGCGCATCGATGGTATTATTTCTTCGCTGTCGAACCCAATCTTCCTCTGAACTGGAAAGTCCACTGGCAAGACGAACTTTTGGACGCGATGATGGGCAGTCGACCACTTTAGGTGCATATCCACCACTCGGAGAATTTGGAAGGGCCCGGATCTCCAGGGACGCGTCATCTGCAGGTGCAGCTACAGCTGCGGTGAGCCAGACGGCAAAGGCCAGAGGGCCACGCATTGTGAGAGTAAACAAAAAGACAGAAGTATTACTTGATGGTGAGAAGAGAAAAAGAAAAGGATGCTGAGAATGAAAGGGACCAGAATGCGCCAAAGAGCGGGAAAGATATACCTAAACGTAAGCCCAAAGTGAGATACGCGAAGGGAGGGGGCGCATTTACGAAGGTTTACGAGGTAGCCAAACAATGGTGAAATTAATGGGGCTTCAATTCAGCACAGCACATGCTCGGTACATCATGACCTACGTAGTTAACATTTGGCGCTCTGACGCGCAAGCCGACAAGTCCGTGTCGTGTGATTAAAAAAAGTAAAAAGTCCACAGACGGGCTGGTACCTTGGGATCTTTGGTGGTTGCCGTGGAGGCTGTGTCTTGGGTGCTCGGAAGACTCGGCAAGCTAAGCCACATAAGTTCTGACGTAGCGATTTAAACAGGGGTAAGCAAATTGCTGGGGCATTATGGTCAAAGCGTTTATCTAGAAGACAGAGTTTCTATTGGTCTGCTCGTTCAGAGTGCGGAAAGATTGAAGTGACAGCGGGTATTCCATACGCGGGAGGAGAATTATTTGAATGGTACTCTGTACGCTGGATGGAACTTGATAGGATCAGCGGTGATATTGCGGTCGGAATTAGATGGTATAGCAGGGCTGAGTTGAAGGGATCAGCTCGGGCTTTGCCGTTACCGCCAACGTTAGCCACTCGTTACTGAATGAAGGAAAGGGCTGACATAATGCGGCAATTGAGTAACTAACTAACAAATTACAGGAATAGAACAGTAAATACACTAACAAAGAAAAGGGAAGTACCGGTTGCGGCCGGTTCCGATGACATCCTCAGCCTCCACTACTAATTCTCCCAGGCGCGCCTGTTTCGTGTCGACTCGCGATTTTTTCGTTTGGTTTTTCTTCCCTTTGACTACCCTGCACCACCAACCCAACATCCAAACATAATCATGAATTCAAGCTCAATACTTACAAAGTCTTCACAAAACCTTTCTTGCTGCTAAAGAAATCTCCAAGGGAAATTTTGTTGCTAGCTGCCTTGGTTGGTGCAGGTGCAATTGTCTTAGGAGCTTTGGTGGAGGGATCGAGAGAAAGAGGGATGAACTTGTGTACTGCTTGTTTGGTATCGTGAAGACAGACAGGACCATCGCGTTGATAGACTCTCTTGATCAAGTCAAAAGCACTCGCATCCTGGGGCCTTCCATCTAAAGGAATGACCTTGAGAAGTCTAGGAACTTGCTCAGCAACAGTCGTCTTTCCAATCTGACAGACAATCTGTTGAAGTATGGACTGTCTTGAACTACTCAATTTTCGTAATGATTCTTGCAGCCCTCCTAGTTCATTCCTTTTATAGATATCTTAAGTTAACTAAGAAAATACACTCATTTATAATGAGAGATATAGTACTTAATAAATAAGCTTTACTATTCTGTAAAAAGAAATATGATACTTGGTTGAGAGTCTAAGCTTTATAATACTAAATAACATACCATGACTGTAATATTAATTTAAAACTGAGAAACATATAGCTTAGACTGCTAATTCAAGCCCTGGAAAAAGGATTTTAATATAACTTAGCTGAAAAATATAGTAGCAGCTTTAAGCCCTAAATGACATTTACCTACTGGAATATAGGGCCAGAATTCTACATGCTGATTAGTGTAAAATAGGAAACACAGTGTGTTTCTGCCAATAATTCTTAAGTAGGGACATTTAAAGTATTTGTTTGTCTGGAGCTGTGACTGTTCAACTATGTTAATTAATGTAAAACATAAAATATATAAAACTATAGGTATACTGCCTTTTACGCAGTAAATATAGAAGGGAATAAAAAAGAAATCATGCCATTGTACAATCTCTGCATTTGAAAAGGAGATCTACTATCCCAGTAGTACCCTTAGTCTGTATGCAAATATAGACTGAAGCATTATCTTTATATGCGAGCCTTGTTTAGCTCTAGGCCAAGCAATTATGCTGTAGCTGATTACCAACGATTGGTTGACTGGCTGATACAATAACCTGGCCAGATGGATCGGTGACAGTCATATTTAAACCGAAACCCTTCTGCCCGTTGCTGAGAATGATCCTAAACGGTAGTGTAGAACAGGCATCTGCCGCAATGTGGGTTTCGAGTGCTGAGTTCCCGGTATCAATGAGCCCATTGTCACCTGAACAACTAGCCGAGAGAATGGCGTTGTTCGCATTATACCCGGTGAGTGCAGTAGGCCCTAGCCACAGTTGGGCACCATCATCCACTGCGGAAAATGCAAAGGTGTAATTGCCGGCAACACGGGGATAGAAAGACCCATAAATGTCAAGGATGGAATAAGAAGAATTCGAAACACCTAGATTGACTCCATTGATCGATGGATTATATCGCTGATATGGAAAGCCAATTGTCTGCATTATTCCAGATTTCGTCGGATTGATCCCTTGGATGGACTGTGCGTAGTTGCCCATTCTGTAAGGCCCATTGGAGACAGTATCGTTATTATAGGACACGTAACCAGGAGTCCAAGAATTATTTTGAGGAGATTCTTGGAGTGAATAAAAGTCCCAGGCCAGTCCAGGAGAGCATGCTGGGGTTGGACAGGAGGAAAGAACAATGTCGAGTACTGTTCCAGGAACAGTGCCGCTAGGTTGAGCGACAGTTGTTGTGCTAAAGGCACTGCCAGTTCACGTAACAGTGACCCAAGACGGAGAAGGCATAATATTAAGTACTGTTCCAGGAATAGTGCCGCTAGGTTAAGTGATAGGTATTATGCTAAAGGCAGTATTAGTTAATGTAATAGTGACTTAAAATAGAGAAGGCATAATATTAACTACTATTCTAAGAATAGTGCTGCTAGGTTAAGTAATAGTTATTGTGCTAAAGGCAGTACTAGTTGATGTGATAGTGACCTGAGAAGAAGGAATAATCTTAAGTACTGTTCCAGGAATAGTGCCGTTAGGTTGAGCAACAGTTGTTGTGCTAAAGGCAGTACCAGTAGATGTAATAGTAACCCAAGAAGATCCAAAAATAATATAAGGAAGTAGTGTTCCAGGATCAGTGCCATGAGGCTGAGCAATAGTGGTCATAGTAGGAGCAGTAACAGTGCCAGTAGATGTGACAGTGACCCAAGATCCAGAAGGAACAATCACTGTTGCTGTGCAGTAATGGCAATCAGTCGCAGGAGGCAACGTCATGGTAGTTGAGACACTGCCTGTTACAGTGACCATCTCTGGCCCAGAGCAGCTGATGACGGTGCTCTTCCCGCCGCTGGAGCCTGGAGGAACAGTAGTGATATATGGAGCACCTCCTGTAGTTGTGACAGTAATACAGTCATGGCAGACTGGAGGTCCAGGACAAACAACGACTGTAGGCTTTCCACCAGACGCTGGCGGCAATGTAGTGACATAGGGAACGGATCCAGTTGCTATGGTCGTAACGCAGTCACAGATAGGCGACCCAGGGCATTCAATGACTGTGGTCTTGTCACCAGGCTCCTTTGGAGGGACTGTAGTGACATAAGGGAAGAACCCATCGGTCGTGATGGTAACACAGTCATGACAGACAGGAGAACCGGGGCAATTGATGACAGTGGTCTTACCATCGGGCTCCAGCTCTGGCTCTGGCTCTGGCTCTTACGAAACTCCTGTTCCTGTCTCTCAAGCATTTGGTATCACTGCCAATCTCAGGGGTAGATTCGTGTTCCTTGCGAGCTTTTCCACTTGCCTTGTTCCTATTTTGAGCATGCTGCTCTGATTTAGAATTATTCCTAGAGCAAGCGCAGAATTTCAAATTTTCGTTAACTATAATGAGCTTTTATCTGGCTTCAGAAAGTACTTTGGCATTCAGGATCTTCACCTTTAGAATGCAGATCATGGAACCGAGTGACTGAAAATCTCAAAGCTCTTCATCACTTTGTGATTTTACTTTTGTTTTCACTACCCTCCTTTAGTATCTTCTCACTCGCATTTAACTTATATTCTGATTGACTGCTTTTTTATGTTGTCCTTGGCTTGTACTGCTTCTGAGGCTTCAAACGAAGGAACTTGCAAGCATTTCTATGAACCAATATATTCGATTATCTGAAAACCTCCAATGTAGCACACTACATCCTCAAATCTTTTCATATGTATCATCAACTGCAATATGATCACTTATCAGTCAAGAACTTCTGCTGCATAGATTGCCTTGGAATCGGCTGGTTAACCAATTGAAGCAGACTACACTTGAAGCCGGTTTGTGGTGTTCTGGGTGGCAAGTATAGCTGAGAAGTAAAACAATATTGAATAGCTTCATGAATGGAATGTTGATGTAATCATTTCCGTATTTGGACATTCGTAAGCTGTGAACCGTTAAAACAGCTGGTTTTCCGTCTGCAGTATCTCGTTCTGACAGGTTGCGCTCTTAGTTTGAAAGCCACCATCCGCATGCCATATCATTGGTCCATGGATAGGCGAATGGAATTTTGAGCCTAGTGAGTGACAGGCGAGTGTCACGGATGAAGTCAGTGCGTCAGACATGAACCTAAATGCTCGTTTATCGGACCGGTGTCTCCCTTACGCTAACGAGGCGCACCCCATTTTGACTGGGATATGTTGTTTGCAATTGAACCTTGCGGCTATGGGCTGATCTCCTCTTTGTCTCGATCTTGGTGACTAAGTCAGTCCTATCATGAGTGACAGGTTCCAGATTTCACCAGCTCGGCGGCCTGGGGAGGGTGAGAAGGGCGGACTAGACTGGAATTGATTGTAGCCTAAGCCAGTACCCGCGCCATGCAAGATCGCACTTGTGCCTGACTTAGACACGGGTAACGGGTTGCGGAGGGCCTGCAAAGCCTGTGTAGGGTAACTTCGAACAACTAACTCATTTTATAGGGTTTACTGCAGTTTGATTTATGTGTAGGGAGCATAGCTTAAGAAAAATGCAACCAAATATTAATATTTAAATTTAAAAAATATTGTAAATATAATGCTAAGCAGAGCTTGTAAGGCATGTATTGGAAATTAATTTCAAAATTATGAGATAGTGCCTTTTTTCCCTTACTTGATTCTTAGTGGGTAGTGTGTGAGGTTGAAGTGCTCTGCTTTGTATACTGGCTGTCCTGGAAGCTGAAGTTTGTTTATACTGCCAGCCTGATTTAGTCTTCCTGCAAAGCTAGATAACATTAGGCCGCATAAATTATGCGGCTTATCTTGTCGCCACGCGTTGGAAGAGCATATAACTAGCTTCATTATTCTTTTAAGGGCGGTATTAAGCCTGTTGCACAGAGAACTGATAATGCTACACAATAATTGAGATCTTGGCTGATACTTCAGAGGTGATGTGGCGAGGGCGCTTATTTAGATGTAGCTACTGATAGATTCTTGGTATTTAATGGCAGGCCACAATTTCACAACTATTTATTGATTTATTAATCCTCAGGTTGTCTAAAGGTAGTCTACTGTAATCTATGGTTCTTACAGACCATAAGTGCTCGGACTTCTGCGTCGTTTTCAGTTAAGAATATTGCTTACATGCCAAAAGTAATAAAGAAAGACTCCTCTCTTACGTATCGCTAATAGCGGGTAGTAAATACATTTTTGGGGTTGATCTTGATTTAGGTAACGTCATTAGTGTCCTCATTAGTTTTACGCGAGCTGTCAACAATGAATTGGTCATTCGAATACTCCGGCCACCAGCTTGGCCAAACATTCAAGCTAGTAGTGATGATTCAGCTGAAATGGTCTTTGATGAAAAGGTTGTGTCTCAGCTGAAACAACACCTGGGATGTAATACAATTAAGAGGCATGCTCTTATTAGCAGCAGCTGATCCATGAAGAATATGAAAAAGTAAAACAGGGTAGTAAAAATCCATTGCTCTTGTAATTACCTCTTCTGTGTGAGTCTTCAAAAAGATCTTAACCTTGGATAGGAGCTTCAACAAAGGATCCATATATCTATAAAGTTTTGTGCGGCTATACTTAGGTGTTTATGTATCTTTTTTACATTATTCTATATTTTTTTAATTCTATCTTGTTCTTCAATCAACAGGATCTTGAAATAGTCAAATGCTAGTGGCTTAAGATTTTATTGTAAAATAGCTTTGGAAGTCGCTAAACCGAGAATATTTCTCCAGCCAAAAACCGAGAGAAAGAAAAAACCAATCCACTTGGCAACATGGAGTTTCGGCTATAGTTCCAGCATCGTAGAAATTTTCCATACGAATTATAGCACGTAAATATTGGTTTAGCGTCACAGTGATGATCGATTTCTTTCAAAAGCTTGTTTTCTAAGACAATCTCTTAGCGACATACTAGTTCATAAGCCACATCATCCCATAGTGGCGGACCCGTTATCCCTTGCAAGCTTCCAAATTTGTCAACTTGCAGACGAATTAACGGGATACCTAGAGGTTCGTCCAAGTGAAACGAAAGCTTTATAATTGGTCCGACTACCTAGGCTAAGCCAACTGTAGTCTAAGAAGGCTTTCTGCGATCTGCTTTGGGCTTCAGAAGACGAATTTCAAGCGACTAGCGGCATGTCCGTGCCGTGTTTCCGTAATACACAAGGTGAACTTTAAGCAACATCCCTCTGAGTCCTACCGAACTCAGCCCCTTGCTTCGCTCCAAAAAGGGTCATGTGCCAGAGACAATCGTATTGTAATACTGCAAAAGGGGTTCAGATCTAGGGGTCTGATAATAAAGGTATATCCCTTCCAGGATATTTTTTCATTGAAGCAGACCAATAAATAATAAGGTTTATGACTAAAAGCTTACTTGGTAGATATCATTGCTGTAAGTACTGTAAAAAGTCTTGGTGGAGATACTTGGAACCCTGTACAGCTGATTGCTGTTGATACATCCAACAGAGACTCCCCTCCATTTCGTGGGCTAGACCCATAGCTCCTGTACATCAAAAGAGTATATGCCTCAGTCATCCAAATAGGATTTATGCTGAAGTTAATAAAATTTCAGTGTTTCTTAAATTTGCTAGCGAGCCTGTTGGACGGTATGAGGGTGCCATGGAACCAACTGATTACCCAGCAGTGATATACCGACCGACGAGACCGCTATCGCTGACGTAAATGTAGCACCAAAACAAGCCCATTTCCGTTCTGTAACGGGAGCTGAAACATAGCTCGCCATGTTGGAAGCTTTGCAAGATATCAGCGAAAATGATATTTCCATTTTACCTTCCGATAATAGATGTACACAGCTAGGTACAGACAAGACAGTCATTCACAGCTGTCATCGCCGAATCAACCATGCAGGAAAGCCAAATAGTTCCGGCTTGAGGCACGTAAATGTAAGGGAGAACTAACTGATCCAATCAAATTGAGACAGTTAACGACCTGTCTCGACCCTAGCCAAACTTAAGCAACGTATAGGACTAGTTTCAGTTGAACTAAGACGTTTGACAGGTTACGGGCATTCCTAGCGTTATCTGTATTTGAATGCCCCATATATTTGCGTGCCACTGCTGTGAAGAGTTCAGGACTTTTCAGAGCATCCAGGAGGTGATATCTACAATGAACCCCTTATTGAACTGCAAAATGACGCCGCCCCCTGCAACCTGTTCTTCTCTCCTTCAACTTTATAATGGTAGCTTATGATTCCTGATTCAAAATAGTTTTACCAATTAATCTTGACCCAACAATAAAGCAGAACTTGGGCAACGCCTACCGTCATGCACAAACTGCGAAGCATAAGAAAGACTGAGGGGCATAGCTCCAGCGAAAAACGATTCACGTTATCTAAGCCTACCTTTTTCAAGTCTTTGACTGACCGGGGCAAAAAAAACCAACAAAAAGAGGTTGCTCTCTTAACGATGTTACCATCTGACGACTTTCGAACCAGTACCATCATCACGGAATTGGCAGATCGTTTTTCCTTGCTCAGAGCGAAGATTGACGACTTCGATAAGACCCAGGGATTAAATGAGGAAAACTCTCTTTGTTTCAAGATACATCCCATACTGGATAAATTGGATCCATCTCAACCAACGCCCCGTAGTACTCGGGCTCAATCGAACGAAACAGCAACCAGCTCACTCGAGGAGCCATGGAAGCGAAGTCAAGTTTGGCAACAACATGGAGATAGCGAGGCAGAAGAATCACCCTTTCTTCATGAAAGCTCTGGAGCAAAAGTCCAGTACTTCTCGAAATCGCAGGATCTTTCTCAGTCTTGTCCCAGCCCCTTGTTTTGCACCAAGAGTGATGATATAGTCTTGGAAGTCAATGACAATCCTCCAATAGAGGGCAATACCCCGACTTCTACTATCGCCAAGAGATATTCACTTGACTTTGGCGAAAGAAGGTTGAACCCTGGAATGCAGGCTAAAACTTTACCCAACATGCATAAGAACCACGGTGAACTGGTTTCAATCGATCCGAAGGAAAGTCGAACTGTACCCTCAGCGACACCTTCATCATCACTATCAGTAAATGTCATCGAAAATTCTATTACATACAAGGACACAAGATTCAACGAGTCGGGCCATTCGATGCCTTCTATGAACAAAGTACTATGTCCTTCAGAGAGTTCAGTAGATGACTCCTACGGCCAGTCATGGGAGTCAAAATTTCATCCGAGCGGGTTAGAAATAGCGATTCGCCAACATATACGCCAAACCAGCGATTCATCTTCTGTATATGAAGACATACCTAATAACAATGATCTGGTGAATATTAAAACAACTCAACCAGCCTCCTTCGCCAAGAAATACCATCTTTCAACTATGCATAACGATGCCTACCTGAAACAAGATATTCATCAAGAGGGAAAGCAGTCTCACTCGAGCAAGGACTATTTACATGGTCATCGTCAGACAGTCAACCCCCAACCAAAGCCCCAAGATAGTTATTCAATGTTCATGTTGAGCCACGCACCAACTTCTCATGCCAAAATCCCGCCTGTTGGTCAGGCAAGAAGTATTATCAAGTCAAGGTTTAGCTCTAATTACTGGATGGATGAACTCGCACGAGCCGATGCTCGAACCTATGCCAAGCCTGAAGCGAGAACCCGCTCTTCTCTCATCCCCCAAAACTATGCTGGAAGGTCGAAGTTAATGATGCACAAAAGAAATCGGCACCAACCATTTTACCGTTCGCGAGGATTGTCCCCAGCGGACAATCGCAGGACCGCCTTTCAGGAATCAAGAGCCCTGTCTAAGAGCTCTGCTAAAACCATCAGCGTAGAGCATTCTGCTATCCTCTCAAGTAACCTACTCCGCTACTACACGATTGAGGAGAATAGGCGGGAAGCCCGAAAGCTCAAGGGGTCCGGGCAACGTCCTGTGGCGAGATTATCGGCAGATCCAAGACGATCGAAACCACGTCCAGACATCGACCTTGGTTTTTCCAGAAGTTTACCTCGTAAGGACAATAGCGTTAAAGCCTCGCGGGCTCATCACCTATGCACATATAATTTAGTGCCAACGCCTGATATGAATAAAGCCGTCCATACACCAAGCCTATCCAGGCTGGGAGATGTGGGAGTATGTTGTACTTCGAAACATGGCAATCTCACACACAAGTCAGAACGACTAAAGAGTCCATCCACGACACGGCAGAATGGCCACCAGAAACTGCAAATGAGGCACAGGTGATATGACATTGATCCATGGTCAAGTCCAGCCTTGCGCACTGCGTCGCCGCATATAACTCTACCATCGTCTCTCCAGAGAAATCAGGAAGGATCGTTAGATCAGAACTTATTAAGTTACAAATAATTTGATATCTTATTCTGTAATGCCTGTCATTGGTTTTGCTAGTGATTTGGATGTAGACTGGATATCAATTGACAAAACAGACCAGCGATGATCTTCTCCTTCATAATTGCTATTGACAATAAGTGGAAAGATTTTACAAAACTAGAACAAATCATCCAACATATTGGTCGTCACTCGGGTTGTCAACAATAACGAGCTGCAGAGATACATCCATTGGATCATACAACCTTGGCCACTATGGCGTAAGTGCTTGGCTGCTTGGCTCATAACCGGCTATGGATAAAGATAAAAAGCAAGGGATGGAGGGTTAGAGTTTGAGCCTGAAACTTTGGAGACATCGGTCACCGTGAGAATCAGAAGAGCTTCGAATAAGTCCTTGGTAGAGGGCCAAGATAAGTCCACTTGGTGACGTGGCTACTGCGGTTTGTGGATCAACATATCAAGAAGGCTTTGCCACAATGATTTTGGGCTCATCCCTGAGACTTGTGTCCTGCAGGGATAAAACTTAACTGAATCCGACCATGCATGTCATATTTCACTTTGTCCCTCTGAATCATCCAGCGGCCGCCGCGTTACGACCCATGTCTTTGAAGTTGCGGTATTTTGCAAGGGCGGTGAATATAGATGTTTGCCTATGGTAAGATAGGTGGGGTTACTGCGAACTATACGACTTGTGGCGTCAGAGCCACCTGTTGGGTTTTGGAAGTGTCGCCTGGTTTGACGATTGCTCGTATTTTTGGCCGCTTCGTTGTCGCACCACAACGTCAACAGAACTAGAGTGAGGCTAATGCATTTTTCAGCTCGTCTCCATTGACTTGTCAGTAGATAATTTGACAGGGGGTTGGAGCGGGGTTTGGGGTTGCTGGACGGCCCCCATATATGACAAGTTGTGGCTATCAAGTTCGATAATCAGTACAATTTCAACCATACTCCGATGTAGCTTAGCTTAGAGGAGAGAATACTTCTGTATTTTGTAGTAGAGACAGTTTACGGTTTTTGTCTGAACTATACACGGCTCAAATCAGAACTAAATGTATATTGTCTCGCAGCTCATGGCAAAGTACAGTCTTGAACCAGGTAAAAGTAACACTTAAGCTACTAGCCTCAGAAAATCTCTTAAACGCATCAAACGCATTTATCAGTACACAGTCATCTATATCGAAAGACCCGAAAGGTGCAACTATAAACAGAGATAGCACTAGTCTCTCCATGTCACACCAGTCTGGTGTTGTCTTGCCTTTGAAGGCTCGAGAAGCTTTGTGTTTGCATCAAGCAATTTGTCAAAATCCCATTGATCCTCTTGACGATGCTAAAAAGCTCCAAATCCTAGAGGTTGAAGGGCTCATCTTGCAGCTAGTCATAGAATGCTAAGGGGTTCTTAATGTTCGCTCTGGCCATGGACTCTCAAATGAGCAACATCTAGGAAATATCCAACGACGGTGCAGAGTCAGAAACTCCACACAAATCCAACGACCCTCAATTACTATGCCAATTTCAGACGTACGATCCTTGATCTGTAAGCTTCACCGTTACGAAAGCCTCAGGACAAACAATCTGCTGTGGCCTGCTCAAGAATTTTACAAGCTGTCGGGGGTCCTTGCCTGGAGGGGGCTTGGCTGTCTACATTACAAGTTTCCAAAGGAACTTTTAAGTCTAAAATGGCTTCTCTATCACCTTGCACAAACCTATGTAAAGCACTCGCATCTTGGGGCGCTGCATATTTCAATGCTCTACTCATTTTCGAATTCGGAAGGACGAGGCTCGGTGCCGTTGGATGCATGGCGATTTGTGTTATATGCGAAGGACGGACGGCAGAGGTCTCATTTCTACGCCATGTGCTCTTGAGGAAAGCTGAGTGACCCTATGAGGGAAAGCGGTCTGTGGCAACGTGCCTTCTGAAACACCCTCCTATATTCAGATGTACAGACCTGGATAGTACATGTAACTCGTACGAGTACTCAATTCAATAACCCAGAAGACTGTTATGAGTTTATCCAGTAAATCTGACAAACACCGAGAACAAACGCTCCCTTTTAGCTAAAAACCTCAGCTAGCCATAGCCTAATTGAAAGCCATCGGCTGTAGTGATCCACGGTATTGTAGCCTACGCCCATTCTCCGACTTTGGAATATCCGCCACCAGCTTTGCATGAAACTGAGACGCGCATAATTATTGAGCTTACCTGTAGCTAGAGAACCACCTATTCTGTTATTTTCATCATTTCATGAAGAAAAATGTGAAGCTCGGTTTCTCCAGCTTGTATTTAGCAAGCCATGGCTGATGCATGCTATGGGAAATGGCCACATGAAATGTCTCGGAGAGTCCCAGCGTGGACAGAATATAGGAAGGATTCATATCTATTGCCTACGATGCAGAATACCCCACCAACTTACTGATTTGGAGAAAGCCTTGTTCTGGCTGGTAAGAAACTTGGAAAAGCTTTATGCGGGAAAGATGTGACTGTGAGGTCAGATACCTAGTGATGCATTTACTGGGGTTTCAATATTCCTTTTATAGATATCTCCAACCACAATTTCACCCTGACTTAATAACCATTTGAGAAAAAACCCAAATTATTTACAAGACCGTGGCCTGATGGCTACCCCCTACCCCAACCCTGTGGTGGCATAGGAGGTGGCAGGGTTTTGAGATACTGTTCATGTAGTTCCTGCCAGCTCATACCAACCCACTTTGCCATCTCTTGAGCTCCCTTCTCCAGATCCATATCATGTCTAGGAGCCGAGTTCAAACAAGGCATCGCTCCCTTGAGAAGTAAATACTTCATAAGCACTGCAGCTTCCTTAGTGTTATGCTTGGATGCCAAGTGTAGGGCAGGTAATCCACTGCCCAGTCTCTCCCGTGGATGCTCAATATGAGCACCTAAAGCAATAACCTCTTGAGCTAAGGAAAGGGAGCAGCTTGACTTTGCAATGCTTGTAAGTATGAATCCAAGGGTATCGCTATCCAGCCTGTCCTTCAGCCTTCTCCATGTGTGTTTTATCCTTGCCTCCTTCATGGGCTTGTCCTTAATTTCTTTGAATAGCGTGCGGTTGAAAAGCGCTTCGAAAGTGTTCCTGACAGAAAAATAGTTGATTATGACTTTCAGAGGACAGTCCATTAGGTATTCTTCCCATACAGTATATATGTCCTCTGATTTGCTTGACAAGGCGACCTTCTGGATCTTAACACAGTCCTCGTGCTTCGAGTTCAGAATTGCCCATTTGGCGAAATCAACATCTTGACTCTGTATAGCTGATTTGACTATCTGCTCAGACACATGTGTCTCATCTGCTGGAGTGAGAATCTTTGTCAACACAAAGGATCCTGTCTTGGCCGCTAGAATCCTGGCAGATGAGATAACATCAGGTTTGAGAGTCTTCCCGACTGGTGATGACAGAAGGCACTGTACACCATTGACATCACCCTCCATAACAAAAGCAAGCAGAAACCTCTGTAGCTCAAGTGCGTCCATGTTCTTGAAATCACTAACAGCGGTTCGTAGCTCGTCGGGGGCCGGAAGATGGACCTTCAACCAATGCTCATCGCGTCGCGACTTGGTAGAAAAGCCGATAGTGGAGAAGTCACAATTGGGAGAAAAGCATTTCCATGGTTTCCCATGATTTTTCATGTGCTCATATGATTCGCCTGGGTTATTGAATCCTCGAAAACTATGCTGACAGAAGGCGTATGTGCATCTAAACAAGTTGGAACCATAGTGGGATCGTAGTAATGATGATTTCAAACGGTGCTGTTCATCCACGAGATTCGAGTGTTGCTGCTGGATGCGAACTAACAGAAACGAGGTAGTTAAAGGATTCAAGTTGACCCATGTATCACCTGGTGATATGTTAACCTATAACGTTGGGCTGTCTGGGTCGGTCACTTACTGTTGCTCCAGTTCCAATCCCATCGCTTATCATCCAGATGGAATCTGAATGTTTCGCTTAACATAGTAAAGGCCTCAGGCGAGCTTTGTTGCAGCTTCGGACATTTGAGGTCTGATTCTCTCACGGGAGTACAGAATGAATAGTTTTTCCCGACTTGTAAGATATCCTCCAGCGACTCAGTGAGCTTCTTGGAGTGGTCGTGGCTTATTTCGGTTTGATGTATCAATGTTGGCCAGTAGAAGTGTGCATACTCGAAGAGTCTATATTTGCCGATGAGTAAGTTGCCTCGAATCTCTTCATCATCCAAATCAGTGTCTGTTAGAGTTAAGCTGAGATAGGTGAGAATAGCTCTGGCAAGTTCTTTTGTTGCCAGGTACTTGTCAATGTAATCCTCCACTTTGCGGCTAAACAGATACCTATTATCCTGTTAGCCCCCAAGCTCTCAGTTAAAGACGGGTATATATACTCGTGAACTGTGAAGTGAACAAACTGTAGTTTCTCATCAACCACCTCGATGATTGGACCGCACATCTTCACAAATTTGAACCCGAAAATATTTGTAGGCACTTCTTTTGACTGTTTCTTGGCGTGAAAATTGATAGAGAGGGCTTGTTCCATTTCTGGTGCTGTTAGTGGTAGCGGAGCGCACCCGATCCAACCCAGGACCTTTCGACACTTTGCCTTGAGTGAATCCTCAAGGTTGTTAATTCGATGGAAGATACGTTGGTATCTGGTAGTATGTATCAGTGGGCTGTTGGTGGAAGATGTGGTCAATTGACTTACGCGTCCTCCAAGTCATTGGGCAAGGCTTTGAGCTCGTCTCGGATCTCTTGGATGGTGTTCATTTGTTCCAAGTTATCAAGGATGATTCTGGCGTATAAAAACATGCCTATTTGAAAGGGATCAGCCATTATCCGAGTAACCTTCATTTGTCACTTACCATTTGCCTTTGCCAATATTGGTGAAACTGACTGAAATAGCTCTCGCTTGACCTTTGAATCAAAATCCTGACTTGCCAGCCACTCCTCCCACCTCTTGTCGATGTAGGTTTCGATGCTTCCCGAATTTCTATGGTCAACACGAAATGATGTAACCTTGCTTTGAAGCGCCCTGCTAATGTCATCCTCGGCTCGGCTAGAGATCAGAAGTCTCAAATCAGGGCAATCCTTTGACAGCTCATCAAAGCGTTTCAGTAAGATCTGACGTTCATACTCGTCCATTTCGTCCAGCCCATCAATGATGATGAATGTACGACCAGCCGTCTTGAGGAAGGCCTTTAGCAACTCTAGCACGTAACCTGTATTTCCTTGCAACTCTCGCTCTTTGCAATCAAGCAAAAGAGTTTGGAAGCTTTGATCGTCCTCAGCTGCTTGGAAGGCTAGAGACTGTAGGATCGATAGTGCAGACTGGCTGCCCTTGGTTCCATACGATATAAAAGCAAAAAGAGTTCGGTGATCATCCCTTGTGTGGTCAATAACTGTTGCTGTCAGGTAGGTCTTTCCAGCACCTGGGATTCCATGAAGCCAAATCCAAGTTATGATGTTTTGGTTCGGATCCAACCACTCGCCAAACTGGCTATCATCCAACAGCCACTTTGCACAGCCAGAGACGCGTCGGTTCCGCAACCAGTCGAGCCGACCGTCATGTAACTCTGCTGAGACACGCGACCTAAGAGTGACGAATCTCTGATGTTGTTGAGACGCCTCGGATCGAGAGAGCCGTTCTAATGTGCGAACTCGGGCTTCTCTTGCCTCTTGAATATCGATCAAAGTCACCTCATCTTTCATTAATAATGAGTGTTTCTCAAGATTCTCAAGAACAGGGTCAACTTTCTTCGAATATTTAGGCCACAGTACTTCATAAAGCTGCTTCCATCCTGTACTCATCAGCTTGTGATTCGGAGTAAGAAAAGATAGAACAAACTTACTAGTCTTGAGGAAGAAATGGAACAAGATGGCGTAGAAGTCCAATATGTCCTCGTAGTAGAGGGTCAAAGCTGCCTTGATGGTATCACTTCCGTCAAATATCTGCGCCATTTTGGCGAACTGCGGGAGGGCATAGCCAATCTTCTCCATGACTTCTGCCACTTTATCAAGGACAGAGCTTATCTGACTCGACCACTGTAAAATAATCTTCATCGGACCCCATATTAAAGCCAAGATATCGGGCTTGACCTGAACAAAGACTTCAATTACGCTGGCGTACTCGGAGAGCCTATCGAGGAAAGGCTTGATCTTAGCTAAATGACGAAGCTTGCCCTGCGGAGCAAGTTTAGATTGGATGTGATTTGTGACTTTGTAGACCTCCTCAATTGTTCCAGCAGTTAAAATCTCGTCGTAGATATTTGGACTCTCCACTTTCTTGCGGAATGCTTGCTGAGCCTGCTCTAGTGCCTGTTGCGCGGTAGTAGCGTTTGTTGACGTTGACATGATGAGAATTGACGTGATGATAGATAATGAAAGATAACAGAAAAGAGTTTGGTCATGGTGTTCAAAAGCAAACCGGCCGAGGGGAAATAAACACGCAAGCGCTGGGATTTCAGCCGCTCCGTAATGTTGGTGTGAATATGTTTCGAATACAACCAACATGCATAAGACTGATAAATTGACCAATCAAATCACCACTTCGACGCTCAACAACCTGCGACCGCCAGAAGCTTGCCTCACACATATCTCTTCAATACCAATCAATTTTTTTTACACTTATATCTGTTGGCCAGGTGTTAGCCCAAGGTAGATCTAAATATGTAACGCGCTAGCTGAGCGCACTTTTGTCATAATGTACCATCATCTTCCGGATCGTTAATAGTGTTTTGTTTCTTTACATACTAGCATCATTGATCACGTTGACACCATGACTCCTACTGGCACCAAAAGACAGAATACAGCATCCACTAACGATGGGGCAAGCAAAAGAGTAAAGACTTCTGATGACGATACGACAATTTCAGCGAGAAGAAGCTTAAGACCACTCGAGCCTAAAGAAGATCCTATAGTGCTTGATGATTTATTTTCAACATTATCGGAGGTATCAGATGGCAGCTCTGAGCTGTCAATACTGCCGGAGACACCCAAGAATTCCTTTTCACCGGCGGAAACTTCAACGTCGTTGTTAGAAATTGCAGCTGCCAGCCCATCGTTGCCAACGACGCATCACCAAGTTGAAGATGTCTGCTTTGGAATGGTATGAAGCTCCTGCTTGGACTTTTTATGGAGCAAATACCTGATTACTTCCAGCTACTGATCAAAGCTACCTGTACTGAAGATGCTGTTTTGCCTAAAGAATGTTCACCCGTTGTTCTCAAGTTTGACAGCAGGTTATTGAGAATACACATGAAAGACTCCAACCAACGAGTTGGCGTGGCGATATCCCACGCAATTTTCGACCTTGCCAGTAGGTTTTCGGTTACCTTTACCGCGAACATTTGTAGCAAAAGACCACCTGTCATTCATTCAACAAAGTCAAACGACCAAGGCATAATGGATGTACCTGGTGTCAAGTCCTGCTCCTTACGGGTCATATTATATGGCTCCATGAAAGACAAGAATGATATAGCGGCCATACTCGCCAAAGAAGAACTATTCCTCCAGCATCCTGGAAGGACTGAATTTGACAGAAATATCAAGTACTTCAACCCTCAGTACCTTCTCCCCCCAGGACAGGACATGCCAGAGGTGGAAAGCCTCGCTACATATGCATGTTGTGCGAGATGGAAACCTGGATCCAAAGAGACGCAGACCTCCGAGAAAGAACAAAGTCAAATCATGAAGATCTTCAACACAGCTTATCAGCACATAGGCCCTCTAAGAACGATTGAGCCTAGTCCCAGACTAACTACAAAGTTGAAAAGGCAAGTTTATCTTTCCACGTTGGTGTTGTTACTGCCATTACATAAGACTCAAACAATGTGCTAACAGTCTTCCATAGGCATCAAGCCGAAGCCCTGGTCATGATGACAGAAAAGGAAGCAGGCATTTATGATAACGCACAATTCCCAAGTATTTGGGTTCCATTCAAATCCCCTAGAGGAGACATGAGGTAGGCTTTTCCTCTTCAAGTATAGACTTTGACTTACATCTCATATAGATATCAGAATATCGTGACGGAAATATTCAAGAAGACTCGCCCTCCACCTCTCAGTGGAGGAATACTTGCAGATGTAGTTCAAGCCCCCTAGTCGAGTAAAGGACTTTCATTTCGCTGACCTTTTAAAGGAAATGGGTCTCGGAAAGACCTTGTCAATGCTCTCATTCATCTGTCACTTTTTGGATACCAGGGAGAACCTTGGAGACACAAATCACGACCATCCCAAGACTACACTTATTGTCACTCCGAAATCAAGTATGTTTCTACCTCTCATAAGGGGTGTTTCTAACCTTATATAGCTATCTACTCTTGGGAGAAACAGATAAAAACGTGAGTTGACCGCCAATAAATGTAGTAAATGCTAGATATAAGACAGTAGGACTAACTTGCATCTGATGATTTAAGTCACATCCATGCTGACAAGATTCGATGGCTCACGTATCAAGGGTCAAAGCGGGTCGAAGTATGGAAAGATGCTGAAGGTAAAGATATTATTTTGACAACCTACGACACATTACGGTCCGATTGGTTCAAAGAATCCCCCGTGTTTGAGCACGAATGGGCTAGGGTAGTTCTTGACGAAGGTGAGCTTCCGAGTCCCTATTAGCTTCTGCCACTAAGACCAATGTCCACGGCCAGCACACAAGATCAGAAACCGCGAATCACAACTATTTGTTGTCATCAACAAACTCCAGACGAGATCCCGTTGGTGCCTCACAGGTACACCCATACAAAACTGCCTTGACGATTTCGGTGCTCTACTGGAATTCCTGAAGGTCCCCTCTTTAGAGACGAAAAGACTCTTCGATGGATACATAACCAACGAAATAAAGGAAAACAAAAAGAAGGGCCTTATGCTGCTAAGGAAGGTAGTGGCCGCAACTTGTCTCCGAAGAACGAAAGCATCCTATGGTCATTTGCTCAACTTACCTCCGAAGACAGAACGTTTGGAGATGGTTGATATGAGTCGGGACGATAGAAGTCTTTATGAATTCTTTAAAAGATTCTCGTACCTTACCGCCGGCCTGGACAAGACATCGAAAAAGAAGCCTGCAACAAACATTCTTGTTCTTATTTCTATGTTACGCCTAATATGTAACCATGGTGAAGCGCTCCTTCCAGAGACTGCTTTGAAGGCTTGGAGAAACCGAGATGCAACTACGTTGACTTGGGAAGTACTTGAAGCTAACATTAAACACTGCATCTCTTGCAAAGTTGAGATAGAAGAGGCAGAAGCTTCTGAGTCGGCAACAGAAGAATTGACATGCGGTCATATTATTTGTGGCAGCTGCGTTTCAAAGTCACGGAGCTTAGGTGGCCTTACACCATGTCCGAAATGTCTAGCATCAACAGAAAACTCGCTAGAAGCCAGAGCCGGATATTCTTCATATTCTCAAGGCACGAAAGAGAATGCCCCCAAAAAGATATATCCGCCATCCCCCAAGATCCAGGCGCTGATTCGAAACATTGTCGACGGAGAGAAGAACGCCAAAAGTGAGATGGAACGCCCTAAGAGGTCAGTATAATTGTATACAACAATGCTGTTCCCATTGCTGAATCATCTCAGTGTAGTATTCAGTTACTGGACCAAAATGCTCGACCTTGTTGGTTCTGCCCTCAGGAATGAAGGTTTCCAATATCAACGGATAGATGGACAGTCCTCAATGCCACAGCGTAAGAAGGCACTAGAAACATTTGGCAGCGATTCTAATTGCAATGTCATGTTGGCAAGCATAGGAGCTGCCGGGGAAGGGTTCGTCTAAGAGCTATTCTTGCAAAGCCTTGCTAACCCTGATATAGGATTGACCTGACCACTGCCAACACAGTTCACATCGTTGAGCCCCATTGGAATCCCATGGCAGAAGCTCAGGCTGTGGATCGCGTTCATCGCATTGGACAACAGAAGGATGTTGAGGTTATTAAGTACATCGCCAATGACTCTATAGAGCAGGTATGAGCCATTATTTGACATATCCCATGGTAATTGTGTGCTGACTGCGTGATTCAGTATGTTCAATGGATGCAGAGACATAAGCTGCGATTGATCACACAATCGCTTTCAGTATCTGAAGAGAAAGTTGAGGATGTAAATGAAGCTCGGTGGAAGGTGAGTGAATTACACTTGTGGTCGATTGTTATACTTACATTTTCATAGAAACTCAAAGAATTCCTTGAATGATGGAGATGTAGAGGGCAATCTCCCAAGCATATATATTTGTCTTACTACTTTAGCCAGCCTAGAATGCTGTTGTTCAGGAAACGCTTCTCGATGCATACGTTGTCAACTTGCTCCTGGCGACCGATGCGTCAATGTCTTGGGATTACTATTGACTCTTGAGAGCATGTATGGCTACTTACAACAACCAAACTTTAGCATAATAAGACTATTGAAAATCTTGTATCACAGTTCGAAGTCTCTGCCTATAAAGGGAATATACCAATAAGTTACCAATTAGTCAATAGGTCTTATCGAAAGTGCACATAGAGTCTGCCATAGGTTACTGGGGCAATTGGTTCCATATCTCTCAATACCCCTCACCGACAGTTCAACAAATCAAGGCAAAAAAGCTAACACAAATACCGTCTAATGCCTCGCAATGAGCGAAAACGTGATGCAGCGCCATGACGCATTCGGCATAGGCGGGCCGGACGGCATCGATTGCCGTAGTTTGTTGACGTGGATGAGCCGCTAGATCCGATAAGCTCCCGCTAATAGGCGACCTCATTCGTTATTTGTGACCCATGGCTTCTCCTCATTCTCATCATTTGCTGACATGTGTATGGGAAATTCCATGCGTTCAGCATTGGTGACGACATTGAACATTTCAAGTTTTGGAACTGGGCTATACTTGGTCTAGTATAGGATGAGATCCTTTGAAGTATATATATTGCTAGTTCTCCTTACATGTACTGATCTTCATTCTATTATTCTCCATCTCACTACCCGATACCGTATCTTTGACCATTATCTTAAAAATTATTCACAATGGGTTTCTTTAGCGGTATGCTCCTCTTCCCCCATAATGCCAATCCTTCACTAACATATTGCAGACGACTCTGACGCGGCTCAGGCCTACGATCAGTACCAAGACGCTGAGCCTCACGAAGCCCACATCTCTCATGAACTTATCGGTGGCGCTGCTGCATACGAAGCTGCCAAGGCCTACGAGAACCATTGCGCCGAGAACGGCAAGTCTCCTAGATAATGATGAAATGTACATTTCTCTAATAATCCCGTAGGACAGCCAGCGACCCACGCCGAGGCCAAAGAGATTTTCGCCGGATTTGCGGGCGCTTTCATTGATCGAGAAGTTGAAACCAGGGGCCTCGATTTCGTTGATCGTGAGAGGGCTAAGAGGGAGGCGGCTCGTCACTATGAGGACCAGCTCCAGGATCAATACTAATGGATTTACTTGATAAGTACACGTTCGTCAGGTAGCGGTACGCAAAACATAATATTTATAGTTGAGCTTCATGTCTAAATGCTAGCCTTTTTTGAAGCTTAAGTTGAAGTCTCTCTTCGTCCACACTAATCTAGACAAGTTGGAGCAAGTGCCTCAGCACGTCAGATTAATGGATCTGTGCTTCTTGTGCAGCGTTACGATGACGATTCTTGACCTTCTGTCTATCTTGTATTGAGTTTCACAATCGACTGAATGAACATCTCCGCGTTATTGTGCAAGCAAACTCTTTAATACAGCAGCTACAAATATTGGTACTAATATGGTTGATTCCTCGTTTAAATATAGGAGGTAGACATAGTAATAATATATAAGAAACATTCAATAGAATAGGAACCTCGTGATAAGATTACTGGCCCTAAGCACTTAACTACTCCTTAGGTCAGACAATAGATTTATCCATAACAGAATAACAAACATATATCTAGTCATTCCTGCCTTATCAAGTACACATATAATGAAACTAAGCTAAATTGCAGCAGAACAAGGTCACTAAAATTCTACTCGCGCCCTGTCTGACTGCGGGCCCTTTAAACCCTAAACGATTAAAAGAAACATATTGCCCCCCCTGGGGCTCCTAATGCCTCCCCCTTCAACTTCAATGCCTTTAAACGGACAAAAAGGTCCAGGCCAGCATCCAAAGACTGTATAATACTAAAGCCTTTGTCATCGTCAAAAGACTTACCAGTTCCGTATTCACGATCATGTTCATGTTCGCGGTGATCCATTTTGATTTCTTAACTTGGCAATTGACGAGAAAGCCTCGTATCTTCATTAACGTACCTGGATTCTGGGAGGAAATGGGGTTTATAGAAGTTTGTGAAACAAGAAGACAAGTGTCAAAGGAAGTGTCACTGTTTTGCCAGTTATGTGAACGAAGAAGAAATCATTCTACTGTTCTGTAACGAGATTGCTCTCTTATACCCAGAATGCTTCCGAGACGAGTCTTGACAGTATTTACGTGTCAAGGGCGCTATTGAACCAACAGAGATTTCAGCTTCATTGAAGACAAATGATGGTTGTCCTTAACCAGCGATCTTTGCTGCTTCTGTATCAGGCCATGGCTCTCCCAGGTCTACTCAGCGCGGGGTTGGTTTATTTGTCTGCCATCTCTAATCATAATTCACTTAATAAATAACTGGATAACCTGATATTGACTTATGCGGTTCAAAAGAGACACAGCTATTATCAATCTAGAAACATACAAGTCAGCTAGCCACAGCATCAAGATGAGACATCAGAAATAATGAGGTTTCAGCTCAGCAAAGCCACTGCACGGTTCGCATCCTATTTCCAAACAACTGCATACGCGGGGAACGCACTAGTTAGTGCACATAGCAGTTGATAGGTTTTGTTGCTAGCTTTATCGATAGTGTCTTTGCCTAGGTAGGCTAATTTATTGAGTGCGTGGCTTCAACGGGTTAGGGCGGGCCGAGACATGCATGGGCCTAGATCATGAGATGATCAACGCCACGAAGACTCGTGGAGAGCTGTGCATCTCAGCCAGCCTCGAATTGCTAAAAAAGAATTGAGAAAATAATTTAGGGGTAGAATCTAGACAAAACTGCGTGGAGAGATGGCTTAATCCAGCTATAGTGAAGCTCCAAGCGCTGAATTCGGGAATGGTAGTAAGCAACTTGGGCTATGCATGAACCTCCAGATCATCGTGTGATTGGCTGGACTGGGCGTTCAAGACCCATAGCTTTCCAATAGTTCATTCACTGAGGCCTTTCGATATTCCGAATCAGTTGCTACTAGGATGAATCTAGATTCCGGAGCATCTTTTCAGCTTTGGAGATGACCACATTGCGATGGAATGGCTGATGATTGGTTTTGAACACAACAAGATATCTCGAACTACTAAGACTTGAGAAGCTCCTTCGAATATATAAACCTCGTTACTTGCCCGTTTTCCCAACTTCTTTTCATCATCAATTCAGTCCTCAATCAATCTTCTATATCCTCTAGTCCAACTCTTCAAACAAACCCTATCACAATGTCTTCCCCAACCCAAGGCGACGTTCTTCAGATTCCCGTCTATAACAACGAGTCTGAACAGAATGCCCTTGAGATTTCGTGGTCTCAATCTTTCCGAACCCGCACTGCTCGCTACTACCTTGTCAAGGCACAGAACCAGTCCAAAGGTGGTGTCGATGTCCTGCTCTACGTTCAAGACCGTTTCTACAAGGACAGCAACAGCAATGATTTCATCGGTAGACTCCCTGGCGCCCGACAGGAGGGCAGTAAGTCATACCCTTAAACATTTACGGAGTATCACTAATTGTTTAAAGACTCTTGGATTGTCTCTATCAACGATCGTTTCCAGTACGGCCAGAAGAACAAGAATGGTGATGGCCGCTGGGTCTGTCTTCACGACCGGGACAACAAGCCTTACCAGGTATGCAGACTGAACTCTTCGCCTAATGACATTTATTAACTCTCCCAGCACCGCTTCATGGTCCTCACCATCCAGGGCAAGATGAGCGAGGCTGCAAAGAACCTCGCGAAGCAATTTGGCGCTGGAGAGATTGCTGAGCAATTCATGAAGCTTGGTGGCAGCTACATCGGGGATTACCTCCATACTTTCTAAGTTGTGTTTAATACATCTCTGTGTGTTTGGCCCGAGATGACAGACCAGTATCAATCGATGCTTATTTAGTATAATGCCTTGCGACTATCTAATTGAAATCAAACTTTCACTGACAAATTATTCCGATAGACTGTTGAAATCACAGCTTGACAGTTACTGGCATTAACTTATGTGGATGGCATGCATACCGAAACTAACCGCATACCTCCTTAACAGCCGCTCCAAATATCTCCAATCCTTTATCCACATCCTTTTCCTCAATCGTCAGAGGAGGAACCATACGGATACATGGTCCAGCGACGATAATGAGAAGGCCATGGTCTCTAGCAGTCTTGATGATATCTGATACCTTGGAACTGTAATCTGGCTGGAGCTCAATACCAAGCATCAGACCATGACCACGAACCTCCTTGATAACGCTTGGCATCTTCTCCTGCAGACTCTTGAGTCCTTTGACAAGGCGATCAGACTTGGCCTTGACTTGTTCAAGAAAGTCGTTCTGTGATACCCGATCGATGACGTGACTTGCGACTCGACATGCCACGGGGTTACCTCCATACGTAGTTCCGTGAATCCCCAGTCCAATAGTGTCTGCAACTCGCTTCGTGACAAGTGTAGCGCCAACCGGGAAACCATTACCCAATGCCTTTGCAGTGGTGAGAATATCTGGCTCAGCAATAACCTTGCCATCTGCATTCCTCAAAGAAGGATGCGCATGAGCCCAGAAAGACCCAGTACGACCAATACCACTCTGAACTTCATCGGCAATGAGCAAAGCCTTCGTCTCGTCACACCTCTTCCTCAAAGCAGCCATAAACTCTGGCGTAGCGGGGTAAATTCCCCCTTCTCCCTGAAGTGGTTCAACAATGACAGCGCATGTCTTGTCAGTGATCAGAGTGTCCAGGTCTTTGGTTGAGTTGAAAGTGCCGTGTTTGAAGCCCGGAACGAGAGGTGCAAAAGGTTCTCGGTACTTGGGATTATATGTGGCTGATAGAGAGCCGAATGAGCGACCGTGGAAAGCGTTGGCGAAAGCGACGACTTCGTATTTATCACCAGACGGATCTGTCTTTTTGGCGAAGTTTCGGGCGAATTTTAGTGCTGCCTCATTGGCTTCGGTTCCTGAGCTTGCTAAAAAGACTTGATGCGCATCGGACATGGTTCCCGAGTCTTTTGTGCTGGAGACCAACTTCTTGGCCAAGACGTCTGCCCATTCATTCTCAAACAGCATAGATGCATGCATCAATTTGCCTGCCTGCAATAGTCAGCTAATGCATCTTGATGGAAGGAGTGTAAATACCTGATCAGAAATGATCTTTGTAACTTCTGGGTCAGAATGGCCAAGTGAAACGACGGCTATGCCGGAGGTGAAATCGAGATATTTCTTGCCGCTTGAGTCGATGACATAGGATCCCTCGCCTTTCGTGAGCATTAGACTCGGGCGGGGGTATGTTGGTAGGATGGATGATCCATCGGCGTGGTTTTGGTGTTGAGAATCCGCTACAGCAGTCGCCTAAACCATGTCAATATAGAAGATCGAAACGAATCATGTCAGCCAGCGGGTGAGTTACCATTTTTACGTTGCATCAATATTATTAGAGAAAATCAATGATGGCAAAGTCAAAACAACACGTCTAAGGGATGACAGCTTTTAAATAACACTTTGTGACAGAAAGTTGTCATCGCCGGAGCCGACAACTCTAAGAGCCGATGCGGGGAAGCATAAAGGGCATTTGATTCGCGAAAAGGTGTTCATGATGGTTTGTATCGGCCTTATCACGCGGCTCATGAGATCACAAGATCCCCGAGATTGATCAAAGAAACGCGGGATGAATAAACACTAAACGTGTTATAGTTAGTGGTTCCACTTCACTGTCTGGGGTAACTTGACAAGCATTGGCTACGGTTGAGTTAGTGATCTTCGGAACCGAGCGTCGGATCCTTCAATTGGACGGGTTTTGAAGAGTAGTGCCTCGTGGTGTTTGGCATTTTCACCAAGTAAAGTTCTTATTTTAATCACACTGCATCATCTAGGAAAAGTTGGTTTGTTGATCTTGATAGGATCTAAGTTTCATGGTCCCGGATAAGTCATTGGGAGACCAAATCGTACCCGCCTTTTATATCTTGTTGAGTTTAAAAAAAATTCTAATCACGACATGTTCATTCACTCGCAAGGCTAAGAATTTGATCTTTTTTGTTTACTTATTGGCGGGACGATTCACGGTGCGGACACGTGTCCAGTTGTTACGTCAAATATTTGGGGCGAGAGAAGCCGAACAACAAAGGAAGAAGTTGGCAACATGTCTGGTGCTATTCTGTGCTTACTCTATCGCTCATTTTCTAATTTCTATTAAGGTCAAATTCTAATCTATACCATCGAAGCTACCATCTTCTCTGCTTCCAAAGTTGCCTCTTTCAACGCTCTGCAAATAGTCCTTAATTGCTCCTCCGTGATGGTAAATGGCGGTGCTAGTAGGATATGATCTCCTCTGACACCATCAATTGTCGCGCCACCGGGATACAGCGCAACGCCCTTCTCAAAAGCCAGCTGCTGTACCAACAAACCAAACTTGGTCGATGGATCAAAAGGCTCCTTTGTCGTTTTGTCTTTAACAAACTCAACGCCCCAGAACAATCCTCGACCTCGGATATCACCAACCGATTTGCACTCCTTCAACTCTTCTCGGAGCATTCTCTCGAGAACCAAACCCATCTTGTGACACCTCTCAACCAAGTTCTCGCGTCTAAGAACCCTCTGCACGGCTAACGCAGCAGCGCATGAAATAGGATGCGCTTGGTATGTATGACCATGGTTAAAAGCAGCTGAACCTTGTCTCAGAACATCGACGACTTTCTTGTGGATGAGAACACCAGCGATAGCAGCGTAGCCACCTCCAAGACCCTTTGCAATAGTTGTAATATCAGGCACGACTCCTTCTTGCTCAAAGGCAAAGAATGTACCCGTGCGACCAACGCCGCACATGATCTCGTCAAGAATCATGATGATTCCATACTTGTCGCATATATCTCTGACGCCCTTGAAGTATCCAGCAGGCGCAGCGACACAGCCGGATGTAGCGCCAACCACGGTTTCTGCGATAAAGGCGGCGACGTTCTTGGGTCCGATTCTCAAGAACTCTTCCTCGAGCTCAACGAGAAGTCGGGCTGTGAATTGTTCCTCAGTCTCAGACTCGTCCTTATAGTGGTAAGGAAAGGCTGGCGAGACATGTGAGACGTTGGGGTACATGAAGCCATGATAGGGAGCTCGGCGAGCAATGTTGGTGGAGATAGACATAGTAGCCATTGTATTTCCGTGGTAACATTGCCGTCTAGAAACGATATGCACTCTTTCTGTCTCTCCCTTCTCATAGTGATATTGACGTGCTAGTTTCAGTGCTGACTCGACAGCCTCGCTACCACTTCCAACAAAGAAAGCCTTCTCAAGACCATACGGATTTCCTTGCAAGATGATATCCGCGAGCTCTTCAGCTGGAGCAGTAGTGTAAGATTGTGTGTGGACATAGCTAACTTTGCGAGCTTGGTTGGTTATGGCTTGGATGACTTCTTCGTTGCCGTGGCCGATGAGAGCAACAGCTGCACCAGCACAACCATCAATGATTGTTTGACCATTGGAGAGCTTGAGTTCAACACCCTTTGCTGAGTCAACCATGTAGGGATGTTGGACTAGGGATCTGTGCATCAATGCTCCTTCGCGATGCATCGGTTTGATAGGCATGGAGGTTTGGTTAGAGACTTCCGCGAAGTCCTCGGTAATTGAAGGTGCCATGATGAAAGAAGATGTAATAATGAGTATAACACAATGATTTTCTAAATAGAATACTAATCGGCTTGAAGGGATTTCTTCTTCTCAATCAATCGACTTACAGAATACCACAGAGCATTTATAAAACTTCAAAGCCGAAAGCCGACGATCCATGTCGGGACTCGGGAATGACAGATTTTCAACCGAGCACCGACCAGCCGATTGAATCCGGGCCATCGGCGACTGAAAAGGTTCTCATGACAAACAAAATTCCTTCCAAAGATCCACTAACACGAGTTAGTTGGCTTAAGTCGTCGGTTCAAGGGCGTCGGCTTTGAGAGTGGCAGAACCGACGGGAGAGAATGGCAGATATTTAACCCATGGCTCGTTTCTAGATTGTTCTCACCGACAAGAACCAATCCCCGATTTCTCTGTTTCTCTCGAAGTCGTTGGCACTGAAAAATGGCTGCTATGAAGAATGTTCCGGTGGATGACTGGCCCTCCTGCTCAAACTCATCAGACAACGAGAAGGGCAACGACACAGACATCTCACAACCCGAGCCTTCACCAGCTTCCCAACCGACAGTCGAATTTGACAATCCAAAAGGATGGATCGCTGTAGCAGCCGCAGCATGCTCTCTATTTGTCTATCTCGGAGTTATTTACTCTTGGGGTATCATGCAAGTCAGACTTGTTGAAGTCACCGGAACGAATCTAACAACCTTGACGTTTGTTGGATCGTTGGGAACTTCTTTCATGATCTCGCTTAGTATTTTGTCTGGGATTGCTGTTCGAAAGATTGGCTATCAGAAGACCGCGCTTGCGGGTGGTATTTTGATGGGACTGGGTGAGTTCCTGGCCAGTTGGACGACAAAACACGTCGGGGCGTTATTTGTTTTCCATGGAGTTATCTTTGGCATCGGCGGAGGCTTGTCAATCTTTGTGAGTCTGATCCATAACACTTCTCTTCAGCATAGCTGACACCTCCAGGCTTGCTCTACTGCTCCTCTCAGATGGTTCAAACGACATCGGGGCCTCGCCATGGGTATTGTCTTTGGCGGAGGAAGTCTCGGCGCAGCTGTCATGAGTATTGCGACAAATCTTCTCGTCAAACAACTCGATGTTGCTTGGACATTTCGAATCCTTGGTTTCATGCTCTGGGGAGTTTGTATACCTGCGTCGTATTTTATTCAACAGCCTGAAGGATCGATGAGCGCTGGTCTCAAGCTTCAGTGGTGAGCATCTTCACAAGTCCCTGTCATACTGAAGCATTACTAACGGCGCTGTTAGGTATCGTTTTAGGGAACCTCGGTTTCTTCTCATCATCGCCGGAACAGCCTTGTCATGCTTCCCTCTGTTTATCCCTCCCTACTTCATTCCCATCTTTACGCGATCAATGGGATACTCCAACCAAATCGCCATTGTCATCTTAGCAGCCTGGAACCTCGCTTCAACTGTCGGTCGCGTTCTGGGCGGTTACACCGCTGATCATTTACTCGGCCCTCTCAACAGTTTGATCGTCTGTCTACTGTTCATCGGTCTCAGCTCACTCGTTGTATGGCCCTTGGCATCTTCCGTCGGAATCTTCTCAGTGTTCCTCATCTTCAATGGCATCGGATGCGGTGCTTTCTTCAGTCTTGTCCCACCTATGCTTGGTGCCACGATGGGACCTGAGAATACACTTGGCATCTTGCCTATCGTCTGGACAACTTGGTTTTGTGGCTTCTTCTTCGTGAGTCTGGTACTTCCTGCGCCCTTGATGTATTTTACTAACATCTTCAAGGGCACTCCTATTGCTTCGGGAATCTATTCTCTCGCTGGCCATGGCAGCGAAGAAAGCCTCTCCATCTTTAGACCTGCGGCGTATTACGCGGGAGGCATGTCACTTGTTGGACTATTCTTCATCATTTGTATTCGCTTTAGTCTCACCAAGCGGATGTTTGTTTGCATTTAAGTTGAAAAGACGAAGACTGCTCGCCCATTGTTTGATAGAATAGACAAGAATAGAATAAACACAGTTTGAACCATGACGGATATAACCAGCTGAGTGGCTGTCTTGTTTAAATGATATCCTAACACTCCACCTATTGACCAGCGTGACAGTTTCCAAGTAGTAACAAAGGTCTAATTCGAAGTTACAGCATATCTTGACGCCGTATTCTGGAGCCGCGATGTATGAACCGATAAGAATCCGGTACATTGATGCCCATTCTCTTCTCTCCATCCATCAAACCCGATAATTGGAATGATATCCCTGCCGACGCGCATCGTCGTACTTCCATTTTTCGTTAGAAGCCCAGTATTTTGTCCTGTTCTCTGCAGAGGCTCTGACGTAAGGACTAAACTCACTTTGCTCACGGTCCGTCAGAGGGGCGTGATGTCTGGGATGGGCAGGAATTGGTGTGTCAGCGCTGACTTTGGGTTTAGAAGCTCCGCAACCCATTGTGAAGGATCGTTTTGTTGATATGGAGTGTTGATCTGATCAACTGTTAGCTTGAGTGTGATATAGGCGTTTCCAGTGTACGTTTTGTTTAGGGCCTTGAGGACTTGATGTCAAAGCTTTGTAAGTTTGGTAGACTTGAAAGGTCGATTCTCAGTGAGGACTGGAAGATGCAGAAGGTCGTTCGAAGACCTTTCTATATGTAGGAACTATGAAGGCTAAATAATCACTCTCTGTAAAATCTGAGGGTATTTTTGATGGAAGTCTATATGAGATTGTTAACGCAGAAAAGTTTCAACTCAGTTCTTGGCACGACCACGAATACTTTAATTCGTCACAAGCTTTCATAGATATCAACGGACCCTTGGCACATTCATGACGAAACTCCATCTCTATATGTATATAAAAAAGAGGGAGTTCTCTACGACAAGAAACAACACTACTAGCACCTCACACAACAAAGGTCAACATATGAACTTCAACATGTATGTAAGAATCTGTGATCCAGATAGATATTGGCTTTTTGTACAGCAAACTATGTACATGAGCACTTTTGTTTGATAAATGACTTTACTACAGCACTAAGCAAATATGAAAGTCGAACGTAAGACAAGGTTTAAAACAAGTCACGCGGACAAACATGGAGTAGAAAGCCCGGCTTAAAGTTTATTTACACTTTGTAGTAAATACTCATCATCAAATAGGTCAGACAGCTCAATAACTGAACTCAAAATAACTTTATCTAAATGAGCCAAACTTTCAAAAATCACGTAAAGAAGAAGCTTCTCGAAGCTCCGTCTTGACCAGCAAAATTCCCTTACTAGGCATACCCTCATGATCCAGCAATCTCAAAAAGCGATATCCAAGCCTCATCCTATCCAGTCTGACACAAGCCCACGCGGCCATAACATCAGGTCCAGGAACATCTACCATAACTCTGAAAGATAGGAAAGCCAGCTCTGGAACAACACCTTCGACGTTGAGAAACTCGACTGTGTCGGATCCAAAGTCTGGGCTTGTTCCTTTACTCTTGCATGTTTCGCCGCTGTATCCAACTTGTTTGACATCCTCTGGTGTCGCATCTTCGTCGACCATGGCTGATAGAGCGTCTGGTTCTGTGTGAAGATCAATCTTGAGGTAGGGAATGAACTTGGAAGGATCGTCGTGGCGGTTGATAAGCGGGATATTCTGTGCAGCAATTACTGTGATAGCGATCCTATCAAACGTCTTGCTTGGGATACATTTCTCCTCAGTGTCTCGTATATCAAATCTATATCCCTCTGGCTTGAGAACATAACCATCCGATCCCATAAACATGCCTTCGTTGAGAATCATGCCCAAGTCCCATGATTGCCAGTTCAGTGCAACGACCTGAGCACCTGCACGCCAGAAGATGACCGGATCATAGTTTGATGAGTCGACGCGCATGCCGTGTGGATATGTACGCATGAGGAACTGTCGGTTATGCGAGAACAAAGCTTTTGGCATACGACGCTGAATAGCGAATGCTGCATTCTCAGAGAGTGAGAAAATGTGATTCGGCATCGATGCTTCAGGCTCATCGAGGGATTTGAAAGTAACTCCTCTAGTGTGAATACCCAAGCGACTCAGTCGAGGCGTGATCTTAGGGGCTTTGACTTTCTTGACCTTCTTTTCATCTCCTTCAACAACGACCTCAAGCATACTCTCATCATCAGAAGTCTGGTCCGCAACATCCTTATTCTCCGGAACGTATTTGACTTTGATAAGAATCTTCTTTCGCAGTTCATCCGGAGAAGGCAAGAAATCAGGCTCGCCTTCTGGTGCAGGCAGGAGATAGTCACCCCAAACTTCCTCCATGATATCGACCATACTGCCTTGTTGCAGTGGAGAGCAGTGAACTTCGAGACTGACGATGAGGGGAAGGTCAGAGGTAGCAAAGGCGTATTCCTTGACAGTTTCGCATACATCTCGGAAAAGTACCTCTTTCGTGAGCGTAAAACCGTGGAGAACACGAGGTTCCGAGTGAATAATATCCCCAAGTCTCTCATCAACAGTTCTTCCCTCTGGATCAGGTCCAGGGTCGAACTTGTTCATCGCCCATCGGCCAATTTTCATAATAGCTCGATCTCTGAAACCGATCTTTTTGGGTCCTTCAGAGGGATCGCTTCCATCCTCGGCATCAAAGCCGGGTTTGTATTGCTCTTTTCCATCCCAGACATCAATCTCAACACAGCGACATCCACGCAGCAAAGCATCTTTATACGCTTCAGTACTTGAATCGCTCGAGAGTTGATTTCCAGTGAGGTAAGTGTTGTGGCTTGAACTGATGAAGTAGTTATTCAATGGCCAGGTCAAATCTTGAGGTGCTGCCATTTCGAGGATATTGCCGCATGGTGAAGTGAGATACTTGATCAGTTCAGGTAGGTTTAATTCGTTCTGCTCGACTAGGTAGCTAGCCAGACCTTCAGGGTTTTCGTGCTGGACATGATGCATAAAGAGACCAATCTGGTCGCGATGCCATGTACCATTTGGGTTGGCATATTTGTTGAATACCTGCGTGAAATGGCTCAAGAATGATTCTTCAAGATCTTCTTCAATGCCGTTGCGTTGGCCGGTGGGATGGCCACCACCAGCTCGGTATGTGGCGAGAGGAAACGTGTCAGTCATTTTTGGATGAGAAGAAGCTAGAGAGGAAGGTTTCGGTATGACACAGAAATAGGCGACGACAATACTTATATCACCAAGTCAAGGAGCGCACTGTCAATTCGAGAGAAAGAGACGGCCTTGCCGATATTAATGGGGTAGCCGTGGCAGTTGTGGAACTACCTGTTTTAAATCTCATGAAGCATTGGTCTTGGCTAATAAGATAGTGATATCTTCAACTAATAGTTCGGTTATCCGGCGCCTTGGCTTTGCGCATTGGCGTGACTAGCACCAAAATGCACTTTTTTACGGATTAACGAATCAGAGGGCTCATATTGGACCCTCAACTACGACTTGACAGTTCAGTTTGGCTGGCATATATTAATATGCATGATGAGCATAAAGAAACAATAGGTCAGAACTTGATATTCGAATTGTTACTTGAGTTCTTTGATCTTTTTTATCAATAGTAAACCCATTCCCTGTTTGAAATCGCAGCCAATGAGACCGGCGAATACCAGCTTATGTAATCCTTGCAAGCTTAGCCTTAACTGAAGGATGAAGTGGATCTACAGAAGATGCCAACGTCGTATTCAACACTCGTTAAAGAAGACACTGATTTTTTATGTGTTGACTAGAAACACCAATAGATCTAATTACTATATATACCAGACTTCCTAATTCAACGGTGTAGCTAATGTTAACAGTACTAGTAGAAGATCGCAGAGTGATCGCCGTAGTACCCATAAAATATCGCCTTAATGAGCCACGTATCAATTTTCGTATCACCTACCTACATCCAACAACCAACAAGTTACACCATCAACAAAAACCCCTCATCTCCAAACTAGACTTCAACATCAATACCATTCTCATATATCAGCCTCCAAAATGTCTTCAGACTCCAACAAAATCGTCTTTTACGACATTGCTTGCCTTCCCCCCGTGGAAAAGAATTGCTTCCCGCCAAACCCTTGGAAGACCCGCTTAGCGCTCAACTTCAAGGGCGTTCCATACTCTACGTCATGGACAACCATTCCAGATATCCCCAAAGTCCGCGCCGGCCTCAATGTCCCAGCTTGTCGAAAGTTTGCCGACGGTAGAGACTACTACACTCTGCCTATGATCCATGATCCGTCTACTGGCTCTCTTGTCGGCGATTCTTTTGATATCGCCCTTTATCTCCAGAAGACCTACCCAACCTCCGGTGGAGGTGATCTATTCCCCCCTCAGACGCTTGACTATGAGTTCAACCATCCTCATAGCTTCATGGTTCCTCTCTCAGACACTGCTGAGAATGACTACCCTCAGTATACCAAGTTCAACAGACATGTCGACGCAGCCTTTACTACACACGTACAACTCGCAACCGCTGGAATGCCATTCGACCCCGCTTCTGAAGAATCAAGCAAAGCCGAGTTCGTTAAACGCGCGGGGGTAAAGTCCTGGGAAGACTTTGCGCTTGTTGGTGAGGCGCGAGAGAAGATGTTGGTGTCATTTGAAGAGACTTTGGGTGGTTTGGCCAAGTTGTTCGAGGAGGATACTAGTGGACCGTTCTTGCTTGGTGAGAAGGTTAGTTATGCTGATATTATTATTGGTGCGTGGTTGAGGATGATGAGTGTTTGTTTGCCAGAAGAGGAATGGGCTCGGGTTGTTGGTTGGCATGGAGGGATCTTTGGTCGACTACATGAGGCGTTGGATGTTTACAAGGAGGTTAAGTAGGTTTAGTGCTATAAGAGAAAAGAGAGATTTGGAGCCAATGGGTTCGATTCTCGGTTCTTTTCTCTCTTTTCTATATTCTTCTCTTCCTTGGAAACACCGTACCGATGTCAGTTGCAATAAAAACGGATTTAGAAAATTTTCTCGAGTTGCTCTAACTTTATATTCATGACTTGCATCCAGGCTGCCTAATTATATATCTCTTTAAACCGGCGCATTAACGGAATGCGTATCAACCCCCTTTGGTTGACCATGATGCCTCAATATGCTCTCTTGAGAATCAAGCTCGGCAGCTCCCGAGCCAATATATTTCGCATTCGACATGTGTTCCCGATCAACGCTATTTGTCTGTCTACTATCGTCTAGTTCGATATTTTGACGATTTCGACCAGCGCGGGAGTTTCCATAAGCTGGGTAGCCTAGTGAGTACTGCTTGTTACCTGGCGAGGAGCCAAGAGCTCGACGGCCTAGTAGAACATCCACGAGTGGCTGGAGAACGGGGATACAGCAGGCGATGATAATGGTGCTGGCTTCGATGCTATGGAGGCGTAAGCTTGGGGTTTTCGCGTGCAAAAAGGGTTGATAGGTTACATACACTGTCCATATCACTACGTCAGATGTGATATCTGCTATTTGTTAGCATCCTGAATTTGATCATGATAACGGCTAGACCTACAGGAAAAGTCTGGGCTAGCCAAAGATGGCAGACGAGTACACTTGTAGACTGCTATAATGGTAGCACTAGATGGAGTCGTTAGCGGAGCCTCTCATCACCGTAGAAATAGTGCCTACATTGATCCGATCCCCAACGCAATAGACAAGGCAATCTTCTTCCGAATGTTCATCTGTAATGAGAAAAGAACCACGGCAGGGTACAATGCCAGATACAAATCCGTAAATGCAGATATCGCTAATCCAAAGTCAGTAAAATCCATCCAAGATGGTAAATACCATGAGTTACCTCCGGCGAAAAGAGCAAAGTTGACAAGAACCCAAGGACTCCAACATTTCTTATCGGTAATTGAAAAGTCCCATTGCGATGAAACGGGCGTACACTGGGCATAATGAATTATGATGCAACCCAAATAACTCAACATGCAACATCCGGCTAGAGACCAAAGAAAGATCTTGTGACGTCGTCCCGGGTTCATTATCCGTGTAATCAGTGCGACGACGGCAAGTTTGGGAATTCCAAACGCCATAAGTCCAAAGGGGAAACCCAAGACAGTATAGAAAATGACATTCTGTTTCTGGTTTACCGATAAAGTGTCAAAGTGTCGACCGCTGCCATTTTTAACTGCGACAATTGTAACAGCGACTTGAACCCACTCGAAGATCTGTTGATCGTTAGAATTTTGAGGATACGGAACACCAGCACGGCATACCGCTGCAGCGACTGTGAGCCAGTCATCCAGCTGTAATGCGCCAATAATTCGTTTTCGCGTATACACTCGAGCAACGACAAAAATAGTACTAATAATCGAAAGTGTTATAACAGTTGCAAGAATAGCTGGACCCTTATTGGCGTCGATATATGCCTGTGAATACGTTGCAGACATATTGGTTGATTATGGTGGCTGGAACGCGAAAAGTTTTAAAAGAGAGATTTTTCCATCCCATCACAATCGACATGAACCAGGACATCGGGTCTTAAACTAGAGATTTGTGTGGCAGGAACCAAGGAGGCCTGGAACAAAAACAGGTCTCTCAATTGATCTGTCATTTCGCTTTCCGTATTCACTAAACCCCAGTGCTTTTTTTGGATGCAAGTTCGGTTTCACGTCACCAAGATTGTAACTTGGTCGCGAAGAAAAAGTAAGCGAAATACTACTCTACACTGGAGCGGAACCATTCCTGGCAGTTTTCTGTCAAGTGGGAGTGGAGTGAGGTTACAACAACAAGCATCCTCTGTGGGGGCTCAAAAAGCAAAGATCGTGACTGAGACTCAGGGGTAAAAGAGAAAGCGTAAGAAAGCCAATCGTGTGCCAAGATTCGTCATGTTCTTCATCAGGTGATCAATTTTCGACACAGCTACCCGTTCTTGATAACAATTGCGATTAGGGGCTCTGTTCAGCCAAGAGTATTTGCCGTTGAGCTAGTTTTTAGCCGATCTGGAACTTTTCAACGGCTCTTAGCTCTTTTACGGATCATTGCCGCTATTAGTCTTTTTGGCGAGCCGGGAGATTTTCCTGTTCCGATGTATTTAGCTCTTCACTCTTGGCATGGGCCCCGGCGAGGTTGAATGATATGACATGCAGTAAGCTGTTCCAGATAATAAAGAGAATATTCTTTTTCGTCTCTTCTTGCACGGCATGTGCTGCTTAAACGAATAATTGAAGTTTTTGGCCTGGATGTCTTACTTTTGAGTTGGGGTCCGCCTGATTTGTCTCCATATCGTGGCTCGAACCCCTGCTTGGAATGTCGCGCACTAGCAAAATTTCTTGATCCTGGCTTCGTGGCCGTTGGTTCAAGGTTACAATCGGTCAAACTGGCCATTCTCCACCGTCTTAACTTCTCGGACCCTGTCACGAAGCCAAAATCATTCGTTGATCAGCATGAGCTGAGAACTACCGGCGAATGAATGGATCTGGTAGCATTGTGGGTCTTTAAAAGCTGTTGGTTCTGTGAAGCTACTATAGGGTAGCGGTGCTTGTCTGCTTCTTTTTCAATCATCACGCCCGATATGTACGCTATCGCAAGATATCGATAAATATCGACAGTAATGAGCATACTGAAAGATATCAAAGGACATCCAAAGAACATCTGTTATCTGCCAGATAGAGGCTGTTGCCCCCCAGAACCACCAGATGAATATGTTAAAATTAGTTTCTCAGCTAGACAGAGACCACCGCCGTTTCAATATCTGTGTATGTCCAACTCTCCTGGGGTTCCAAACAACACGATGATGACATCTTCATTGAGAATAGTGTTGGCTACCCAGAAGAAGGGAAGGAACAGAAATACTGGGTCGATACTTTTGACTGGTCATGTTTGACATATCTAGAAGCTCCCTTCGGCTTGGCGAAGATGTTTCCAAGTAAGCTCATTGCATTGAAACACGTATGTTTTAGCTTTATCCCAGGTTCTGATGGCGCCTTGTTTTTCAACGCGATACTGTCAGCACTTGAGTCGATATGTGTTCCTACCTTCAAGACCATCGGTCTTGGTAGTCTCCAACCAAGACCTCGCCCTAATTTGCCAAACTTGTCCACATATTCGTGAGGTTGGCCTGGATCTTGCGCGGGAATGGAATGATTGGCCATACGCAACGTTTGATATCTTGGCAACGATATCTAGTATACAAAAACTCGAATTCTGGTTCTAGCTTGACCGGTCCCCCATCTTGAATGGATAGGGATGAGATATGGGAGAAAGAAGAAGAGGCCGTACTCCATCGTATCTGAATAAATAACAAGGTCGAGTAGGTGTTGAACAATGGCGAAGAAAAACGTTGCAAGGTTGCGAAATATTTGGTGAAACCACCAAGGTTGAGATCTCAAGTTACTTGCATGAGAACATAGGTATTCATGATGCCTTAGTGTATTAGATATAGGTTATTTTTATCTTTGTGACCAAGGGTGACCTCGGAGAGAGAAAAGAAACTATGACAGAAGAAAGGGACGTTTTGAAAAGTTTTACAATGTTGGACGAGTAAACTCCGCTTCCTTTTCACTGCTGACTAAACTGGACACAGGTGTTGAGCTACTTAACCATTAGCTCTTCCAGGAGCATCGTTCTGAAAGTGTTTCATCATAGTCCTGTTACTCAACCTCTCCGTCTTGAGTCTCATCTTTCTCTCCGACCGCCTGATTGAGTCCATCTCCTTCTTCCTCTGTAGCAGGAAACTTCGCTGCTCAGAGGATGGCAGATGTATCAAACTCTGCTGGTCCTTGACACTTAGCCTCGCTAGTTGAGACGCAAGAGCTGCGTCCTTTCTATCTCTTGTTGTGAGAGCATCAGATGTTCCATTGCTTGGAAGAGCAGCTTGTGTGGCATCATTCTCTTCTTGGGGCGAAGTTCGACGAGGCTTGGTAGGTTGGGCGTCGCGATGTGAAAGGATCTTGCCAGATGATAGACGAAGGGTTTCGCTGTCGACAGAAACGACATCCTTTGTTCCATTGACCTTGAGGCCTTCAAGGTCATAAAACTCTAGGATTTCATCAGATAACTCAACTCTGCAGTGACCCTTGGCTCTCATATGCTGCTGAATAGCTTCTACCGTTCGTCTACGTGTTCCACAGTAGATGCACTCTCGGTAAGTAGATATGACAAAGTGGAGATACCATATCAACGTCTCCAAGTCCACGAGTAGATGCTCTTGGAAGGGAACTCTCAAACTGTGTGCTGTTTCCATATGTCGGAGACTTTCGTCAAAGCTTTCGTCATTGTGAGTGCAGAGAATACAACTCTTTGGATCAAAATCAGGCACAGCATCAGGTGGAACATCCTCCTCGGTCTCACTCTCACTGGCTGAGACTTCTTTGGTGCTGTTATCTTCTGTTGAGAACGCGTTGTCATTTTCAATCGATTCTTCGATCAGACCTGATGCGACGGCTTTATTTCTCAAGGCTTGTACACTGTAATATGTCAGTAAACTGTTGGCTTGGTTACCTGTGCTATTACTTACTGAGCTTCACTCTTTGCATGAACCCGATGCTCTTGACTGTTGTCAAACGAGATGTCGCAAAGCGAGCAAGTGATTTTGTCCGCCATTTTTCCGACTCGTATACTGAGCTGTGACAAAATTGTGTAAAAAGGCAAACCTCAATACGAAAGATATTTCAGGACATGAGCTATATTTATATATCTATTTAGACATTATCTTCTGCGTATAAAGATACTGATACTGACGTGACTCACTGCCGAGGTGGGGTAAATTCGAAAAGGAAGCTGTTTAAAGTCTGAATCGTTGGATGAACACATCCCTGTCATGATCTTCGATCAGCGAGATTATCTACCAAGTCAGGCATTTCTTATCAGTAAACTGCTGATAGTCAGATAATAGTCACAATACTACTTAACTCAGAGACAAAACTTAAGTATACTAAAATCCATTTCCATTTCTAGCACTAAGCTCTTACAGTACTGCTCTAAGCTAAGGGACCTGGAGTTCAGGCTAAGCTTGGGCTAAGGTATCTGAGCAGGCCTATTAGGATCGCATACCCTTATCGGGATCTGTTGAACCTACAACAGCCTGATTAGCACTGCAAATGCAATTTTGGTATTATAAACACAACTATCAAGTTGTTAATACCTAATTAGAGTTGCTAATGCAGCTATTGAGTTGCAAATACCAAATGGCAAAGTCACCTGATTAAATATACCTAAAATGGGCCTAGCGCAGTGCAAATCCCATAATCACCGGAGATACCTAGCAAGACAGTCAATGAACGAGGACAATTCGGTTGAACACCTATACATGGCTTATGCCAATCAAAGACATAATTACACTGTCTTGTTCCGATGGTCCGATAAATGACTTCTGTAATTCCTTCAAGGGGCTGTGTTAAATTGACGTCAATATGCATTACAATAAGCACTAAGTTATGCTAAAAAGGACAATAATAGTTAGTTGTCCGAAGGAATTAAAAGATCACCCGTTTAATATACTAAATACGCTCTAGTGCAAAATCGTTGTAACCAGCGCGTATCTGACATTCCTAGCTACTAATTTAATAAATGTCATGATGTTCTTGTCTAGGAGGGGTTGATTGATTCAATTTTCCCCTCCTTTCTTGCATACAAGAATAATATTGTAGTGGAGACCATTCCCAACCATCAATCTAATGGATAGTTGCTAGGCCCATGAAGTTCTAACCTCTTTTCCTTTTCCCTTACATCTTAACCTTTTTAACTACTATCAGAACCATGAGTGGAGTTGTCAACTTTCTTGCCATTATCGGTGGTTTGGTCGCCTTATATGCCATCTACTCAATCTGTGACTTTGTCTCACTACACTTTATCAAGCCAACTCATCCCTTACGATGCTATCTACGCGCTGGGCCTGACCCAACCTATGCTCTTATTACAGGAGCGAGTGCAGGCATCGGTCTTGGTGTTGCTCGGGAACTAGTCAAGCATGGCTTTGGCGTAATCCTTCTCGGTCATCTTGAAGATGAACTTCAGGGTGCAAAGCAGAGAATTGACCGTGAAACGCCTGGAGCTTCCGTTCGTATAGTAGTTATGGATGCTATCAAAGCTACGCCTCAGGAGATAGCAACACTCGTCAAGTCGTTGGAACAACTCAACATCACAATTCTGTACAACAATGTGGGCGGAAACCCTATTGCGCCAGTCATGCGCGAATTTGCGACCTATTCGGCTGCAGAAGTGGACATCGTGATTGATTTGAACGCAAGGTTTATGGCACATCTGACAGCTTCGATGATGCCTATCCTTGGCCGGAAACCAGGAGACCCCACCAAGCGTTCTTTGATTCTCAATATGAGCTCAGGAGGCTCTATGGGCTTGCCGTGGATGGCGTTGTATAGCGCAGCCAAGTCATTCAACTTGGCCCTCAGCCGGAGTCTTGCGCGCGAATTTGCATGCACTCCTGGCAGCCATATAGATTGCTTGGGCATCATACCAGGTGATGTCAGGACACATGGCAATAGCGAAGGCGTCGCTGATAATGCTCCACATTGGGATCAGTATGGTAGAATCATTGTGAAAACGATCGACGGGGCTATCCGACGCAACAAGAGGGAGTTGGTTCCATACTGGCGCCATGATCTGGAACAAAAGATTTTGCTATGGTTGAGTGAAGGTTTACGGACAAGTGAGATCGGGAAGGTTGTTGCCTTCAAGAAGAAGCACTGGGAGATTCATCATGCTAAAAATGTATAATTACCCGTTTTTAGCGATGCTTGCTATAGATACTTGCAGACTTAGTCAACAATGTGTAGAAACCTGCAAGAATTAAGACCCTAGCTCTTAGCTCCGAGGCTGCTAAAGTTCCTCTCTATAGGTAAGAGATATCGCACTGCTTCAGCTTGATATGGGTGTATTTGCTGAATCGGAGGTCGTTGTACAGCATGAAGTATCCTGTCACACATCCTCAGACGCTTCGTTGGAGAGCAATGCTGTAATCATGAAGAAGAAGGCGTGAATCTGCAGGAAGATGCCATCCTGGGAACTGTTGGCAGACGTGGTGAAGTTGGCCATACTGAATACAAGTTCGGGAAGATTCTTGTAACATATGACCAAAGACTCCCTCAGCTGAATGAGCTGAGCTTGGCGCCTCAGGAAAGCTCCGGGCCCGATACTTCCCGCTGCATTCAGGGGGTCCAAGACTTTGCCCGACGGAACTCGATTTAGCAAGGCAATAGCTTCTAAAAAACGAAGCATAAACTTGACCAGAGTTGGCAATATCATATTCCTCTGCGTCGTGTCTTTAGAAAAGTCTAGCTGAGCTAGCTTCATGTCCTCGAAAGAGGGCAGAGCCACTTGGATGTCATCACGGCAGAATGTGGATGGTCGTCCCGTAGCAAGAGAAGCACAGACGTCCAAATTGAAGACGGACCAGAAAATAGCTAGCCAGGCCTTTTTTTGGTGCACAAGTGACTCTTCGTGCGTAAGAGAATATGTACCATCAGGGGATGGCCACGCATGGTCGTGTAGGTTAAGGTTCAAGTCGATGTCCTTCTCAGTCGTCCGATCGATGCCCAGATCTTGGGCCATTCGGATGGCCATGCCTGCAGACATCCACAAACCTGCCTCGTTGTTCTCACCGAAATCGGCCCAAGCCAGAAGAACAAGTCCGCCGACAACTTCTGGTTCAGGAACACTCAACAAACCGACCAACTGAGCTCGTGCTTTGGCGATAAAAGCCGCCCCGTGCCACGAAGGATTCGACTGTTGCCCGGTATATCGTTTGAGAATTCCTGCCAATGCACCTGTATTTGCACAAATTCGTAACGTGACGGCAGCAATAGCGTTGAGAAGGAAACTGGATACAACATTAGACCGTATATGGGTGACCAGGATGTCATGGGAGAGGAAGGGAAAGTGGCCCCCAAGTCGGTCAAAGAAAACGTCCAGTATTTGATAAACCACATCAGGATGTGGTTGCTAATTGGCTAAATTGAAGAGTCCCATGCTTGTCGAAGAGTTGGACGATGGTGAAAGACTTTGATAGTGTTGCGAACCTGGTGTAGGGGAGCCATTGATAGTTTGACCGGTTGAGTTGGCATTATTCGACCGATCATCTCCTTACTTGATGCTCAGAGAAAGACGCCTACGGCCTAGAAACAGGGCGGTAGGACCAAACGTTCTGTAATAACGAATCTTGATGGAGCTCGAGCGACGTGTCTTGAGCGAATCATCGGAGATTGAATCAGGTTGAAGAGTGAGGATGGGCGTCTCGCTAGAGACTGGTTGAAAATTGGTCCAGTCCAGAAGGAAGTCCTGGAAGTCAAGGCAATCGTGATTCAAGTCCAAGCCGCCATTCTGGACTTCCTTGGCCGTCGTATGCTGTAACTTTACAGCAGTACTTTGTATGCTGACACGGTCCTGACAGACTACAGTGTCTGCGTTCGTCCGGTCGCATTTCGCCAGAATCGGTCCTTAACTTACCTGAACTTGCTTAGCCATTAATAGAGCGATTTTTAGGAGCTTAGCTGTTCGAATACAGTAGATACCAAACGTGGTTGCAGAGAAGGCCAAAAATAAAATATTCAACCGCAGAGTAGAATTGAAACCCAAGAGCTAAAAGGAACTTTGTAACGAAATATATTGATGAGACTTGGGTCACCAGTTTCAAGGCTTGATTGAATATGTCAAATGGTTGTTCTCTTGAATCGTCGGTTGGTAAGAATTCGGCGACCACCTACCCTTGGTGGGAGATTCCAGAGATATCATGATATAAGCCATAGCGGTATTGAATAGGTGCAATATTGGTAGTCAATATATGCTCCATAATTGTACCGAACTTGCAGACGAGCCATGGCCATATAGTATCATGAAACAATTCTAAATCAAGTAATTTTCCTTTGCATAATAAATTGAGTTTTGGTAAAATCACAAGAAGAGGGATAATTATGGAACGCTCATTTTGCTTTTGAACGGGGACACCTCGAGGCCCTTGATTTTAACGGCGTGTGATGACTGTGCGCTAACATTGCAGGGTCTTCAACGGAACGCAACCTTCAGGCGCAGACAGATACCCCTTGACTGTAGAGGTTGCCCCCCGCTTTAAAACAGATTTCTTTAAATACAATGCAATTTCTGCATACATCAACCTTCCCATCCTAAATAGCATGCCCTGAGCAGAATTACCACTACAAACAAACTATGTCAAACATGCCTTTCTCTAATCAACATTTCTCGTTCTCACAATCGCAAATGCAAAAGAACTACTCGCTTTGGCTGTCTCAATACACTGTCGACCGAATGACCGTCCTACTCGGCGTGGGCTATTTTGACCTACCACTACAACAATTGCCCGCCCCAATCGGTTGTCTCGAGGCGCTCCCCGAATCGAATCCAGCAGCCAAACCAAATATTTGATTGAGCCCAGTGTCCCGACTGCTACTCTACTCTTACCAGCGAAATATGACGATTTAAAAAATACCCATTCTTTTTCTCCTTGTTATTCTCATATTGGACTATTGTATTTCCTTATATCTCCTTATGTCAGTTATTATTGCAGTGTGAGAATTTACCACTGCGTCGTTGTTCTCTCACCTGTCCGCTATCAAAAGCAAATGGGTGTTTATATGTCGGACGGATGGAATGGTTGCCGGTTCTTTAGTCATTGAAGGAGGGATCTCACGACGGCATGGAACGATACCCATGATTCATGCGCTATGTATAATGTTTAGGATATATCATATCTGACTGACAGGCTGGCCCAGATTGTGGGTGGCAGCTTACTGTACCCCCTAGATATTAAATATCAACATACGCTACACTGCTCATTCCCCATAGAAATCACTGCCGCTACGTATTCTCAGCATCGTGTTACTTGTGTGGATCGGAAATTTAGGAAGTAGGAAAACCTGTTTATTGGATCGAAACATCCCTTGTAAATGTCAAAACGATGATCAACAGACTAGCGCGCGTGGTGACAGCCTGCCAAGGAAACGGGCCAAGCTCCGACGTATTTGATAGGTAGAGAGCTGAACGATGTTACCCAGTCTTTAACTGCCGGTCAGTGTAGTGGGCCGATGACCAGACGGCGAAAATACAAAGGTACAAGGACCAAGCTAAGTAATTGGATTTACCGGTAGTCTCCCATGGCCCATACATGCAAAGAAAATACGATCTTCAGTATTGGGCTTATCAACATATGGATCTTTCCCATTTTTGATCACCGCGACCATATCCACTAAATCCAGTAATTTGTTCTTTATTGATATTCAGGACTTGAAGTCTCTTATGCATATAAAACTCATAATAATTAGCTAAACGTAGTATTGTGATTCAACATAGTGAATTATTGACGCGTATCGGCAATTTGAATGTTGGAGGAGTTGCATCTTGAGACTCAAAACCTCCTGGTTCAAGCTTTGTACATTCTCCCATAGCTCCATATGGCGTTTCTCCTCAGCCTGTTCATCAGCCTGGAGTTTCGCAACACGTTTCCTTTCTTTTATACGGAATCTGACAGCGGCCTCGCGGTTTCTCTCCCGTACTAGTCTTGGGTTTTGGAATCGTTTTGGAAGAGTTGATTGAATTCTTTTTTCATGGAAAAGATTTTGTTTTCTTCCTTGTGAATTGTTCCTGCTCGTATTTGTAGAGTTAAATCCAGCAGTTGAAGCAACTTCCCCGCCCAGCTGAGCCCTATCACTTTGTTCAGAAATGTCGAGTACGTCTTCTATAGATGGCAGCGATATGGAGGGCGAATGCTGTTCTTGGGCAGCTACTGTGAAATGTTTGTGCGATGGATAGTGATTGTCGGTAGTGTCGCGCTCATCGGTCTGATGGCTCTCGTAATTGAAGTCTTTGGGGAGTAGTAGTTGGTATCCTGGGACGCCGACTTGCTTGAATGAAGTAGCTGTATTCACTTCGTCCTGGAAAGCTTCCACGAAGGCTGAAGGGTTCTTGCATTCATAAGGCTCAACTCCAGACCTGCGCCCGGGTAGCATTTCTACTTGTTGCATAAATTCGAAAGAGTTCATACACAAATCTATTTGAAAAATTAGATTGAACTACGCAATGGAATTGAAGATGGTCATACTATAGCTCATACGTCTTAAGTTGTGGGAATAGTGAGTGTACTTGTAGAGCTGGTATATATATTTCTGATATTCTCGAGACTAATGAATAGGGAAGAGATTGAGGTTGAGAGGTAAAGAAGAGGTTTGGAAGTACGGTAGGGTGAAATAGCAGGCTCATTATTTGTGGGTTATGATGACCTAAAGCGCAACGTACAGGGAAATGGACACCCCCAGTCTCTTACGTATAAAAGATACCCCGCCCCAGAAATATCCAGATCTCGATTTGTCAGTGATCAAGGGATGTCCATTTCCAGGGGGTGTCCATTCCCCCCCTCATTCACATAAATTGGTAGCAGTTTGTTGACGTCTTGGAATAGACTAGGCTGCTATTATGGGCCGCTCCATATCCACAGATGTGCCAAAGACCTGCTGCCTTGTCTGTGAGGCAGCCTCTCTCCTTCTGGACAACTCTTACCAGAGGGTCCCTGGTTGTCGACCGTTCTGGTAGTTATACATATGATATAATATAATTTAAAGATAATCTTTTTGTATAAACTAAAGTCATTATCGTATTAAGTTTCGCCACTAAACACTATTCCAGTCTGCCAATTAATTCCTTACGCCTTCTTCTTCTTTCCAAAACTCCACTTCTTAACCCGGAATACATAATAAGATGCAACAGCGATAAAGACATTGAATGCAATATAAGCCCAAACAATACCATAGTTGCGCCATCTCTCAGTGTAGTAAATGTTGCTCTGAGCCAAGAACTGATCCGCGTTATCGAGCGAACAGTATCGACAATCAGACGTCGCATCAGGGTTCTGAAGCTGTCCAGGTGCAGAGCGCAAGAAATCGGCCAAGTACTCTCCGCAGGTTTGACCAGATGGTGGACTGAAGATGGAAGTCTCATCAGCGGAACACTCGATGCCTCGACCGTGTAGTTCGGTGGAGACAATACCAGCGATCCAGTACGTGAAGGGACTGACGCGGTACATAAAGATCCAGAATCCTGGGAGGGCGGAAGGAGGTTGGAGAACACCACAGAATGTCAAACTCATGAGAACCAGAAGAGTGACGATCGCAGACGCAGTCATAGCATTGGGGAATGCAGCGATGGTCATCTGAGCAAATGAACTTGCGTAGAGCATGAGCTGAATCATGAACAGAAGAACAAGTCCTTGACGTGCTGAGCTCTGAACACCGACGACGGGGTAGTAGAAGCAAGCAAACATGAGGATTGCGGTGAGAATCTGGTATGGAACCTCTATGACGATGTTGGCGATCATGAAAGCCTTCCAAGAGTAAGCCTTGCTGGGTCGTTCTCGAACTTCGTAGAGATCACGCTGGGTGATGAAATGGGGTTGAATCTGAATATGTTAGTATCTTCAAATGTATCGGATGGGTGAGAGCTTACCTGTTGAACAACAGTAGAAAAGACAGTGATGATTTGGAACACCGAGAACAGAATATTCTGCATGCCAGCAAAGGTTGAGTTTGCCTGGTAGAAAGAGAAACCGACAAACAGACCAGCGATAGTACCGAGCAGAAGCTTAGCCATGATGTAACCAGGCATTCTCCAATACTGCTGGGATACTCGCACAGTAACTTCCATCAGCTGAGTGCTAAACGGCATAGCGAATTCGGCGTGACTGGCAGTATCGTCCTCAGGTGCCTTGGCCGACATGGTTGAATGAATTCTCTCAACTTCAGCTTCAACGTCAACGCGCTCTTGCGAATCTTTCCAAACAGTATGCCAATCTTCGCCGTTGGAGCTAGTAGCGTTATTGACGATTTCGAGCATCCATTCAGCAGGGTTCTCCTCGTCTCCACAAGACCGAGCACCGTGTCGCTCAAAGTAGTTCAGCAGAGTACGCGAGTTCTCTCCAATGTCGCCAAAGTACACAGTCTTACCACCTCGAGCAAGGAACAAAAGACGATCAAACTCTTGGAAGAGGATAGCACTTGGTTGATGGACTGTGCAAAGAACAGCTTGACCTGCATCTGCGAGCTTGCGAAGGAAAGCAACGATAGCCCAAGAACTCTGCGAGTCCAAACCGCTTGTTGGTTCATCGAGGAAGAGAAGAAGCTTGGGCTTGGAAGCGAGCTCGACACCAATTGTCAAAAGTTTGCGTTGCTCGACGTTGAGGCCTTCACCTGGAACGCCAACGACTGCGTTGGCGAAGTCTCGCATGTTGAGCATGTCGATGACCTTCTCAACCCAGGCGTGTTTCTCTTCCTTGCTGACTGATGCAGGTTGGCGAAGCATGGCGCTGAAACGAAGACTTTCGCGAACGGTGGCTGTTTCGAGATGAAGATCTGATACATGTTAGTTATATACTGAATATGCATGAGGTGATGACTTGCCTTGTTGTTGGACGTATCCAGTCTTTCGCTGAAAGCTCGCATCAAGAGGTCTTCCGTTGACAAACATATCTCCGGTGATGACTCCCATTGTCGTTCTCTGAGCAAGGACGTCAAGAAGAGTTGTTTTACCAGCGCCGCTGACACCCATAAGGGCAGTCAGTGTACCAGGCTTAACCCAACCAGTGACATGATCCAAAAGCCGTCTCGGTTCACCCTTGATCTCAATATCATAGACAACATCCTTCCAAGTAAAGATATCAGTCTGAGGCTCAAGACCAGCAGTAGCATCCTTTCCATCATTACTCTTCTCAGGAACAGCAAGTTGTTCATTCGCAACACTTCGCTCAACAGCGGTCTGCAAATGGGCGGGAACATGACCACGCTGAAATACAAGGACTTCAGCCTTGCTAGCAGTCTTGGAGTTAAGTTCCGTAGCGATGAAGTAAATGATCATGAATGCGAATAGGAATGCGAGAAGGATTCCGAAGTTGCGCCAGACGTGGGAGTAGTAGTAGCGGTAGTTTGTCTCGATGAAGGCATCGCCACTGACTGTTCGTTGGCCTGCTTCTGCTCCGACGACAGAGCAGATCCATGAGTCGCCGATGAGGTTGGGGTAGGAGGGGACGATGGATGAACAGACGAATTCACGGCCGTGGAATTCGTTTGCGACGAGGATTTCGAAGGCGTAGAAGATAGGGTTTATCCACCTAAAACTGTTAGAGCGTACCGACTAATTGAAAGAAGAAACTTACCTGATCCAGCCAAACCAAGCAACCATCTGTGGTACACGAATCACGAACCCAGTATAAATAACAAGAGCCAATACCATAACACCAGCAAGCATCATAGCTTGAGAAACAGTCTTGGTAACAGCAGCCATCGTCCTAAAGATGGCAGCCATAACAAACGTCGAGATATAAGTAATAAGGAAGAACAGAAAGAAGTTTCCAGGTTCTCGACGAAGACCAGCGAGGAAGTACAGAATGATATTGAACACAGTCGCCGTGATGAACTTGATCGGTATATCCGCTACTATACCAGATATAGCCTCAGCAGCAGGATGATAAAATGCATAAGAAGCGTGTTTCTCGACGATGGGACGTTGGGAGTACAGGTTGTTGATTTCCGAAATAGCAGCGAGGGCGTTCATTAGAATACCCATGAAGAGAACAGCGCCTTTGGAATAAAAGCTTGCTGTTGCGTCGCCGGTGCCGTAGTAAACTGAACCGATGATAAGAGCCATTATGATGTTTGTTGCGACCTGGGTGGCTGTTGCTGACAAGTCGCCCAAGATTCGTTGGTAGGCTCGGCGGGTTGTTAGGCGGATTTGGGTGGTGAGTGTGATGATGTATGGGGACTTGGGTCGGACGTGCTTGGCCTGGCTGTACAAATGATTAGCATAATGTTGGTTCAATGGGTTAGAGCGACTTACACAAGGTTCTTGCGAGCTCGAAGAGGAGCAATAGCTTCAGAGCGATCATTGACGGGATACTCAGCCTGATAATACTCAATCTCCTGCTCAAGAGCCTGATACTCAGGCGAGCTATGCCAATACGACTCAAACTCCTCAGCAGTACGAGGAACTCTCGTCTCCATCCCATCCTTGGCCTTTCTTTCTTGGGGATTGGTAACCGAAGTCAAAAAGTCGCCAACTGTCTGTCTCGCAGGACATGCCCAGCCCATGCGTTCAAAGTATTCCTTCGCTTTATCCGCAGGTCCGAAATAAATCTGTCGTCCTTCGTAAAGAACAACAGCTTTGTCGAAAAGATCGTAGATAGCTTGACTAGCCTGATAAATAGCCAATGCATTCGCAGAGCTGGTATAGTCGGATGCAAGACGAATTGCCTGTGCAAACTTGAGCGCAGTAGCAGAGTCTAAACCTCTTGTGCTGTTATCCCATGCAGCGACGGGGGATTGAGCGAGCATCATCTCAGCGATACTAACTCGCTTTCGTTCACCACCTGAAACACCACGGATGTAATCGTTTCCGACTTTGGTGTTGTAAGTATGACTTAGGCCGCAAACAGCCATGACGATCTTTGTTGCATTCTTGATTGCTTCGTCGCGGGATACGCCAGTCATGCCGAGACTTTCGGGATTACCTGCCATGCGACAAGCAGCTGCGAACTCAAGAGTTTGACCGACTGTGAGATGGGGAAAATGTTTGTCGACTTCTTGGTTGTAAACTGTTTCGCCCTTGAATTCTTTCATCATGTCTTTTTGGGAAATGCCGTTATAGTGAATTGTTGATGCTTCACCGACTTGAAGACCTTCGAGTTCACCAGTCATGGTCTTGAGAAGGGTGGAGCAGCCGGAGCCAGGACGGCCAAGGACAATAAGTGTTTCGCCGCCTCGAAGAAGACCATCAAAGCGATGAAGAATCTTCTTGGGCTCTTTCTTGCCAGATCGCAAATGCTCTCCAATGCGTAACGGCGCTTGAACAACATCCGCAAGAGTAGCCTGCAACTGCAACGCAGCTCCAGTACCATAAACACTCAAGTTCTTAAACGCGACACCAGCGCTTTTCGGTCCAACGCCCGCCTCTTGCATCTGCTTCATAAAAGCAGGAAGCCATTTCGAAAGATCAAAAGCTTTATCAGTTGGATCTAGTCTCGGATCTCTTTCACCCCAGTCTGGAATCCTAGAGGGGACAGTAGCTAGACTTTGCCTTCGGTGGGCGGAGATTCCTGTTGCGATGCGTTGGAGTTCTTGGCGGTCTTGTTCGTCTATTATCATTGTTGTGCTTCGTGTGAGGGGAGAAGGGCGTGCTGTGCTTTCTTCGGTGGAAGAACGCTCCAGCTCGGGGAGGATTTCGACGGAGTGTCGAGGTGCCATTTTGGCGGTTGTTGTGAAGGTGTGAAGATGTGAGAATCAGTTGTTGTGAGGTGTTGCCGTGATACTAAATAGATACGACTGGAATGTGATGTGAACTCAATTGGTGTCAGACACGGCAAACGAGTCTTAATGTGATAAGACAGAATAAATTATTATTAAACACCCAGGTTCTCTTTCGTACTAAACAACCAGGTTATGTTTTGAATTGATGACTTGTCCATGTCCAGATGGAAATGGCTTTTCCTTTAAACAAATCACCCACAACGCCATCACCCAACTACCGGGCCTAACAAGACCCCGACAATTAAATCATTGGTTATACGGAGCTTCGGTCGCTTCACATTTGCGTCTGACATGCTTCAAGCCACCAAGACTCTAAAATCTTTCAATCCACTTATCATCCACAGAGTCGGGTTTGTTTACAGCCCGCCAACCCGACCGCTATTATAGTAAGCCAATTCTGCGGCTGACAATGCATAACCCTGCAAACGAAACGGGTTTAGGGAAAGTTTGAGTGGCGATCTTTGGTTTTAGTGCTGATCTAATGGGCGGAGTTTCGGGGGTTGAATGAAGCGGAGTTATCCGCGGGAGCCGGGCGTTACGCTGCCGACGCGCTGAGTCATTCTGAATCTTTATCTAAACACAGCAAACAGTATCTTAGCGGGTCTGACATGATGTCATAACTAAAAAGTTCTCGGGAAGGTTTACGGTGCTGACATCAGGGGCAAGAATCCGAGAATTAGGTCCGAGGAACTTTTCTTGCACATTTGGATGGATGTAAAGCGTCATCGTTGGGTTTTAGCTACACACTAACGGCTTTCCACGTTGTTGTCGGCGGTTTATTAAAAGCCCTCCTCCCGCTTAGTAACCTCAGATTCTCAAAACACTAAATTTTGCAGCAAAGAGTAACAAACGTGTTGAGAACCTATTTAGCGTTGTGATGAAAGTTTGAAACCCTCTTTTAAATTTGCCATATTATGATTTCAGCCCTAAAGCTTTAAATGCACAGCCAGATTTAATTTAAAGCTGAATCACAAGTTGTTCTGTGATGCTCTAGGGTAACTTTGAGAATTGTGCAATGACGGATTTACAATGTTCCCTCACGAGCAGTAACCAAATACAGCTTTGCAGCCGAAAAAATGATTCTATACGTCATTAAAGATAACGGTGCGCTCTTATCGATACGTATTATCATTAACCCGAAACCTTATCTTAAGCTTTCTTGGCTAATTTGTCAAGGCCTGAGGACTTTTCAGTCCCATTTCCTCTAGGGATACTTCAGGCCTTTCTTTCTCAATCTCTTAACTTAATTTTTAATATTGATTTGTTTTTGCTTTTGTAGTCGGCAAAAGTTAATTACAGATTGTAGACTGATTAAATGCCGAACGGGTACAGCAGGCAGACAGCCTGGCGCTGGTCTATGTGATGAATTGGGCTAAGCGCTACTCCGTGGGAGAGAGGAAATCAGCCTTGACCTTGGACGCTTCAACAACCAATCAGCATGTCGCAGTGTGCTTACCATCTTACATAAACATACAGAGCTCTCTTCTATCAAATGGACCAGATTATCCCTCTTTGTCATGTGAACCCAACATCTTATCTCCCAAGATGCATTGTTGGCACAAGAGAAATCGCAAAAAACCCGACATCGCCCTCTTTGAAGGGCTTGATACACCAACATGTATGAATTGTGGAGAAATGCCCCTTATGAAATCGACAGCAGTCGCCAAGTTGAACTTATGATCCCGGCTGGACCAAAGCGGTCTGCTATGCACTTAACATGGCCATCATCTGTTACGTATCAAAAGAAAGCTTATAGTCACTATCGTGGCGGCGCTTTAGAGAATGCCTTACTATCTCGGCTGGATCAAGGAGCCGATGGAATGGAACTGGACCAAGATATACCTGGCGCAAATATTACCGATTCATCCCAGACCGGATCTTCACAGGCAATTAAATCGACATATGAGCCATTTAAAGGAACAAGAATGCGTGTTTTGAGACTCAGCAAAGGCGAATTTAGGAGCTGCTTACATGGAAACTTTGAGACTATCGATCTCGAAGCTAGGACTGGAGCCTGAAAAGCCAACAACCTTACCGAAGAGATTGGAACAAAGGCTCTCCATTGCCTGCGCAGTTTTGACCTAGCTATCTCGTTACAAAAACACAATTAGCTGCCCAGAAACTTCGCGTCCACGGGCGAACCGGCTCGCTCTGTGTCTCAGCTTTAGAGACAGACACATTAGCTTCATATATATCCCATGGATTTTGGCTTACAGCCGGTGGAATGACTACTGCGAGAGCTGGACAGCTCGAAGTATCAGTTGTTCGTGGGGTTCGAGAAGAAGAAGAGTTCGTGAATTGATATAGAAGAGAAAGCGGATGAATACAGCAATTCAGAGCAATGTTCAACCAGAACAGAATCATCTTTACATGTTTGGAATTGAGGAAATGCAAAATATGCATGGCGATCAGTTGTCCCCGCTCCAAAGTCTCCCGTATAAAAGCCAATCTAAGAAGGGTGCGCTGTATAAGTCACCTTTGTAGTTAGGACGAAGCTGAAACAGTCGTATTGGTTTCATTCGCCGCCTTGCTGAGAATGGAGAATGTAGTGCCTGGGTTCTCAGACCCAGACTCGATCGGAACCTGAAGATCTCCCTTGTTTCAAGTGATTGACCTATCAATTCTTGCTTGCATGTATTCGTGCCTTGTCGATGCATAATCACAAAGCGACCGTACGGTATTAGATGGCGTTCTATTTTTGACGAGCAGTCCTTTCCTTCAGTATGAGCCTTTTCTCGTATTCCTGTCCGCAATCAGCGATCATGCTATTTGAACGGTAGCCACCATCCACGTCCACTTCACTAGGCTGGAGCATCGCAATTGGTAACGCACAAGAGAAACCAATTTACTAGAAACCAACAATCTCACGTTCCAATTTCATCCAAACTTCTGGAAAAACCCCCGTTCAGCATGATCTTCCCAACATGCGATCTCCATTAATCCATTACATCTAGCATGTCACTCAATAATTCCACCAATGATCATCAGCGGGGCTACCATTTAGCAGCTGTCAACCGGCCTGGCCTGATCCCCCATGGGTAAACTCCCCCAATTAGCCAGTACCCCGGACTTTGCGTTATAACCCGCAATTACAGGGCCTTTTGGCTATTTAACCTGGTTTGGCGGGGCATAATGCTACTCTGCGATGATCATACCCCCAACTTGATGATGATTATGTCCCACTTGCATGAACCAAGATACCGCCTAAACTTAAAAACCTCGAATGTTGATCTTTGTATTTACCCGGAACGGCGGTATAAGACTCGAAATAATATGCTCAAATTAAGCTATTCAGCTTCAATGGCACTTCATTGATCGTCATGAAGGTCTCGACTTACTTATCGTGGCTGGGCCTGTTGCCTCTTGCGGCAGGTCTTGGTCAACAGTCAATCGTTGCATTCAACAAGTCAGACAATGCTTTCCAGATTGCAGGTGGAAATGTTGCGGGTCAGATCCGAGTCTCAAAGGATGAGTACTGGGGTGTTATTCGCGCCGCTGGTGACCTTGCTGTTGACTTTGGTCGTGTCACTGGAACGAACTTCACGTTGAGCAATGGAAAGAAGGATGCTTCTCCGGCGAAGTATACCTTTAGACCTGTTGATGTCAAGAACAACACACATGTGAGTATTCCTGTTGATTGTGAGAACATTGGCTAAGAATGTAGTACCGTACTCTGGACAAGCAACATTTCTCTGGGCCCAAGTACTCAAAGCCTGATACTGGCAAGACCAAGATCATTGTCGGTACAATTGGTCACTCCGACATCATCGATCAACTGATCAAGGACAAAAAGATCGACGTCAGCAAGATTGAAGGCGAGTGGGAAGCTTTCACCAGTCAACTTGTTAAGAACCCCATGAAAGGTGTTTCCCAAGCTTTGGTCATCGCTGGAAGTGATCCCAGAGGTACTATTTACGGCATCTATGACATCAGCGAGCAGATCGGTGTGAGCCCATGGTACTGGTGGGCTGATGTTCCCATCCGAAAGCAAGACGAAATCTTTGTGCTCTCCAAGCCCAAGATTCAAAAGTCTCCTTCAGTCAAGTATCGCGGTATCTTCCTGAACGATGAGCAGCCTGGTCTTTCCAGCTGGGTCGGTTCACGTTGGGAGCCAACTTGGAACGACGCTGCTCCTTACAACCACGAATTCTACGCTCTCGTCTCAGAACTGCTGCTTCGACTGAGAGCCAACTACCTCTGGCCTACTGTTTGGGGTAGCATGGTTTATATCGACGATCCTCTTAACCAGCCACTTCTTGATGCTTATGAGATTGTTCTGGGTGGATCTCACACTGAGCCCATGATGAGAGCTCAGAATGAGTTCAAAACTTTTTATCAGGGCGATTGGCAGTACAAGACCAACAACGAGACTATCGACGAGTATTTCAGATATGGTGTTTCTCGAGCTAAGCCGTATGCTCGAAACAGTCTTTGGACTATGGCCATGCGAGGAACCGGTGATACAGCCATTGAAGGCGATCTCGGCATCGAAGGAATTGTTGAAATGCTCGAGACTCTTGTAAAAAACCAACGAGAAATTCTTAAGGAGGGTCTCAAGGTCAAGAACCTGACTGACGTTCCATCCCTTTGGTGTCTGTACAAGGAAGTTCAAGGCTACCAAGAGCAAGGACTTCATGTTCCTGAAGACATCACTCTTCTTTGGGCAGATGACAACTGGGGCAACATCCGTCGTCTCCCTCTCAAGAACGAAACCGAGCGTTCTGGTGGAGCTGGTGTTTACTACCACTTCGATTACGTCGGTGATCCCAGAAACTACAAGTGGGTCAACACCATTCAACTCGAGAAGACAACGGAGCAGATGACTCTCGCCTACCACCGAAACGCCAAACGTATTTGGATCGTCAATGTTGGTGATCTTAAGCCAAAGGAGATTCCTATCAGCCACTTCATGGATCTTGCCTACGATACCGAGCGATGGGAGAAAGAGGGTACAACTAAGTGGATCGAAGCTTGGGTTGCACGAGAATTCGGTAGTGAGCACGTCGAAGCCATCACCGACATCATGATCCGATACGGCATGTACGCTGCCCGTCGCAAATTCGAGCTCGTTGAGCCACAAACTTACTCCGTTATCAACTACCACGAAGCTGAAGCTATTCTTGAACAATGGGCTACTCTCAAGGAAGATACTCAAGCTGTTTATGACAAGCTCGACAAGGAGTATCAGCCCGCTTTCTTCGAAATGTTGCTCCATCCCGTTCTTGGCGGTGAGATCGTGAATAAGATTCAGATCTTCGGTGCTAGGAACCAGTTGTATGCTGGACAGAAGCGTAACTCAGCTAATGATGTTATCTGGAAGTCGGTGGATCTTATGTACAAAGATTCGAATCTGACGCAGAGATGGAATGAGCTTTTGGATGGAAAGTGGGCTCATATGCTTGATCAAACTCACCTTGGATATGATGGCTACTGGCAACAGCCCATGCGAAATACCCTTCCTGATCTCCGCTTCGTCCAAGACGTTTGGCCTTCACTCGGTGGCCAATACGGCGTTGGAGCAGAGGGTTCAAACGCCACTATCCAAGGTGACAGCAGATGGCACTCGCTATCCTCCAACGAACTCGAACTTCCTCCCCTTGAGCCATATGGCGCTCAATCTCGCTACATTGACATCTTTAGCCGAGGAAACAAGGCTTGCAACTGGCGCGCTGCACCATGGGAAGACTATGTTAAGCTTTCTGAGTACAATGGTACTGTTGGTGGTAGCAACGGTACTGATACTCGTGTCTACATCACTGTCGATTGGGAGAATGCTCCTAAGGCACCAAACACGACCGAGGTGTTTATCAACGTTACTAGTGATTGTCGTGGCTTTGAGAAATATGCTGGTAAAGAACCTAAGCTGCTCCTTCCTGTGATCAACAGAAAGGTTCCGGATAGCTTCAAGAAGGGCTTTGTTGAGGCTGATGGACATGTTGCTATTGAAGCTTCACATTATCAGAAGATTGTTGATGGAAGTGATAACTCCTCTGTTGAGTATCACACTATCAAGAACTACGGCCGTACTCTCGCAGGTGTTGGACTTTACCCTCTCAACACCGAGAAACTTGAGGTTGGCGAAGGTCCCGCTCTGGAGTATGATTTGTATCTCTTTAGCAACAGCTCAGCTGCCAACGTCACCGTCTTCATGTCCCCAGGTGCCAACTACCTTGGAGATAGAAACCCTCTCCAATACGGCATCACTCTCTTCCCCACTGGAAAGGAACAACCCAAGCCTAAGATCGTCACCCCTATTGGTCCCAACAAGGGCGTCAACATGCCTGATGGCTGGGGCTACGCCGTTGGAAATGCTGTTTGGGGTGTGTATGGAAACTATACTACTTCTTCGTTCAATGTTCCTAAGGAGGGAGCATATACTCTGAGAATTTGGGCTTTGTTGCCTAATATTGTGCTTCAGAAGATTGTGGTTGATTTGGGTGGTGTTAGACAGTCTTATCTTGGACCACCAGAGAGTTTCTTGCTGGGAAGAGATGAGCAAGGGAAGTATAACGGAACATCGTTTGTTAGTACGCCTGGTATTCTAGGAGGAGTTTCCTCATAAGAGTAGCAACCGATGACGCATTAAGTAGACTGCAATACTAAGCTTCTTCATTAAAAAGAAAACTGCATAATAACTCAGAGAAACTAAGAGCTGATCTATTTCATTCTCAGAAGTACAACTTGGCCCGTTACTTAACCAAAGGTAATGCTGTTCCCAGAGATATGCTTTCTTGCGTTCTGATAACCCGAAGGCAGCCATACAAATTTCTCTCCACCTCTGGCGGTCCACTTGATATCAGAACTGAGATAGTATTTAAACCCAATCATTTCCTGTAACGATTCCATCGAGGGAGGAGGGCTGTCGGGGCATTCCCAGGCGTCAAGTGCAGACATACTAATACCAACTTTGTCCTCTGAACTGGGAAGCAGAGTACCGAGACTTCTTGTTTCTCAATATCCAACATCTCGGCACCTTCACGGCTGGAATATTCCATGACATGATTGCCATTAGATGAAAACCGTACTTAATTGGCGCTTACTCCGATGTTCCTTAGCAATGATGCTATTAGCTGTAACTTATTTACTGTATTAAGGGAAATAAAGTTAAAGTTAGCTTTACTATTAATTAAACTATTTAACTATTAAGTTATCTCTTCATTATACTTTAGTTATTAGGCAGGTATTACGTTCTATTTATTTAGTAGCCCTTAAAGCTTTTATTAGCTTTTAGCTTCCTTATTATTAAAACATAAAGTTTCTATTAAATAAGTAAAGAATACAGCTTTTTACTCTGCCCTTAGTTTAATATATTATATAGTTGTACAAACTAAGTTACGTTAAACTTTGTTTTAATTGCTAATATAACTAACATTAACGTTAGTCTATTTTAAAAGGTCGTTTAAAATTCTGTACAGGATAAGTTAATCTTTGTTGATATGCATTTACATAAAGAAGAAAAGGGAATTTATTCTTTCTTAATTACTATTCACTTTAATGCTAAAGAGCGCGGTATCTTAGCGAATTAGTACAGACAGTTTATTACTAGAAGGAATTTCAGGGTTATCTTATGCTAATTCTAATTTGTCCTGAGGTAGAAATGCGGCGCCCTTCTACTCTTCATACTTAAGCAGCCGCAGGAAAGTATTAAATTACATGATATTTCATAATAAAGAAACAAACTACACCAGATCTTGGAAAGATATTAGAACACAACTTCCAAAATTATAGGAATATCTTTTAAAATTTAGCCTTCTTCCGTAAGACAATAACCGAGTATCTAAAGACTAATCAGCATGCCAAAACAGATAATGGGCAGAGGAAAGAGCTTACGTGACAATTCCAAAAAGAGCTGTAATAAGGCCAATCACGCACATTTCGCCTACACGCCTTCCAGTCGAAAGCCAGCCAAGAGCGACAATAATACAAGTTTTGCTATGCGCTACCATAGTACTCGTGACTGGGCCCAATTCAGCAATGATGAAGAATTGAGAAATGTTAATTAAGACTGCAAAGAACCCGGACTAGGGATCATGGTTAGTTCCCATACAATTCCCGCATGCATGAAAACGAGCCATTTGACACTTACCATCAAGATCAGGATCCAGATGTTGATAGATACATCGGCCCAGGCGGGGAAAGTGTCGACAAAAGGAATAAAGTAAAGCAGCAGGAAAGCTGACACCGGAGCCTGGTTGAGAAGTAACTGCATACTCGTCATATCTAGACGCTTTCGAAAGCTCTCAAGCCAGACAGTATAGAGAGATGAAAAGAAGACGCCGAGGAATGCAAAGATGACACCTAGAAGGCAAGTTGTATTGACTGTTGTGCTTTCCTTCGGTATTGGGTCAAAGTATGAGACCATCGCAACACCAATGCATATTGGAATTAGAGACAAGCAAGCGGAGACCGGAAGAGTGATCCTGTATAATACATAGTTCATGGCAGCAACGCAAGGAGTTATGAGGGTACGTGAGATCTGGTAGAATGCTACGGATGAATAGGCGAGGGAAAGGTTAGGAAAGATGACATTGAGGGCCATCACAGCTGACAAAGGCATTATCTGTCGTAAGGCGACGTGTCGAGGGGCGAAGAAGGAAAAAGAATCTCGCGAGAGGATGAACAGGGCTAGCCAAGTAATTGTGAAGTGAAAAGAAGCAAAACATAGTTGTACCCGCTTAAGCGACTCGTCCGAGAAAATAGATTTGTTTGTGAAAACCTGCAATCGTTGTGAGTATCCCGTAGCTGCCATAAATGATGCTTGAAGGTGACATACGATCAAGACAGTCGCTACTACGTTAACAGCGGTCCAGAAGATGGCTTTAATGGCAGAGCCCTTTGGCTTTGCAAAGGGTTGCTTCTCTTGTCCTTCTTCAAGGTCACTCTCACATCCTTTAGGGAGAAGAGGCCAGTCGTCGTCATCCTGACACCGGAGGTTCAGTTCAAAGACATCGGGTGACCTCATCAAGTGATTAGAATCATCATCATTGGTTTTATGAAAATCAATGATTGAGTCGGTTGACTGAGTAGGAGATTTTGATGAGACCGAGGATGGCAACGATGATGTCTCGGCGACAGAATACAGCTGGCGGCCAGGGTCTTGAAACATAATCGCTCGAGATGAGGGTGTTGTAGAGAGAAAAAGGCCGTAGCTAGTAGATGAAGAGTAAGAAGTTCGGGCTGATGTGTTGGCTGGGGATAGCTGAGTAAAGGTGCTTGGCAATTAACTCCAAGTCTTTGAGAGGGTAATGCTTGTCTCGTCGCTTCGGCCCTGAGGCCGAGATCCGCCCTTGTTGACAAGGGCTGAATAGCGTTCCATCTATTTACCAAGGTTCCTGAATGCGGTTTATCTGAAGAAAGCGTGACTATGTCCAGTTAGGAGAGGTGAAGTATTTTGAAATATTGGAATCCCTTGCTGTGTCTCGTATCAGGGCAACATGAAATGAGGCTATGAGCCCCTTATTAAAAACGCCACCAACCTTAATATGCCCTTTTCTCTAGGAATTTGGCTGGCCAGGGGGCCGTACCAATTTTCCAGATCAGGACATCAGGATGCACGGATACGATTGAGCCTGCTAGTAGCAGACTGCTACGAGCGGTAAAATCATGCAAGTTGATGATTCAGCGAGCTACGGTTCTAGGTGTGTAGTCATCCAACAAAACAGCATATATCCTAAGAAGAAAGGTAGCAGGACTACCAATCTTGACATATAGTTGGCTTTGAAGATAAATTAACTTTAAATGGTTATTTAAGCATCCTAAGAATATATCATACACTAGACTATTGTAGAAGGTGTGCCGTTAATCTCACCCATCAGGTTATCACCGGGACATCTTTCCTTCTCTAGTTTCATGTCGAGAATGATATGTAGTTCTGGACAATACTCCAAAGCAGCTTTTCTTGTCTCAGGATTCTTCCAGATTTTCTTATCGGCCAACTTGCCACGGCGTGGAAGGTAGTAGCCCATAGGCCTAGATGTGACGTTATTCTGGACGGCAAAAGCCGGATCGGTTCTCGATGCTACCTTTGCATCTGGGAGATGCTGAAGACGTCCGCCATACCACTCATCTTCCGACACGCTATCATTGTATCGTTTCTGGAAACTGAGAACTTGTTTAATTGCTGAGACACGGCGCATCGATAGACCTCCGTAGCCAGCAAATTGTTCTAGGGCTCCTGGCGCTCTGAGAAGGCGTTAGTCTATATCTCCGCGATAACAGCAGACTTTGGAGAAAAACTTACTTAGAAGCACCCACCCAAGTCCAGTCTAGCCAGTCATTCAAGCTCTGCTCGGCATTGGCGCACAAAATGCTCTCGGAGTTGAACATCAACAGCCACTCAACACCAGGCAGGAACTCATCATAGAACCTCAGATCGGTAAAAAGACGGTCTCGGTCTTCCTTCGTCTTGATATTCCAAGGATGGGGTAACTTCGTCAGATGAATCTTACCCAGGCCTTGCTGGACTTGGATACCAAATGCGCGGCCTAGGGTGAAAACACTCTTTGAAGACCCGATGAAGACGAAACGCCAATCTGGGGGCACAACGCCAATCATATGGAGTATCAAAGGCACAAGAACGGGCAACGGCTCGTATTCCACGATGACAGCTACTTTGGACCCATTATAGTTCTTTGCAAGATGGTCGTTCGACGACCAGTCAATCCTGACTGAGGGGAGGCTTTGTCGGACGCTGTCGATTTGCGATGCGATAGCAGGTGTATATCGAGGAAACACGACGAGAGCAACAAACCACCTAGAAGCACTTGTAAGTTAACCAGCCAATAAATGTTACAAATGTCGCTTACGCAAGTGCTAAAGATGCAATAGCAGAGATGGCCGGCTTGAAGAAGGGTCCCGGCAACCTTGACTTGACGAAGATAGTATTCATTTCTAATCCGACCATTTCGATAATGGATAAAATGTCAAAATGAGTTCAGAGTTGTCGAATTGGCAACAGTGTTGTCGATTCTTTTCTTAGTTCAACTCAGCATCAGGAGTCCTGGAGATTTGTAAGTAGTAAATGGCGGAAGGGTTTTGTGGTTGGATATACTTGGGAGTGATTCGAGCGGCGCGGGACTCGAAAGGGTATAGTTACAGGAGCTATGGCGCATTTCCAGATGTTTATCTCTCCCTGCTCCCTGTGGCTACAATAGGAATAGTCAAGATGTCTTCATACTAACGATATCTAGCCTGGACCGTCAGACTTGCAGCCCCAAGGCAACCTCGGCGGGCTGCAACGGCCTGTAGCCATTTGGATCCGTGCCAAGTACGGCTTCTATAAGAGTCTATAGACTTTCAAGGATAGTGGGCGGCGAGTTTGTTACTGCGCCACGACATAAACCCGCTCATCAGTACATCCTTTCCACATTGAACTCACGTTGATAGGCATTACTGTCTTGTCGGATTTTACTCGTTAAAACATCATGTTCATGATGCCAAAACGGCTACCACACTTTTCTCTTCGAAGTGTTCCAAGCTTACTGGCAACAATTGGGTAAATCTCTCTTGACGGCAAAGGACTACCACAAGCGAGGCTGATGATAGTGATCACAGAATAATTGCAATTATCTATGCAGCGGCAACACCTTTTCCTCGAGCTGTACTGCCAAGGATCAAGCTTGAGTACAGTGGTGCCAGATACAACGATTCCAAGGTGGCCCTCCTCATAGAGAACCGGCCGCAGACAATCATCGCTCCTTTGTTGCTGAAATTCATGTACCAGATGCCACCGGACTGGCGATTCCGCTTCATGGGGTCCAACGAGTCGGTCTCTCTTGTGAACTCATCTGCCGCCATGCGAGAGCATGTAAAATCAGGCAAACTGGACTTGACGTACATCCCGTCAAACATGAGCACTGCCGGGCAAGAGATGATCTCTCGCTTCTTTACTAATCTGTGGTTGTACGATACGGTGCTACAGCCGGCCGAGATCTTGCTTGTCTTTCAAACAGACTCGATGCTCTGTGCCAATAACAAACGGATCGTGGACGACTTCATAGACTATGATTATGTCGGTGCACCTTGGAGTCTGGGAGGTCGCTATGGAGGCAACGGCGGACTCTCGATCCGCCGCGTCAGTCGCATCATTGATATCCTGCGCAATCAACATCGCCCCAACGACAGCGAACCTGAGGATGTCTGGATCTCAGAGCGCCTTGGGCACCACAACACTGGTCTTGTTGCCAATGGATCAGTGTCTGCACTCTTCTCAGGCGAAATGAACGGCGGCCCTGGCGAACATGTCAATGAAGTTGAATGTGAAGGTGAGGATGACGAAGATGAGTGCGCGCATGCCAACATGTGGAAGGAAACATCGCAGCAGGGATGGCCGGGACAGTGGGTTAAAGGAATTGATGATTGGCGAAATGGTTTCTATGAGCCCATGGGTTATCATATTGGCGGAGCGGGACAGATGCATGGTGGCGTATGGGGGTCTAAGGTTAAACGTGATCATGTGTACACTTATTGTCCAGAGGCTAAGATGATCTTGAAGATGGACTGGGAAGATTATGTACCAGGTAACTGCGGAGAGAGTTGGTAGACAGAGATCAGGGACTCGACTTGAAAGATTGGCTCAAATAAAGATGAAGATAGATTATAGGGAGTATATAAGATAACTTTGGGGGAAGTTATGGCTATTCAACTCCGGCGGCCTTCATCCTCTCGAAACACTGTCTATATGCGTCGTGTACCTCAGGTATGTGGTAACCGTAGCTTTTGAGCTTGTCCACTAGCTTAGTGGTATCAAGCTTGCAGTTACTCCTTCCAGCTTTGATTATCTTTGACTGTTCCTCAATACTGAAGTTCTTCCATGTGAACTCGGGCCGAACAATCTCTTTAAACATACTGAGAACTTCATTGTGCGAGATGGCGCCGGGGTTAGTGAAGTTATAGATACCAGTATTGTTGTTCTCGGCAAGGATGATCGACGCAGGGAGAAGGTCATGAAGGATTGTGTTGCTGTTAGGGATATCAACAACATGCTCATATGTAGATATCTTCTTGACGAAGCTTCGTGGGTGGAGATCGTCGCTGACTGGCATGCGAAGACGAAGAATCAGGATATTCTCGAAACTGGCCAAGATCTATAAACGATTCAAGTCAGGTCGCTGAGAGATATCACGGAACAAGTAAAACGTACAGGTTCGACATGAGCCTTGGTCATGGAGTAAAAGCTCCCCATAAAGTTAGGAGGATCAGTCTCCTTAAAGCCATGACCTCCCTGAGGATGTGATTTATCATACTGGTAGATGCAACCGGTTGCAAAGACCGTGCAGTGGATTCCTCGTCGTGAACACTCCTCGGCGAGAGTGAGAGTGCCGATGACGTTGGATCGAATCGTTTGCGCCTTGTTATCCTCGCACCAATCAACGTTGGGTCTACCAGTGCAGCCAGCTGCGTTCAGAACATGTGTGGGCTGAATCACTTGAAGCATGTTGGCTACGCTGTCACGATCTTCCATTCGGACCGTGGTGATGAAGGCCACTTTGCCCTGCTCTTCAAGCAGTTCTTCCAAAAGCCCAGCGATCCAGCCCTGGCCTCCCCAAATGAGAAAACGGTGGCCGGAGTCGGGCGAAGTTGGATCTTTTAGCACAGGCATTGGGTTGAGGTAAAATCAAGAAACCGTTCTGTCAGTTACAGTACAGTTAGAGAAACAAATTCAGAAGACATAGATATTCACAAAAGCGGAAACACAGAAAAAGAGTATAAAAGGGATTAAAAAAGTTTTCTCGAGTAAATTCCGCGTAATTGTTACCATGCTGTAGCCACCTGAAGGCAGTCATCTTTAGCGTAGATTTCTTGAGCTTGTTCAGAACCCTGCAGGGAGAACGGGATAAAAAGAGTTTGGGGACAGATGGTGGGTTCCATAATCTGGCCAACAAGGGTTAAAGAATCTTTGATGAAGGGTGCCTTGAACGGCAGTCGCAACAATCTGACTCGTTTTAGCGTTTCCATTACTTTCCGTCTTTCTGGATCAGGCCAAAGCGCCAATCTTATGATCCCTTCTCCCGTGCCAAGATACGATCAATGGACCTGTCACAATTCCTCACTAACGGGAATCGTCTAGGTACATGCACGTCTTTTAAAATTATCCCTCGTCCTGTTGATATCCTTGAACGCGAGGGCAGAGATCAAAGGTTAGATAGACTGAATGTCTTGTGTCAAGTAAGTGAATTTAGATATGATTAACTGGAGTCTCTCCTTTTCAGTAATTACCTTGTACTTCGTTCTCAATTTGTCGTGCCTCTGTCAAGTAGACTGTAAAATACCGCACTATTTATCACAGGCCCATTTCCAACTCCCTCAGACGCCAATCTAATCGCGGCATCAGCTTTTACACTTATCGTCCAAACGATTGAGCGCTGAAAATGACTTACAATTCTCTTCCTGAATGTGATGTCTGGCAGGCAGCACCCATTCTGAAAGGGAGCACCAGATTTGAGCCGCAGCCAGGTGTCAAAAACATCATGGTCACAGGGGGTGCAGGATTCATGCAAGTTGTCTACCAGCATTAAAACAAAACAACGAAAATCAAGATGAAGTTCTAACAAAATGATGTAGTGCTTCGTGGCTCGTTCGACACCTCGTACTCACTTATCCACACGCTTATAATATAGTCTCGTTCGACAAGCTAGACTATTGTGCATCGCTCAACAACACGCACGCTCTCGATGAGAAGCCTAACTTTACATTCTATCAGGGCGATATCACAAGCCCTGTCGAAGTTCTGGACTGTCTTAGACGCTACAAAATCGACACAATCTTTCACTTCGCAGCACAGTCCCATGTTGACCTCAGTTTCGGCAATTCATATGGTTTTACACATAATAACGTTTATGGTTCTCATGTCCTCCTTGAGAGCGCCAAGAAGGCTGGTATTAAGCGGTTTATTCATGTCTCTACCGACGAAGTCTACGGAGAAGTGGCCGATGAGAAAGGCGATCTTCCCGAGACAAGCATCCTGTCTCCAACAAACCCGTATGCTGCCAGCAAAGCGGCTGCTGAAATGCTGATGAATTCATACCAGAAGAGCTTTAAACTTCCCATCATCATTGTCCGAAGTAACAATGTATTCGGGCCTCATCAGTTTCCAGAGAGTAGGTGACGACTCTTGATGCTTACCTAGTGCTGGACTAATACCACGACAGAGATCATTCCCAAATTTATCTCACTACTTCACCGTGGTCAGCCTGTGGTCCTTCATGGGGATGGAAGCCCAACCCGACGTTACCTTTTCGCAGGAGACGCCGTTGACGCTTTCGACACCCTTCTACATAAAGGAGAGATAGGACAGGTATACAATATCGGGTCCAGTGATGAAATTTCCAACATTGAGCTCTGCCATATTCTTCTCGGCGAAATGGATATTGATAGCCAGAACCCAGAGGAGTTCAAACGATGGGTTCAATACACCCATGACCGTCCCTTCAACGATCAAAGATACGCTGTCGATGCTGCAAAGCTGAAAGGCCTGGGTTGGACGCAGCGAACAAGCTTCGAAACAGGTTTGAAGGCGACCATAGATTGGTACAAGCGGTACGGAGACAAATGGTGGGGTGATATCTCACCTGTACTGACTCCTTTTCCTCGTACTATCAGCAACAATATAAAGGCAGACAACGAGACACCTGTGATCTCTCAAGGGGTTTATCTAGCATAGTTCTGGGTGCGTTGCCTGTATAACTCATTCTCCTTGTATAAAAACAGAACCGGACTTCAGTGGCACAGTAAGGTGACATGTAATATTTTAATAATACACGAAATCATTTCATTCCTGGCTGTAAGAATTTACAAACGCGTGAAGATACAAGCAGAATATCTTACTAATTATCTGTCTAGCCAGCTAGACTGGTAGCTGCACAAATTATCTTGGGAGACAAGTATCAGATATTATGCTAAAGACTGAGAGAGGAGACTTAGATTCAGCATCATACTGCAATTGAGACATTGGTACAATGTGAATTATGGAATCTTGAAGGTTTTTCGACTGCTGATGCTCCTAAATTCTGTTGAAACTTGATTAAAGAAAGCTATTTTTTCCAATCAATGATTTCTACTCCGTGTGAATGATAGAAGTCAACAATACCAGCAAACCCGATATCTAAGCTGACATCTCGCCTGAAGATACGGCTGTCGATAGGACGCACACATGTAATGCATACAAGCAAACCCTCAAGATCAAGGGATAAAGCTTTTAGAAATACAGTAGAGCCAATGAGTTTAGATATCTTTGAAGCATTAAGCGTTGGCGCATTCATTTAGAGCTCAACCTAATTTCGATCCTTAAAAAAAAGGTTGGCTTTCACCAATCATTCTAGTTTATCGTAGCGGGTGAGAGTGGATATACATAAGGGAGTCCACTAGAAGAGGTTAGCACAATGAGATGGTCTACCCCTGGACTTTAAAGTGATATACCCCTGTATCCCCTAACAGAAGTTTATGTTTGTTTTTAACTTCCTTTACACCAAGAGCTTTGAGGCTAAAACTCCCTTAAAAGCTGATGTAAGGAACAGAATCTTGCAATTATTCGCATCGATTTTGATACCTTTAAATCTCGACTCTCACAAACATAATTCTCCATACAGTCGCGTCATAAAGGACCCTACATACCATTCTTGTCACAAATACCTGGAATATGATTTCCAAAAGGGGATATAGAGTCCTAGTTACTGCCATCCTCCTTCTTTTGACGATAATTCTGATTAGCCTCCATTACCCTCAGAGTCACTCAAGTCGGCAAATTCGAGGCAGCAAATCGCAGTCTGTCAGATCCAAAGCTAAACACAACTATGTCAAAACTCTTTTTTGGACGACGGATGACGAGCTGTTGTATCCGAATTTCAATTGAAAGATTTGCAATTATGCCCAAGAATCTTTAAAATGAGTTGGCCCCAGCCAGCATTAGCCAGTTCACATATTGGCTCTTATTCTGAGCATATTTATTACAAGGCTACCATCAAGACTGGACTTTTCTCGATTGGCTTTTGCTCATAAAGCCAAACTATGCATTCTTTGGATAAGGTCTTTCGGAGAATATGATCATCATTGTTGTCAAGAATATGGTCATGAGGATACAATACCATTGGAGCTTTTCCTGGACAGGCTTTTAGGTAGTAAAGAGCATTGTGGGGGCTGGATTTGGATTATTTACGCTATGATTGGAATAGATGTGGACATTGATTGATATCTCCAAGCTCTGTCACTGGAATGCAATAGCAGCTCCAATAGGATAGCTGGGACATTTGATAATACTTACCCGATCGTAAACATGCCACAAACACATGCCTCTTGCATATTGACAACAGCGACTGCTTGCCAAGTCTAGCATAAGTAACAGAAGAAGAGCGTTGAGTAGTTTTATATTTTATTCTTTGATAGGAAGTCTAATGTGGAAGCCAACCCACCTGCAGGTGTCACATAAATACTCGAATTTGAAGGCCTCTTCTGAGTCTCGCCTACTAGCATGGATAGCGGTGGATGTCATGATGATTTGACGAACTAGATATCAATAGCATAGTTGAGCTACGAAGATGAGATAGTCGAGACTCTGGAGAAATGTTGTATTTGTGTCTTCAAAACAATCTATTATGGGTGTGATCGATCGATGACTGCCCAGCGTTCTATTTTACAATCTTTTCGCGCGACCTATCACTGATGTCGTTGTTGGGACTGACTACCCGATAGAGCTAGTAGCAGGCTCGCGCAATCGGATCTAAGCATTTCAGCACAACGGGCCATTCTACGGGATTGATCCAACTCCCCTAATAGGGATTGCATCTCTCATTTCATTTGAGAGCACGTTTGACGTTTGATCCCGGAGCTTTGCTGAAGTCATCTGTCTTCTCTTGGAGTAAAGAAAACCAGCATGACAAATTCGTCAGAAGATGGTAACTCCGTTACCAAGCCAACCTCCTGCTGTGGCTTTCTTCTGTTTGCATAGAATAAAGACCTTGAACGCTTGAACGGCTCGGAGAGAATAGGTGTCTTTCGAGAGCTATTCGTCTGAGTCTTTCTTGTTCTTTGGAGGTTGTGCACAATGGCAAAAACTGTTTTTGTTGAGATGGATAAATTAATTTGGGTCAATGTTGATTTGTTGTTAAGAAGGGATAGGTGGGGCAGTTTGTCTTGGAAAAATAACCATGGACTCTAACGACAAAAGTGGAGAGAAAGAGGACGTTGAGAGAGGCGCGTGGTGTCCAGAGGCGCTACAATTAACCCTGAGATACGATGAAGTGCCGGCTGTCTGTGCTCTTCCTAATAAAGAAATCCCTTTGAGTACCCTGGTCGAATTGTGGAACGAAGATTCGAGTCTAGCTTGGCTTGGAACGACAGCTCAACGGTCGCGACAACTCAAGTCAAGTCGGCCTTTTCAGGGGGGGTAAGTTGACTGACTACGAGCCAGCCAATTAGAATCGAATTAAACATGCTGGCCTGCTAATTACGGGCCTAACCTAACTAGGTGAGGTGGTGAGGTATGCCGTGCAGGGGGCTTTTCTTTCTGCTGACTAATAGATAAAAAGACCTACCCTAAATCTTAAGAAATTCCTCAAAGAAAAAGGTAAAAGATATCTATATATTACTGATATCGTTACTAACTTATGAACTTGTAAGTCAGGGGGTCGGACTTAAATTGAACAAGTCGGCGTCTCAACAGCTCGTGAGGTTCCCCCATAGGTGATTGGAGTCAGATCTAGTACGCTGCTGAGAAAGCGTGGAGGTGGAGATGGAGGGTTTCAGTGGGTGAATTGCGATACGTCAAAAGAAAGAACTTGACCCTTTACCCTTTAAGGCTAGACAAATTGATCCGCGTGGCATCTCCAAGTACCGTGACGTACGTAGTCCGTCCTAACCGAAGGGATGGTCTAGACCACCACAGGCGCGAACTTCAACATGTCAAAAGTGACGGGCCAAGCTATGTTCGGTTAAGAGTGGAGCCTTTGGAGCATCGAACGACGTCCGTATGCCAGCGGGCCATTAACTTTAATAGCGTGCTACGGCGATCTGCTAGCTCGGGACAGGGTTCCATGAGTAAACACATCCAGAGCAGATGATACAACACAAGTTTGGCCATCCGCTTGTCTTCTTCTGATCTCGCCAGCTGAGCAGGATGGGCATAGCCAAAGCAAATATCTCCCTTGGCGAAACAGTCTCCCTTGCTTAACTTGCCTGACTTTTAATTTAGGAAGGAAAACCTCTTTGTGAATATAAGGCCTGGACAAAGCACCAAAGCTCAGATCAACCGTAGCTTAAAACCAAGATCTCGATTTATTTGCACAGGTGTACCAGATTCCTCGATATACATTAGCGCATAAACTCCGGTCTGCCACCTGTGGCGAGTGGCAGACAGTTTTGGTTCCTATGTGAACCTTTTTTAGTTCGTAAAGGATCGGCCGCCGTCTTATGTATCAAAGACTAATAAGGAGTCTATTATTTGTTGCGCCAAATTCACGCTAGATAAGCTCGTTGGTACTGACAGTTGAGAAGAGACATAATCCCCATAAGTAGCCGGCTAATGACTCATGCGCACCCAGACTAGGAAATATAAGGGGTCTCGCTCTAGACTTAAAAGGCGTCCCATGTGGCAACATCCCTACCCCTCAGTTGAAGGGCGAAGAAAGCATTTAGTGATGGATGGTGATTAACTGCAGATAGCGTGCAACTCGACCCTTGAAAAATGATTTGAAACTCATAAGCGAGAAATTAGAAAGTTACTCTTTATAAGAGCATATTGGTGGCTGAGGTACACTCCCCTTCGGCCTAGATCGCTAATGACCAGTACTTCTCTGAATTCTCACTTGGCCCCCAAGTAACGCTCGAGCTAAAGCTGAAAATGAGCTCTCGGGAGGTTAGCAACGTAAGCCCCCATCATCCAATCGTTCTGGATCCGTCTCTGTGGGGACCTTGAATATAGTAGACCTGCCGAGCAGCGACTTGGTCAGATGGCTTTGACGTAGATAGCGTTCAGCCAGGCTGAAGCCGAGCATGAACAGAGTGACGGGGATTCCAGGGTATCTTGCTGACTAACTAGACCTCGAATTCAGAAGTAGGAAGGATCTGGGAACCAGAGAACAAGTCTGCGGTATACTGGGGGTTTTTCGTCAAATAAACTCTTCATCGCCAAGATTGAGTATTACTGTACATAAAACACTTGAAATAAAAGCGTAACGCTACACTTGTAATTTGCATTAAGAGAATCTCGATCAAGGCCCATTGCAGAGAGAATAGTATACATAAGTTTTGTACATAACGAGCTAGCAGTCCCTTTGATAACCAAGCCTTTAGCTGCTAACATAAGACGCAAAAGTCTGGCCTTCAGCCATGAAAACCACCTGAATTTAACGCATCTAGTCTTCGAGATCCAGGCCTGAATTCACTTTAGTAGCGCTGTCATTTGGAGGTCTACCCCTCCTCTTCTTCTCTTTAGAAGCGACTATGGCAGCTGGGACAAAGTGAACACCATTTGCGATTCTGCGCCGCTTTCGTGCGTGTAACTTTCGATGGGCGTTCAGATTATCTAATCGAGTAAATGTATTCTTGCCGCAAAACTCGCATGTTAACCATCGTTTATTTTGATCATGTGTTCTATACACTTATTAGCTTCATTTGTTACAGTCCTGGCGTATTTTGACCTACGAATAGAAATGTCTCTTTGCGTGCTCCTTGCGTTTGTAAGTCTTAGGACAGTCTGGATAATCACAGGGATGATACATTCTCTCCTCCATATATAGCGAGGACTGAGAAGGGACGCTTGGAGGATTAACTATTGAGTCAGTAAATGCTTGGATTGATGAGTTAGACTAGGCTTACTCTCGATGCTTGTGATAGACGATAAACTCTGTTGACTGCTTGATGAAGGCAATGTACGACACTCCAACGCCTCTGAGTAGCCCTCGTCAAAAATGTGGTCAGAGCTTTGATTCAACTCTGGCAAAATAGAGCACTGATCAGCTTGGAATGGACTGGATAGGTCGCATGTCGGGCTCCTCGAGGTTAAGTCTTCCATGGATGGGGTCGAAAGTGTCGTCTGGGACTGATGCGAGTCGCTGATGATAGGGTGGCTACTTGACCTTAGATCAAACCCCAAGTAGGGGACAGTATCCAAACAGGGATAGATATTGAGGTCGGAATACATGGCTAAGCAAGACTGGCTACCCCAAGTCAAGTTGTAGTAGTCCAAGGGATAAAGGCCAAGGGTTAAAGGGTCTGTATCATGTTGTAGAGACAACGATGGCTGGGGATTCACAGGCCCCAGAACAGGATCCAAATGGCCAGAAAGCGTTAAATCACTCCATGATCTAAAGAAAGTCAGTTATGTTTCACTAATCTGCTAAGGAAAGCTTTGTTCTACTTACTGATTGAGGTCTGGCCAGTATGCAAAGCATTGTTCCGGATATCTTGAAAAAGGATATTGATCCAGAGTGAGGTGCTCTGTTTCTATACCAGAGGATGTGGTATACAGATCATTCATCGTTAGTAGAAGGTAAAGAAAGAAAGGGCTAAGGTGAACTGCTGACGTTTGGTCCAAGTTATCAAACAGAAGAAGGTAACGGCCGTACCTCTTCTTAAGAACCTGTCGTTCCGCACGTACCTGTCGGAGCCAGCTTGCCGCTAACCGTGTCTGATTTAGGTACCAGTGGGATCTTGCATGGCGCAGGTACCAGGCGCGGCGCAATGGGAATCCCGGACGATCATACAAGTGCACCAAATCAGAGTACCCCGGCCACGAGCTAGAACAAGCGTCCAAGTGAGCAGGGATGATCTAGCTGAAATGCTCTGAAATTTTACCGATTGAGGCATCTCACTGGAGGCTACGACTAAGAACGAGCTCATAAGTGTCAGGGATAGCGAGTGCTATTGGTTGACAGTGAGGCTTTTTGTCATATCTCACACGGCTGACGCTTTGACCTCATCCGTGAACGCCCGCCTGTCACTCATTAGGCTCAGAATGCTACGCGTGAGTTGGTGCGTCCCCGTACTAATCAATAGCGCCCACATCCTATCTCGATAAGCAATATCCATACTCCATACTCCGTAACGATCGTTAACCAGGTTCTTGAATATGCACATGCAAGGCCAAATTTATCCACATCCGCTTTCATCGAACACTGACCCCAAGGTTTGCAGGGTCAGTGGGCAAGCAGTCCAAGTCAAATGTCCGGTTTTGATTGGTCCTTTTTATCACTGCACCTGCATTGGATTAGCTGCGCAAATATGTAAACGTTATATACCATGTTAGTTTTCCCTCACCATTCCATATCATGAATATTCATGTGGCCTATCGGTATTATCGAAATGATGACAGGTCAAGATAGGCAAACCAATGGCGATGTGCAGAGCAGAAGTAGAATCCCGAGCGGCGCTCGTTTGGAATATTACAGGATCCCAATACATACCACATAACTCAAACCCCAGATTCGAATTAACGGTGACCTTTCTCATGAAAGTGCGGAATGGGTATAATATCTTACACGAATGTGTCACGCTGCAGGACGACGCTCGTTCGGTGAGTGGTATTGCCAGTATGGAGGGCCAGGAGCGCGCTGGCATTATGGCAAGTGCAAATAGTGCTTGGATCGAACTGAAAAAAACTACTATAGCCTTCTCTGAAGGTCGCTTCTGTTTACATCTTCTGGTGTTGTGAATCCGGACCTTGGACTTTGATGGCTAGAGAGCAATTTGATTTTTCTAGAACAGCTATAATGGGTTCGAGATGTAAATGATGGTTTTGAGGCCTATTTTGAGCGTTGGAATTCAAAGAATGACAATGATACTTGTTATGTCTGAAATACTTGATGGGGAGGTTGACCTTGATTTGCTGTGAATGATGCCTCCAAGCGACACTAGTTATACTGGTAAGTAACTCGTAAAATATTGTCTCAAAACCTACTAAAACGATACTAAAAGAGCTGCTATAGGATGTGAGAATATTATAGTACTTACGACGAGTAACAGCTTGTCTGTTAGCTAACAGATTGAGAAAGAAAAGTTATATAAATTAATTAAACTAGCTTGGAAGAAAATATAAAAGAAAGGAAAAAGAATAGTTAGTCTCGTTAGTGAGGGGGTAATTTTGAGCTTACTCTCTTACCGTTGAGGAAAGAGAGCAAATTTTAATTAATTCAAATATTTAGTACATGACATGCTGCGTTACGCTGTTAATGGCTTTATGCTGAGAGCTGGAGTGAAACCTGGCATATAATTCGCGAAACAGACAATGACGTATCACAATCTGCTGGCGACATGTCTGTAGGGTAATAGCGTTGACAAGTGACTGAAAAGTAAGAAATCGAGCAATGAAATCCGTTTCAAGCCCCCAACTCTGTTTAACTTGATTCATCAGAATATGAATCAACTTTCAAGAACCAGAGATTATATAGAGGTGCAAATAAGCATAGTTCGTTCTTTAGAGGAAAGATTTAAATTAGGGATTACACCTGAAGGCAAGGAGATATAATGAAGAAATTAAAAAATAGAAATAAAAATATATTTATGGAATATGATAGCCGAAACAAGAAGTAAAGTCTCTCAAAAGGTAAATTATATATTGTATATAGGAATAAGAAATGAAAGTCGGATTAGGAAAGAACGTTCGGAAGAAACCCTCTTCTATCATTGCTGCGCGGAGTGAATGGCATTTTACCTGAAGAAAAGGGTTTTCTCAATATTACCACTATCAAAACACGGGGATCAACCACATACACCCGTTAACGTGCATGGTTTTGCGCATAATAAATCATTGAACACGAGTTTGGATATCCAATTCCAACCACATTACTGGTAGAATTAGTGTCACTAATTCCCTGATAAGCTAGGGTGAGCATCGATGGTGGACCATAGTTTCCGAAGACAGTTCGAATAGGATAGTAATAGCCCGCCTGTAAAATTTGGGAAGAGCAAGCAGGTTGTCCACCCACATTTGTAGCCCAATTGAATGATACAAGAGGGACTCCAGCGCGTGGTGTAGCCGTGTTTGTGGCGTTACTGCAAGGAATGCGGAATCACTGCCAAGGAAGAAATCCGACCTATTATCGGTGCTTTGACCTCCACGCAAAGGGCAACAGAACTTATCAATTCCGCTTTGAGGAGGTTTGAAATACCCTGTGAAGACCAAAGTGAAATTATTGGCGTCATAGGTCATTCCAGCATATGTCTGTGTAAGGCCCACGCAGTTGAAGGCTCTGTTGTTCTGCAGACAGGACTTCTGATAAGGTATAGCCAAGGAATTTGTTGAGCCTTGATCTATTGGCTGCAGGGGAAAGTAATAATTAGGGCCAATACAGGTCGCCCTGTGGCCAGTTAAGATGGAGGAGTCATTGATATACGCTCTATAGCCTAGGTTCGGATCTTGAGAGTTGTAAAAGAGGTCAACATTTAAACCACTAGGAGGCTATGAAGCTGACATGGCCTTAGGTAATATGCAAGCATCAGATGGCTTTGGAATAATGGTCTTAAGAGTTGTAGTGCCCCTTGAGGTAGTGGGTAGGGTTGTAAGGCTACTAGAAGAGCTATAGGAAGTGATTGTTGTTAATATGGGAGGAGGAGGAGTTATAAATGTAATGATAGTGGTAGTACCTCCTGAGGTAGCAGGCAGAGTTGTTAGATTAGTGCTTAAGCCTGTTAAAGTGACAGTAGTTAATATAGAAGTAGGAGGTAAAATAAACATGATAATAGTAGTAGTACCTCCTAAGGTAGCAGGTAATCCCTCAGTCTACAGGATCGTCAATATCCTTGTCAAGTCAAGGCACACGGCTGACGTGCATGAAAGAGGACCCTGGCTAGTGGAGTTGTCAACACCAGGAACAAAAAGCAATATCCGCAAATCGGCGTTCCACTTTGTTCCTAACTTACAGAAAGAGTGCAAGTATCTGTGAGAGAGCCATACCTGCTAAGCCGCCTGTTATTGTGTTTATTGTATTAAATGAAGGGATTTCTTAGTTTGTGCTAGGCTGAGGGATAAGCCTAGTACCTCAATGCTGATCACTACCTCTCTAACGGCTCTTTTAGCTATACAACTAAACAATTCTAGCATTGACAATATCCTGCAGTTGAAGGGATTCCTTTATTATTATCTAGCTTGAGGGATTGATTAGCATTACACTGTGGATTCGCCACCACTATGGCACAGATGTTGCAGCCGTACAAGGGATAGGTAATAACGATGTCAAAGGCGCTGTGTTATGCTTTGTATTCATTTAGTTCAAGGAATGAGTTGAAGACCACACTTTAGATTCTTCAATCCGGCCTAGCGTGTGTTACTGCTGTAAATACTAGTACAGTGGCATTGATGAGTCTACATTACGAAAGGGATAGTTTGGTTGTCACATAGCCTAAACATGGAAGACCATGATGTGATGATTTAAGTTCCTCACTATGTGCGTAGGCTAAAATGTAGAATGCGGCTAATCGTACGAGAAAATAGCCCAACTGAACGTAAATATATAAAATGAGGTTAACAGCCTTAGAGATATCCTATATAATACAGGACGACACCCTTCTGATTAGCTTTCTCGATTTGAAATCCTCAAACTCTACATTTGTTTATATATTCCGACATTAATCAGACACCATGAAGCATTGGTCTGCGCTTTTTATGTATTCACTCCTCCATGGAGCAGTCTCTGCAAGCAGCGAGATTTCTCCAGAGTGTATCTCGACACATCTGCTTCCCGTTATCACCACCACCGCTTCTGTGCAGGCACCAACAGCTCTTCTGTCTGGAGCAACTACTGGGGTTCCTGCTCCCGGTTCAAATCAGGGCTCCAGTGCCAACACCCCAGCCATCAACGCTGTCCCCCAAAACTCGAATGGTGCTGGATCTGGTCCGGGCTCAGATTACGTTATGCCGACCGGCGCTTCGTCTACACCCATCTCGTCCAATGCTCCTCAACTTGTCTCTGGATCCCCCAGCCTCGCAGCCAGCAGCTTCGGTGCAACTGCAGTTGTGGCTGGATGCATTGCCCTCATTATTCACTCCGTCAACCTAGTATGAGTCATTGTTATCAACTCGCTGTCAGAAGACCTTTTTTAGATTGGTCAACATTTATCCCTGTTCATGGACCTGCTAGACAACAACACAACACAATGAGCCTCATAGGAGGACAGCAATTTTTATTCTATCGTTGTCTTTTAAGTATGACCCTTCATGCTTAAGAGAACTTAATATATTAACCTTGTCAATACGTGTAATAATTGTTTTTTCTTCCCACCTTTCAATGTAAAATCCAAAAATTATTTGCGAATTTTATCTAACATACCTGAATAAGCATAGTAGAGTTGAGAGATACCAGGTTTCGTCATGAATAATCCTCTCCGACTTGAAGATTGCATATGAAAGAGCCATGGTCTGCCTGGATAGGTGGCTCAGACGGTACCACTGCAGAGGACTCACGCAGCAACTACCGGTCAAGTAGTCAACATCAAATGTATCTAGTTGAGGGATCAATTACGTCAGTAAATAAGTTGACGAGATATGTCTGATGATATCTAATTGGGACTAAATCATTTCTGTACAAATGTTTCACAGCTGGCGAACCGGCTTTGCCTATTTCTGACACTCCCACATTAGGGCTAACCGCCATGTTAGCAATGCCCACCCAAACATCCCTTACACTATTGAACCTTCTTTTGTTGAAAAGTCGAGATCACAACTGAACATTTCAGTTTTGGTGACAAGTAGAGTTAAGGTGATGCGGATTTGAAGGAACCGATATGGGGCTCAGGTACACCTACGCGCACGGGTACCTGCAAAAAGATCCTGCGCCTGCAACATCTTGCAAGTCTGCTGTACTCAGCACGAGTAAACCTTCCACATAGTCTATTGGACAGACATTGATAAATAACAGAGAGGCCCTGTGAGACTTCAGCTTGAGACAGGTCTGAGTCACTACATAATGCAATCATATGCTCCTATCAACACCCCATATCTGTCTCTTGAATTTCTTGAAATGAATACTTTTCTCTCTCAAAACTTTGCAAACCAACGTCAACAAAGTGGAAAGATCTTGGCCTGTGAGTTTTGATGGAAATCGGGAACGATTCTCCAGCTTAGCTCATCACATGACTAGAGATGTTCAGTTCAACCACCCTTCCCCATTTTCTAAAGAGAGTATTGTTTATACAGCTATAATATGGGGGACCGTCATCAGTGAGTACCGTGAGACGCTTATCGTGTCGCTATCTGGATCTTAGCTTGGCACATTTACTCTTTTCAACAATTGAAACCCCTGAAACAAACTGCGAGCGAACTCATAGGGCTTACTGGATACAATTTCTGTTTTTTTATGGTCTTTAGTATGAATATTCGCAAAGCCTAAGCGGACTCCTTAGTTGAGATTCTGATTTAACTGAGTCCTCTTCATTCCTTTGTCTAGACAGCGAAATGAGGTTCATCAAGTAGATAGAGCTCTTTGGGTTCTGTATCAAGACCCAATTCTCAGACCATGCTCTTGAGGTGCAAATCCTGGTTCAGTAATTATTCTCCTCTCGAAAGCCGAGCAGGGGCCGCCGACATGGGAAGTTTTCATTGGTATGCTAATGCAAGCCACCTTCCTTACCTCTCCCACCATTACCCACCCAATTGGACTTTGTTGGAAGCGAAAAACCTTTTTTAGCCAATGGAAGGTCTCGATTCCAATAACTCGTTGAATCTGTGCGAGATAGTCTCACATGCTCCTCGTGGTTCTAGACAGCTCTACACACACGGTCGAGACTATTCCATACGATAGACGACCAGCGTTGGCCAAGTGGACCCAAAAGGCAAGGGACTAATTGGAGCGGCTGAGGTTGCTGAGGTTGCCTGCCGCGGACGATGCCTGCCGAGGATGCCAGCCAAAGATTGAAGCTAATAAGTGCCAACGTCAAATTCCATTGTCAATTATGCCACTACCATAAACTATTGGGAATAATCAGGCCATTGCGTCCTTGTTGGCTTGGTTATATGCTTTCAAAAACTGTCTTTATTCCCACTGTAGTGCCGATGGACGGCCGCCCCTCGTCTTCTTTTTCAATGCTAATTTTGCTGCTGGTACAAAGTGGACGCCACTACTGTGCCTGGTTCGCTTGCGTGCGTGTAGTTTACGATGGGCATTCAAGTTATCTGAACGGGTAAAAGTGTCTTTGCCGCAAAACTCACATCGTAGCCATCGCCTATTATCGTCATGTTTTCTATACGCATGTCAGCTTCAATGACTGTACTCCCCAAGTGTCGGCACCTCAGCACTGACGTTGTATAATGGCGCTTGGCGTGCTCCTTGCGCTTGAAAGTCTTCTTGCAATCCTTATGATAGCATGGATAACGGAAAGTCTCCATCAAATGTAACTTGTCTTGTCCGTACCTTGATGATGCATTATCTAGAATGTCGGTCAATATTTCAACCCACAGATTGGAGTGAACTTACCATTCGTATCTGTGTTGGTTATGCGAGGGTTGAAGGTAGATGGTGGAGGTGAATCCTGGAATTGAAATGACTCTGAACAATCTTCGTCCTTGTCTGTGCTGTCCCCACACGGGTGACGAGTATTTGGCGGAGACGACCTGAGCATTTCCAGCATGCCTGGATCGTCTTGTTCTAAGAGCTGATCTGTGTCTTGGCTCAGATTAAGCAAAGACCCGCAATTGCCACTCTGAGTTGGGTCAAACGCGTCCCAGGTAGGATTGATTCCAGTGCAGGCTATTTGCGGTAGGGCCGAGGGTACCATCCATGCCTGATGCGAGCCCCAGAAGGGAGAACTGGGGTTCATGCTTAAGTCAGAAGCCAAGCTATGGGAGACACTGAAACTGGAACAATCCCCAAACGTGGGCCCGGCACCCAAGTCCAACTGATATTGGCTCGGATGATAGAAATTAAAATGTGATGGGTCAATGGTATTCTGTACTGGAAACGGCGACAGATCGTCGATGCATTCCAGGGAATAATCTAAAAACTGGGATGCCATGAGGCCAGCATGCGCTCTAATAAACGATGAGCTGATTTCAACTCTTTACCCAAGCAGTTTTGTTCTACTCACTGACTGACGTCCGTCCAGCCTGTCGTGTCCAGTTCGGGGGTACAGCATTGGTGCATAGTGAGGAGTTTGGGGGTTTGATGACCAAGAGGCTCATCATATTCATTATCCATTTCTTGTATAAGATAAAGAGAGATGAAACAAACTAATGCGTCCTGTCTCGTGATTTTCGTTGGGCTACGCAAGGGCCGGCGCTGTTCTTTATAGCATTTACATCCCGAAAAGGCTACAGGGCACAGTTATTCTTACAAGACACCCATGCCCCTGTAAGTTGCGAATGGGATCTTGCATGGCGCAGGTACCAGGTGCAGGTACAAGGGATTATGGGGAGGGTCTCTGGTCTACGCCAAAACTTAGATCTTATCTCACCCTATTTGGACTCAACGATGACATATCACAAACATCAACTATGACATACTAATGAAGATCAAGAAACAAATGGTTGACAGGCTGAAAGCCATAAACTTAGCTTCAGATAACATATCCTAGTTTGGGTTTCCAGACATCGTTAGCGCAAGGGGGCAGGATCACCGAGGCCCGGGCCCCTCGAACGGTCACTCGATCCTCCACGCGCCAACGGGCGGCCCTTCAGCTTGACATTGTCCCGACTCAGCCGATGTTCGATCTAAGTAGCACATCCGCATTCCCCGATACTAGTCTGAAGGATCATCTAACCAATGAATATGCCCTCATCTACAAGTACAGCTTTGCAATAGGGTGTCAACTTCACAAAGTCAAATTTTTATATATGGCCTGACTTGGAAAGGATGTCGGTCCAGCTTTCAGCCACAGGGATATAACCGTTCCGCTACTTGACAGCTTGCGCCATCTCGTCTAGCCTACCATGGCTAATGATTGCGCGTAAATCCCCAAAGCCACTTTGGCGCTGGCCCTTAGTGATACCAGGTAGTTGGGTAGGGAGTGCGGAATTTTGTGTTAAGACCGAGGCGGTATTAAGCCGCGAAGCATTCAAAACCCTTAACCTTGATTGCCGAAAAAGGCACGTTGCAGGATCTAGTGCATGAATTTTGTAATGGACACAATGAGACTTATGTGCTGTCTTGACAAGGGAGATCTAGCCAAAAATAAAATCCAGCCTTATTTATTTAATCATCTCATCGCGAATCCCTAATCACAGGATTCTCTACGCCTTTGTTTCAGGCTAAGTCTGAATAGTAGAGGTTGGATGTTAGTGAGAGTAGACAGAGAGAAAATTATTAAAATAAAGAATATGAATGATAAGGGCAGAGACTCAAATGTTTTATCTGGTTCTACCGTTTTTGTTTTATAAACAACAGTAAATGTCGCTCGCCCAAGTCAACTTGAAACCAAATAAAGATGCATTAAAATAAATTACACCACCTAGATCTACGTTGATCCAGACGGGCTACTGAATCAGACCAGGTTGTTCGTAATGGGGAGAAAGCAGGCGATGAAGCTGACGTTGAACCCAAGTTCGCCTCTGATGTTATTAACTGTGATAGAGGCTCCCAAAACGAGTTTGGGAGCGTCAGAAGAGTCAGGTATGGTGGGATAAAGGTATGGCTGCCGTAGCCAGAGCCATAACTAGAGTTGAGAACAAGATATTCGGGGTATTGGGACGAATGGCTTGGTTCAGCTGGACAAGGAACATTGGAATTCGGGCCCGAAAGCCCATAAGGAATTGAGGCTCCTCCGAAACGACTGGTACTAGTGATAGTGGGGAGTAGATGCATCAAGATACAGCTAGAGCCAAGGCTGTCTCCATCGGCCATTACTCACTCCGTTGAAGGAATAAAGGAGAATAAAATGATTGGCCTTCATGGTCCTCGTGTACCTCGTAGCTGGATGATAAAGCAGAACTTCTTGTGTGAGGCTAAACAGAAAAGCTGCCGTTTATTGGGTCTGGTTAACTCCTTGCCACCAAAACCTAATACTACGTAACTTGTTTCACCATTATCCCGATTTCTATCTCCTCTGTCCCGGGCCAGGTCTAGTATGAAACAAGCATCTTTTATTCACACATCGAATGCCACGTGTCCGTGTCTCGTTATTGAGCGGATTTTGCGTATTCAACTTGGTTCATCGCTTGCGCCATGAGAAAAAAAAGGTAAGCCCTCTTAGTAAAGGCAGTTTTGGCAGAGTTTTCACTTCGTAGTAGCATCGACGTAAAGCTTAAATGTATTCTGGTGCAAGATATGGAGATATGCTACTTGTTTAACATCACAATGACGACGAACTGCCTTCTAGGAAGTCGTGTTCTGAGACAAATCGGTACAAATAGAGAAAAGATCGGACGGAAATGTCAAAATGAGCTGAAAAAGGCTCGTACAGGAAGTTTTATTCAAACAAAAGCACGCGTTAGCCCTTAGATGGAAGGGATTTGCTACACTGGTAGTTAGTTCGTCCTGGTTGGTTCGGTGGTGTGGATTAGCAACGTTGCACACTGTTCTACCGTCTAGCCAGCTGCTGACGGTGACATCTAACCATACCTGTCACTGAATGAAAGTTGGAGCCAAACCGGTGGCACTACTCGGTCGAGCCCGGAGACGGGTGGATCAACTGGCAGTGTCTCTGCCGGCCCCCCCGAAAAAAGACGAGATACAAGCGAGCTAACGGCTTGAATTTATGATGTGTCATTCTAACGGAATCCGAGAACCTATCGCAGCATCGTGGCGGATGTACTGGTGAATCTATTGGAAACTCTATTGTGAAAACAAAGGCGCCGATGAATAAGTATAGCAACTCCACTGCACCCAAAAGAATTTGAGTCATGTTGGGAACAATTAAGAGACGATTTGACTCAAATACTACACCAAAATGAGATGGTAGGTTAGCTGAAAATAACCCCTCTGGTAACTCATGACTAGATTAACTCTTATAGAGTTAATTTGCTCGACCTGCATAAAGCGTAATAAGGCTACTTATTGCCAGAGTGTAGAGTTGATTTGACTTTATTGTATAGGTAGAAGTAATAATGCTAATTAAAATAAGGGTCTACTAGAGGTTTGCTACTGAACGCGATGTGTCACAATGTGTGAGGGCTCTCTATAATAGTCAGGTTCTAAACTTAGTAAATTAGTCTGTATTAAGTTTATATTTACAGATAGTAT
>JAALXK010000106.1:0-44559 GCA_012977745.1 Fusarium anguioides | reverse complement strand
GTTTATGCTTATTTAGACGCTTAGTGCTCTAGAAAACTTTTATAATTAACGGCTTTCTAGAAATAGTATTTAGTCTAAAGAATAAGTATTTGCCATCTTGTTACCTTAAGTAATTATGAAATATATCTTGAAAATATATAGGATTGTTTTAAGTCTGTTATTAAGATATAAGTAGAGATAAAGACTCTAATATCTCGGGTTATATACACAATTGACGCTAAGATCAAGATGTTACCAGAAGCTCCTGGTTCTTTGTCTTTTCAGGATCCTGTGTCTCGTGATCACCCCAAGTCGCATCCCATCCATTTTCAACGAGATAGTCCTTCCAAATAAGATCTTCCTTTTCCAATTGCTTTTCACCATCCTGAAGGACGAACCAAGCGTTCAGCGCGCCTACGACTGCAAATGCCGATCCAACCAAAAAGGCGACTTGATTTCCCTTGACAGGGTCTGAATAGGAATTCAAGATAGCAGTGAAAACCTATCGATGTTGGCATACAAGACTCGCGGAAAGAAGAACTGACATAACTTACCTGAGTTCCTATTGCAGCACCAGCCTTTGACCAAGCCGAGATAAAGCCCATGGTATGTCCTCGCACAGAGGTTGGGAATGGCTCAGTTGCCATAATGACAACAGTACTTTTACCAAATGTTAGCGAGAATTGCTGGCCCGGTCATTGGTGCAACTTACCTTCCAGGACCGACCTCACCCAAAGTAAGGAAGATTCCATAGAGAACCACAAAGAGCGGGAAGACCTCCTGAATCTTCTGATTAGCGCCTCCAAGCACAAATCCAAGAATTGCCTGAAGTGTGTAGCCCAGGGCCATAGTCTTCCTCCTTCCAATTCTGTCGGAAAGAAATCCTCCAATAAACGGACCAGGGAGGTAGAAACTGTTGATAAGAGCACCCCAGCCGAGGTTTTGGACAAGTGAATTGGACTTGTTGACTCTTGAGATGATAATCGAGCTGAAAATACCAAAAGGGATGGAAATCCAGTTATAAAGGAACCAACTGAAAGCAGCACCAAAGATTCGTCGCCAGTACTTCTTGAAAATCAACACGTAGGGAGTCTTCTGCTTACGCAATGCAGAGTTTCGATAGGCTGTGGATACTCGCATTCTCATTCGGAACCAGAAGATTGCCATGGGAGGAATGGCACCAAGTCCGAAAGAGAGTCTCCAAACGAGCTCGTAGCGATCAGTTCGTTGGTGAACACAAAGTAGCAAAATCAAAGGAACAAGGGCAGCGAAAGTGTATCCTAGGCCGGCTGAGAGGTCTGCAATCATGGCGAACATGAAGCCTCTTGATTTGCGGAACTGGCTTGCTTCATCAGAAGCTTCTAGGGCACCTGCACCAGAAACAGGGTATTCACCACCAGCTCCGACGCCAGCGATTCCACGAGCGATAACAAGCATCCACATGAGACCAGTATGAGATGTACCGCTAGCTCCAGTGCTCAGTGCAATTCCTACTATCAGGATAATTGTTGTCATGACAGCTCCTGTTTTGCGGCCTAGCTGGTCTACCAAAACACCGAAGCCGATCATTCCAACAATCATGCCAATGAGAAATGCGTTGGATAATCGAGATGCCATCATGCTTGTCAGGGCATCGGGGTACAGAGTTCCGAACAACAGTTCGAGGTTACCAATGACTCCTGCGTTGCTGATGGGATGTCAGTGGATACATTGAGAAGTATTCAAGGAGGGAAGAGACATACTAGCCATCTGAGCCCAAGGCGAGACCAGAGAAGATCATCATTAGATAAACAGACATCTTGGTATAGAAGGTCTGTTTCTCAGGGTGAGAAACACCAATTTCGACATCTTCTTCAACGCCTTTGTCCTTGACGGTTTTGTCATCACGCGGTGGACCACCAGACATGGTCGGACTAATCTCAAGAGCTGACATTGTATCCGATTTGTAACGATAGTGGAAATAAGTTACAGATGTCTTTCAAATGCGACATAAAGTTGAAATCTTAACACAATGGAGCATACAGGTTTGTTCACTTTAACATGAAAAGATGAAGGTTCCAAGCAGAAAGCAAAGTGGCCGGTGCGGTATTTGCCAATGAGTCTTGTAGACTTCGCACATAGAATTGGCAGCCGATGGAAGGTGTTTTGCAAGATGACTGGTTTGACAAACAAGGGAGTTCGGCTAAGACATGAGAAGACAGCGCTGATCTTTCCGATACATCGGGTAACCATAATCCCGCATACTCTACATGATTGTGACAATTCATCCCAACAGATGACCGTATCAAGGCGTTCGAAGGCACCGGGATTGATACGGGTTTTACCTATCTGTACATACTGATGATGTACAACACAAGTACAAGGAGATAACAATTAAAGTCTACCCCGCATGCTGGAAATAATGCCATGCATTTTAGATAGAGCGATACCAGGAACGGAAGAGTTAACCGACAGGAACATTAACATTTACCTGATCCCAAGCATTTATTTCCTACCACCTTGCTTGCCGACGCGACGATAAGCGGTGATTGATAGGTAAACTTTTGCGCCCTCAAACTACAACAGATCATCGGTCTTATAATCTCCCCGATTGGTGTAATTTGAAGTAAGTGCAATATCCCTGCCATTGAGCCTCCGGTGTTTATGCCGCATTTGCCGGACAGTACTACCATTCCCGCATCCCTCGCCTAAGTAGGTACAACAATGCCGACGGCTCTCTGTTTCTGCTGATTGCATAATAGACGGTGATACATATGTGTTCATTGCACAAGAATGGGGAATAAAATTGCGCCTTCAATAGACACATTCACTGGAAATTGAACTGCAAATTAGCTATTCTTTTCTGGTATCATTAACCTATTGGCAGGGAGAGATCGCTGGACTTTAACCCGAGCCGATATCAGCACTAGGCCAATCATACAGTCAACCGACCGAAATCCAGTTTTGAATGCCGCCAATATACCCCGCGTTGAGATTGAAAGCGGAACCAACAGTTGGACTCGGGCGCTAGTTTGAGTTCTCCCTTCAGAGTTAGCATCAAGGTACAAGAGGAGGTGAAGCCTCGGCTTATTCACCATAAACAGAGGCTCGACCTAGCTGGCCTTCACTACCACCAATTCAGCAGCCATGCAGCTTCAACCAATCGACATCATCTACCATGCACCCATCACTTTGAGTGATGGGGTCGTGTTATCAGCAATGATATGGCTTCCCAAAGATGCAGATTCAAACCCCGTCCCGGCGATTCTGGAATACTTGCCCTACCGCAAAAGCGATATGACTGCTGTGAGAGATGCTATGAATCATCCTTATGTTGCAGGTCATGGCTATGCTTGTGTCCGTGTCGACATGCGCGGTACAGGTGATTCCCAAGGCCTGCTTCTTGGAGAGTATCTCAAACAGGAACAGGATGATGCGCTGGAGATCTTGGAGTGGATTGCCGACCAGAGATGGTGCACAGGATCTATTGGAATGATTGGTATTTCTTGGGGAGGGTTTAATGGATTGCAGGTCGCTGCTCGTCGACCACCTCAGCTCAAGGCTGTAATCACTATGTGCTCTACAGATGACCGGTTCAACGACGATATTCACTACATGGGCGGCTGTATACTGACTGAGAATCTTACTTGGGCTGCGTCTATGTTGTCTATTAATTCTTCCCCTCCAGATCCGGCCTTGGCTGGAGATCAGTGGCGTGATCTATGGTTGAAAAGACTCGATTCTGGTGGGTTTTACGCCAAGGAATGGCACCAAAATCAACGTCGAAATGACTTCTGGAAGCATGCCTCTATTTGCGAGGATTACAGCGCCATCCAATGTCCTGTCTACCTCGTGGGTGGATGGATGGACCCCTACACCAACACGATATTCAGGATGCTCGAGAACCTCAAAGTTCCTAGAAAGGGTCTTGTTGGGCCATGGGGTCATAAATATCCAAACTTTGGATACCCTGGCCCTCAAATTGGCTTCCTGCAAGAATCGATCAGGTGGTGGGACAAGTGGCTGAAAGGAAACGAGACCGGCATCATGAAAGAACCTATGCTTCGATGCTTCCTTTCAGAGACCAGCCGGCCTGCGCCATACGTTGAAACTCGGCCTGGTAGTTGGGTTGCTGAAGATAACTGGTCTGACGAGAAATGTTCATGGAGTCACCTTGGCCTTTCTCCTGGCAAATTGATTGATGGAAAGTCAACGACTGATGAAAAGATTGATATCTGTTCGCCACAAACTCTGGGCTTTGCCGGTGGAAGGTGGTTGATCTTTGGCGTTGAAGGTGAAGGCCCCGCAGACCAGCGACTAGAGGCTGGCGGCTCTCTCACATTCGACACGGAGCCCCTGACAAAACATATGGACTTTCTCGGACCCCCAACTTTGGAACTACGGGTTGCGAGCGATAAACCCAATGCTTTGATAGCAGCAACCTTGTCAGAAGTCTTGCCAGACGGCGCGGCAACGAAGATATCACATGGACTACTCAACCTGACCCATCGTGATAGTCACGAAGACTTGAAGCCTCTTGAGCCTGGCCAATTCTACGACGTCACATTGAAGATGAACCATTTCGGACAGCGCATCAGCCCCGGAAGCCGCCTACGCCTTGCGCTATCATCGACATATTTCCCCATGGTCTGGCCATCTCCCGAAGTCACCACCCTTACCATTGATTGTACCAAGAGTAATCTGAACTTACCAACGAGAGAGAAAAGCCCGCTTGACTCGCATCTCAAACCCTTCAGGCCAGCTGTAAACGGATCATTGGCGCAAACTGAACTACGACCAGTGAATCACAGGACCTATGTCAGTCAGGACTGGGATACACAAGAGACCGCTCTTCACGTTGACTGGGACGACGGAAAATGGCAGATTGATCAGACAGGTTGGGTTTATGGATGGTGGACTACGACAAAAGCTGCCATTTTGCCCGATGACCCATTGTCAGCAAGCATGGAGCAGGGATGGGAGAGGGAGTTTCAACGGGATGATATAAAACTCAAAACTCATGGGTGGGTTAGAATGGAGATGACGAAAACTACTATGGTCATCACGGCTCATGTTGATGCATTTGAGCAGGGCAAAAAGATTTTTGGTCGCGGCTATAGATTTGAAGTACCGCGGGACCATGCTTGATTTCATTAAATGTATATAGAATAGAGAAAGTCTAACCTCAAAATGCGAAATTCACAAGTTTGAAACGGCTTTTAACATAGGAAGTGGAAAGGGATGCAGTCTGGTGCAAATTACTGGCGGAATAAACGGAATGAACTCCGTTATATATTAGGAAGATCAGGAATAACGACTTGGAGCGCCGCTTAAATGAGTCTAGGGCTGGTTACCGGTTCCAAACTATTGCATTTTGATTTATTGACTCCTTTCCTATTGGGTTTGGACGCGAACATGGCTTAAGGCTTACTTTCTTACTGTACAAAATCGCTCATAGTGAGAAAGAAGATAAGGCTCAAGGTATTATTAACCCGGGCGTCGCAGGCGAGCTAGTTTTGGCTGAGACTGGGGTAGATACTGGACATGACTCTTGCAAGTGTCAAGTGTGGAACCTCCACCGTTATGTGTAGATTCCAGGCCCAGTCTAAACTCAGCCCTGGGAGGCTAAGTAGCCTGGTTCACAGCCAATTTTCAGACGTCAACAAGTAATATCACGACCCAGTCATTCTCGAATCGTATAACAGACCCAGGTAACACTGGCCGTCAACTCCGCGGTGGAACTATGTTACCCCTTATTTGTAACGGCAGTCAGCTTCTGCTTCTTAACGATGAAAGCTATTTAATAGACAGCTGCATCCAGGTCTTCTGGAATGAATGGAAGAATAAGGCTCTTATGTAAATTTGGGGTTTCTGTCTATATAATGTAGCGGTAGCGCCTCTTCTGTTACTGGTCCTGTCAGCAGTGGTGCTTGATGTCTTCTTACTGATAGCTATTGATAAGATCATTGATCTGGCTGCTGTCACTTAGTTAGTCTATTTACCCACCGTTTGTAATATAGCTTCAATTTCTAGTTCGCAATAGTCCAAACCTGCTAAAAGCGCTAAACACGGCCTATCCTAATAGCAGACTCTTGGTGATGATAGTAAAACTTAATAAAACGACCTTAATTTATGACTATGAATTCTAACCCAATGATTGGTCGCTTCCATTATATTTCACATGGTGTAAAGCCACATTTTCATTACTAGTCATGACACTACTTCTTCAAAAACGCCACAATAGTAACGGCGGGCTCGAACTGACTCGAGAAGATAAAGTTTACTTAGTCCGAATCGAAATGGGACATGCAGGCAGCCCTTGACTTGGTATCAACCGACATCTCTAAATATTTGCCCATGGAACTTTTGCACGGTGATCTGCATCCTCCGTCATTCTGCTTCTTTTGATCAGGAACTTTTGCCTGGGCTAGTTACCAACTATGACCCAAGCTTTCCCTATCCACCTGCCTCGGCAGCGGGAGCTGATCGCTACTTGGGTAATCCTGCCTATGCTATCGACAATAATAGTCGGGCTACGGTTCTACGCAAAGTCAAAGATCAGAGGGGTTTATGGATGGACTGACTGGATGATCATAGCATCGGCTGTAAGTCACGAACCACTGTCTATAACAATTGTGTTCTAACGCTCATGGCAGTTCTTTACGGACCTCTTTTTCGTCTTGCTTCTCCTGAGTAGGTATTCTGTCGGAGCACAGACTTCTGTCAAGACTTGTCAGCTAATCTGTATACCCACAAAATAGTGCTTGTGTATGGAGGTATTGGCATCCCGGGGTATCCATATACTAACACTACAACGCCTACCGACGTTTCGTTAATCCACGATCAAGTACGCCCCAATTGATAATGTCGATTTTTTCACTGACTCACTTTGGACTGATTAGATTGGCTGGGGAAATAACATCATCCTTGTTTTCGCAGTCTACTCATGCAAAGCCTCGATCCTTTTCCTATACCACCGCGTCTTCACGGGCCACAACGGCCCAATGAATATCATAATATACGTGGCATCGGGCGTCACCTTGATATGCTTCTTGGGAAGTGTTATCGGTTATCTGGCAGCCGTACAGCCGATCAAGATATGGTGGGCCTGGGGCAATGCCACTCCAGAACAATTCCAAGCTATGCAGAATATCAATATTGCCTATGACAGCCTGACGGTTTTTACCGACTTCCTAATCTTTGTGCTCCCGCTCAAATCGATCTGGGGGCTGAATATGAACCGTGGGAAAAAGATTGGCATTATCATATCCTTTGGCTTTGGCTTTATGTAAGTGGTATCTCTCTCTCTCTCTCTCTCTCTCAACGCATACATAGATCAAGCAAATTTTTACTAACCTAACATGACTAGCACTTGTTTCATTTCTCTTGCTCGTGTTGTATTTACACACGGGTACCAGTGGAAGGATCTCTATGACGAAGGAACAGTCTGGAGTCTTGCAGGCATCGAACCAGTGGCTGGAATCATTTGTGCATGTCTCCCTGGTCTTCGTCCACTACTCCCCAAGACTTTGAAGATGTCATCTTATGGCACTCCGGCAAACCCCAGCAGATTCAGGACTACTGGTACTACGGCAACAGACAACGCCAAAAAGACTGCCAACAGGGACACTAACCCATTTAGAGTTTTGGATGATAGTTCTGTGACAGAATTCCGAAACACTGTCAGAGAAGTCCCGTCGAGATCGGAGATAAGCGATGATTACATTGAGCTTGAAGAGAGGCGGCCTAAAGCCTTTGATGCCTAGGAAGAATGCATCAAGAGATAGACAGGGTCATTTCAATCTATTTCGAGTCAGGTAGATCGTTCTAGAACGCGAAGTACTTGTAAGATAAAGGAAGGACTTGGTGACATCACTACTAGTGATCTGTAAACCATACATATTTTACGGCGTCTTTTACATAGATAATTTTAACTTAAAGCAACCCACGCGCCATGATATTCACGAATTGATCATGAAGTGAGACGACGGAAATAGCCTGATGTTATTTTAAAAGCTAACGCTACTCGCGCTATCATGGCCTCACTGAAGGTAAGATAATGAGAGAGCCATGGCTTTTTGATAAGCAATATTTCATCAGCAAATACAAACCAACCGTCACTTTTATCCCTGGTCTCACGATCCACTGCTCGTCTCCGTGTCCGTTCCCGTTCGATAGCTCCACCAACTCATACATAAAGAAGAATTTCAATGGGGCTAAAGTGGCGTTCCGAGTGAATGTCTTCCTTGAATTCCTCATACACGAACCAGTTCACAATCTATAAGCCAGTTATTATATAGACCGGCCCCCATTTCAGGGCACTGAGAATTCGTGGATTATCTCTCAGCAGATCCAAGTAGCTCGATGTTGATTTGAATGACATTTATTTCATCTTTCCAGCCTTTGGAGTCATCCCATGTTTAGTAGCCTTAGTGATTGAACCAACTGTACGGCTTATACCAAAGGATCCCTCAATAATGTCATTGTCCAAGGTAGACACAGGCTCTTCTTCTTGATCCAGCGACGAAAGTTCAGAAAGAGGTTGCGATATATTCGATAATGACTTGAGGATAGTTGCTAGTTGTAAAGGCTGCTTTTGTGTGTACTCGGTGAAACGTCAAAGTTCTCCTTTTCTTGATAAGATAATAAACCTTTTTCCTAGTCGAAGGCCCAGTCCAGCAACTTCCTTAGCCACGTCCAAGGAGAACGGACAAGTGAAACCTCGTCCTTCTGCAAGAAGCATCATAGAAAAGAGCTAAATACTCCGTAAAATAATTACGCTTGCCACAGCGATTCCAATAATTTGACCAATTGAATAGACCCCGGAGCTCAGGTGCAAACCATGATCACTTACAGTGCCTGGAAGATAACTGAAAATCGACCTCATGAAATCAGTATAGACACTATCAATAGGTGGAAACATCAAGTGCTTGGCACGGACTATTTGTGTTAGATGCTCTGTCTTGTCGACAACGGAAGGGACAAATTGGGCAGCTGTGCATCCATTCCCGATAGCAATGACCTTCTTTCTGGTCACGTCGATGTCATTTCTCCGCTGTGGGGAGTGAAAGATTGATCCTTTGAAGTCTTCTGAGCCAGGAATTTCAATCTCTCGAGCTGTAACAAGTATACCGGAGCCTGCAAAGAGGAATTGGCATTCGTGGTAAAAGAGGTTGTCAGTATTGGAGTCCCGAACGTAAAGCCTCCATCTCTTATTCTGTTCAAACCACTGGCACTTTTCGACTTCAGCACCGAATGTCATCTTTGAAGGCAGGTCGTAATTGACAGCGACTTGTTTCTGATAGTTCCAAAGCTCCTGCTGGGAGGGTAGAACTCGAGACCATTTGGGATTAGACTCAAATGAAAAGCTGTAGAGAACACTTGGGACATCGCAAGCAGCACCTTTGACATGAGTTTAACAATTGGAGAGTATATCATTGGATAGGCAGCATGCCAGGATACTTGTTTGCGAACCAGGTTCCACCGAGGTCGCTATGCCGTTCGAAAAAACCTGATATCGGTGATGTCGTACCAACGTTTGAGCGTGGCACCCAAAGCAATGCCTGAAAAGCCAGCGCTAATGCAAGCAAACTGGCTGTAGGTCACCGGGGTCTCTTTTGTAGGTGCCATGATGAGAAAGCTTTCGATAAAAGTCTTAACTTGGAGGAATGAATATCACTGGCGTAGATGAGAGTGAGAGTCATTTTGTACTTCTCACACGTCCACATTAGTACAACTCTTCCCCGTGGGGAGGTTGTGCCCTATGGGGTTGTTTAACCCATTGACGTGGAAAGAAATGTCTGTCTTGTGAAAGTTGTAGCTGTGTAACCGGGATGTCTCCGTTTACCAGTCATTCCGCAATACGGAGTTATTAAGGTGCGTCCCGGTGTGCTAAATAGATTCACATGCAGCTTTGTTACCGTTGGCCTGATTTTTAAGTTTTGTTGCCCGTGTGTTTCAACGGAGATAGTGCGTCGTCTCTCCCCAGACTCCTAGTTGAAGCTGTATAATTTCAATGCTACTCCTGTAGCATTATTTGGTGCTTTTTATAAATATTGGTAAACTTGGTAGTATTCTAACCTGGAATGATTCTTTCCTCTTCTCTTTAAGCGTCTGCATAATTAATTGATGATCTAGTTTATGAGTTCTTTCATCCAGCCCACCTCTACATCATATCCTCTGTCAGTCCAAAAAAAAAGCAAGAAATGTTCAACCGTAACATTTCTCGATTTAACATAACGTGCAAATTCAGTATTGCCCATCTCACCCGGGTAACTGCCCTTCCGCTAGTATTTTAACAGCTAGCGACGTTAGCTGGGAATAAGGGTTTTGAAAGAGTAGAAAGCCCCGCTTAGTTATCAAGGGTAAATTTCCTGTTCAGGATGTCTGTTTGTGGAATGTCTCGCGAAGAGAAGGTTTTAGGCTAAGTGGCCATCAATGTTGACTGCGGGTGCTCAGTTGTCGTATTCTATGACCTGATGTGTAACCTTAAACCATCGTTAATCGCTTTGATTCGCCTCCGCCCATCCGACATGGCCGGGCACGGGGGCCATCAGGGTAAGGTTACAATTACTCATGCAGAGCCATTCTGGAGTATTTATATTCACACATCCGCATAGCTGAATTTGAGCCATTGAAATCATCCCCAAATCATTATCTGAATAGCATCTACCCCAACCATCATGTCTTCTGTCTTGAAAACTCTGGAGCCTGTACAGGCAAACCTCAAACCACATTTAAGCGATTCCCTCAAGGGGTTCAATATCATTGTTGTCGGCGCTGGCTTTGCTGGCTTGGCATGCGGGTGTGATCTTGCCAGACGAGGTGCTAATGTCACTATCTTTGAGGCCACGGACGCTGTCAGAACAGCTGGTAAGTACCATTTATAAAAAAGCTGTACGCGTTTGAATATGCTTATCTAGTCTCTTCAGGTGACATAATTCTATTCGGTCCCAACGCCACTAGAGTTGTGGGGAAATATGGAGAGGGTGTTCTGGACGAGCTGATGAAAGTTGCCAGCCAGCCAGAATATATGGATATATGTGATGGAAAAGGAAAAGTACTTTTACGCCAATCCGTGGAGAAAGATAGTGACGGATGGCCAAATGCGTATGGATATCGTGGCCATACCCAGACCGTCATGTTCCAGTTTGCCCAGGAGGTTGGTGTCAAATTTATCTATAACTCTAATGTTGGCGAGTTCTTTGAAACAGAGACTGGCGCTGGCATAGTTGTCAACGGTAACAAATATGACGCCGATCTTGTTATTGGGGCCGACGGAATTCACAGCAAGGCCCGAAAGTTTGTAACTGGGAAGCAGGACAGACCGACCCCAAGTGGCTTTGCCCTGTATCGGGCTTGGTTCCCACTTGATGTGCTGAGAAATAACCCAAAGACGGCGCATCTCGCGAATAATCCAGAACCCTTGTTCAAGATCTGGATCATGGAAGACTCCCACGCAATTATTACCACGAACAAGAAGCTTGACCGAGGAACTTGCTTCGCCACTCATCGCGTAACTCACCCTCTTTCAGACCTTTGGCTTTGAATCAATCTAGATCTAACACTCGTTTAGGATGATCGGGATATCGAGGAAGATTGGACACTTCCCGGGAAGAAGTCAGATATGCTCGAAGTAGTCAAGGACTGCGACCCAGAACTAGTCGAAACTGTCAAGGATTTGTTAGAAGAAAACTTGATTGATTACAAGATCCTATGGAGAGATCCAATCAAGCCATGGGTATCTCCAAAAGCACGCATTTGTATCATTGGGGACGCTGCACATCCGCACCTCGCAACATCTGCAACCGGTGGCGCCCAGGGCGTCGAGGATGGTGCCACCTTGGCTGCATGCCTAGAAGAAGCGGGAAAAGCGGACGTTCCAACGGCTTTAAGGGCATTTGAAAAACTTAGGTATTGTCTCTCTTTAGCACTAGAACCTTCCATTCTCAGAATTGTTTCCATCCAAACAATACGGAGGTCGTGGTTAATCGTATTTATAGGTTTGAACGAACGTCTCTGACACAGCGAATGGGCTGGGAACTCCGCCACCGATGGCACCAAACTGACTGGGATGCTGTCGCCAAGGACCCCCAATATCTTGAGTTTCGACAACCGGACTGGCTAATTGGAATCGATGCTGAAGACTACGCTCATCAGAATTACGCTTCTGCTGTTTCTAACTTGAAGAATGGCACGCCTTTTACCCAAACAAACGTGCCGGAAGGTTATGTCCATGAAGATTGGACTGTCAAGGAATTGATGGAGAAGGAAAAGGGCAAAGCGGATGAGGCGAACTTCAAAGTGAAATAAGCTCATATAGAACAAATAGATAGGTAAATGGAAACTCTCTGGGGCTGTACGCGGTCCGATTCTGCTGTCACTGATTCAGATCACGCCGATAGGAACCAGGAACCGATAAGGGCATTTAAACACATCTCGTTACTATTGTGGTATTTTTATCTGGCCTATCTCATAGGAGTGCAAATTGACCCCTTTACTCTTATATACCTATAAGCTATTTTAGTATATAAATTAGATATAATAACGGTTAGGCAGCATGCTAACCGAAAACAAAGCTCTATGCCTTTAGGCCAAAAAGAACCGCGAATAATTGCTGCACACACTATATAACCCACTAAAGCACCTGCAGTAGCCTATGGCCTACAGTGGCCTTTCAGTGGCGTTCCATTATATTTATTAATATTTTTATAAACTTAACTTACTAGCTATTAATAAGACTTCTTCATATTAATAAGCCTTATATATACTACTTAATTACTTAGGGATATAATATTTCACTATAAATCTACTAATATAAACTAGATATAGTTTAGTTTATCCCTTGGGAAACCTAACTGTCATATTATGCACTTGGCTGTAGCGGTGTTACCAGTGGACCGGAGCACTGAGCCCATTACGCTGGCCAACCATACATTCTAGACGCACGCCATCATGTAGGCCATGTTCTTATTCTCCATCAGGATGTATGTCACACTGAGTAGGCCCCTTGCTTGGGATGGTGAAATTGGGGTTTGGTTGCTTTTAATCACGTTTGGGTTGCAGTGTGGTGTAGAATCGTACTTCTTGTTAAGAGCTATCTAGAAAGACTATGTTGGAATGGAGGACTCGGTGCCCTCGACAGGAGGGTGGATTGAAACTGCGGATAATTGATCTGAATTCTTCTATTGATTATGACAGAAGAAGAGGGTATTGCCAAGCAATGGACTTGTAGCAGGTGCTGAATATGGGCAGAGTGGTGCGGGCATGTGAGGTGCTGCTGGTGTATCAGTACTGTAATCCACGAAAACCTTCACCTTTATTCTCATCTGACGTGAAAAAGAAGTGATCGGCTGTCTCACTTTGAAAAATCAGGAATAAAGTTACCGGGTCATTATAGTATTGATATTTACGCTGTAAGCGATACAGGTGAAAGAGACCTGAATAGCTATCTGGAGATGTCTAGCAAGTGACATGAGGCAAAACGGGCCAGTAATTATTATTTGTAAAGGTTAACACGGAAGCATAAACATGTTGCAAAAGCTATCAATTTATTTATATTAGATTTGCCCAGTCCACAAAAAAGCTTATCACTATAGGTTTGGGGACTGAGAAGGCCAAGTATGGGCAAAGATCAAAGAAATTACATATAACCTGTAACTAGACTACTGGTTGCTATTTTCGTATCAAAAAATCATCAAACACCAGCTCTCCACAGTTTTCTAGTAGCTCTTTTAATCTCCTGTCAACATAACTTTCTGCACTCCAACCTTGATCACAATCTTTTGAAACTGGTGTTTCGAGACGCTGGTCAAAACCGAATAATACATCCGACTCTGCCGCCTCGGTGTTTCCGGTGGGTATCCAATCTGATACTCGTTCTTCTTTAGCAATCAGAACACGACTATCCGTCCGGTCTTCTGATGTGCCTCCCTGTTGCCCATTGTCAGTTTCGACTGGAGATATGGGTGACTGAATTCGAGACGACTGATGAAACAGTGTTCTCAAATAAGAAGTAAAGTCCGCGCCGTCTGATGGTCTACCGCTACTAGGGCTCCAGTCCATCGCAAGCGACACACGTAATGTCAAGTCAGAGTTGCCTGAAACTTGTGGCTCTGCGATGGACTGGGGGTCGACATAGTCCAAAATTTGCCGGGTGGCCTTAATCACGGTTTCCACCCCGTCGTACTGCCCATGATGGATCTTAATTGCCTGCGTCAGAGTGCTGAAGCGCCGCTCTACGGCAAGTCTCTGCCTATCATGTTCTGGAAGCTCTTTCCTTTCTTTATCTGAGGACGTCAAGTCAAAGGCGTGCACGGCGAGGGGGAAAGCTGCGTAGGCCACACTTCACGCGTTAGTAGCTGATGATATGTACAACTATCTGTTCCTTACATGGCTATGGGTAGACATTGTGTGAGACTTAACTGATTCAGCAGGTCAAGTCTCTCAACAATGCTGATTGCAGATGCGAGAGCTTCGTTTCGAGAATGCAAGATGCCATTTACATGGTCTCGCTCAGGGCCCCTGGCCCGATCATTCCGCATTTCGAAATGGCACAGGACAATAGTTGCCCAGCTTGGGGTGGGTTAGTCCGTCCCGCCTAGTAATCGGATGAATGAACGTACTGATAGTATATGTTCATCAAGTTGATGTTTAGAACCACTGAGCGATTTGCTGCGATGGTGGCTCTGCAAGAATATCGAAGGGGACTCTCACTATACCACTTCAAGAGAGCTTCTTTACAATCCTGTAGCTGGGGTAGGTGATCACTGAATTGACTAATGGTGTCGTTTGATGGAAATGCTAGCAGTAGAACGTCGGTCAGCACGATGGCCAGCTTGACGACCTCCTCAATGATGGTTGCCAGGATTTCCCTCGTATCCTGGCAGTACATTCTAGACCGCCGAAGCTCGCCCTGCAGTTCCATGCATCCGAGACGAATGTTTTTGTGCAAGTCAAAATGAGTCGGAGTAATATGAATGCTGTGTCGTGAACCCAATGAAAGTACGCGGTCGCGGATAATACAGCACCACCAGAGTCGTCTCAGTGTAGAATGCTTACTGACAACGTGGGTCGATATCAAGTTTGAGACATCGGAATAGTGGTTTGCCTGTGATCTCTCAGCATTATCAATGGCAACCATGAGCCACTTTGTGCTCGGTTCCGAGTCTGCCTTAAGTGGAGGAGTCCAAAAGGTCAAAAGAAGGGCTGCTTGGGCGGTTGCGACGCTTGACGTATCTACGCCCGAGTCGTAGATGAGCTGAGACTGTCAGGTGGATATTTGAGCAGACAATCACTCACGGTGCTCACCTTGGCCTTGCGATAGAACGCGGCTCTGGCGCTACGAGTGCTGCTATACCCCAGACGATTGATGGTCTTCAACGGCACGGACTGTTTCTAGTCAGCGCAGAAACCAGGAATAAGGGGAAGTGATATTCAGGCTCACATTACACGATGCAAAGAGCATGGCCTGTATTAACAGCAAACTCATTGTCTTTGATTCGGGAGGATTGGGATGGGAATATGTATTCCAAAAGTCCTGCTCGCTCAGCATGGGCATAACAGGATGGACATGCATAAAGTATTGCCTTAAGAACTGATCGAGGATCATGGGTTCTGGGAGCTGGAAGCAGCCTTCCGAGTCTAGGAATTTTATTTCTTGGACTGGTGTATAGAACACATTGGCCCGCGCAACAAACGAGTGGGTGCAGTAGACAACCATATTGGATGGGCAGGCAAGGTATTCTAAAGTTGGCTTGGCGTAGATTGTTGAGAGATCATCAGTACATATCCTGTCTGGCGGATGATTATTAGCATGCAACCATTGAAGAATATGAAATATTCATATACCGATTTCTGACAAATGGCAAAGGAATCCTGTCCCTTCTGACTGGGCAGGGAAATCATCTGCTTGACTCGCAGATTGCCGTTGAGCATCTCTATTGCCTTGCTCTCTTGGCCGAGCGAGGCTTTGATGAGAGCCTTTTGGCACTGCCGTGGCTGATGACTGCTGTTCTTGGGTATCTCGAGGTTTGTCGTCTTGACTCCTGTCCTCCGAGTACTCTCGAACCTGCAATGGCTTGCCGGATGGGCTTATCCAAACAACGTTAGCTGTAGTTCCGTCCCTGTGGAGACATCTCGAGGCTTACTACCGAGAGCCCCTCTTGGTAACAACGCAGCTATGTTCATCAAGATTGCAGTTCGTGCAAGGCTGTCCGTTCCTAGCAACGTCGCATCGGACCTTTCGACGGCGACAGCGGAGGCAAGCCAGTGATGCTCGTTTAACTCTTAGCCCAGTTGGCTTTGGCTCCAGAGTGAGTAAAGGCATCTTTACGTCCTGGAATCACTTCTCCTTTCCCGTGAAAGTCCGTGTCGTGGGGCTGTTGCTGGAATAAATCCAGGAAGCCTTGTCGGTTACTTGGACAATCAAGGGGCAAGGCTGAGGCTTGGCATGAACGAGTCTAATCTCACTTGTGCTCGGGAACAGGCCGCACAGAGAAGCACTTAGCCCTTTGCGTCGCCCTGATGGTTGCCCGAAACGGATTGAATTGAAATCCAGCCGAGATCGAATCGGAACAAAAGTCACCGAACGGGCCGCTGGGCCATGGGCCAGTCGGAACTGGAATCGGACCCATCACCTCCGGGGTTCCGAACGGACGGTGTATCAGGGTTTCCGAGATCATCAGTTACTTGCCCAAGCCATGATAACATGTCGCTTGCTTCAAGATATTTCTGGGGCTAAATTACTCCCGCTGGCTTTTTTAATTCTAGCTGAGCTGGAATCATACCGCTCACTACACCTTACACCATGGCCAACAACAATACTTCGTCCATCAAAGTTCTGCCACCTTCAGGTCTGGCACATGTTGTACTGCGAACCTCAAACTTCAAGCCTTTGGTGGCCTTTTACAAGGCATTTCTTGGGGCTCATGCCACTTTTGAGAATGAACAGCTCGCGTTTCTGACCTACGACGAGGAACATCATCGCCTTGCCATCGCCAATGTACCTGGAACTGTTGATAAGGTCCCAAACTCGGCGGGGCTGGAGCATATTGCCTTCCAGTTCGAGACCCTTGATAATCTCTTGACTGCTTACCAGCAACGAAAGGCCAGAGGGATCTTGCCCATCTGGTGCGTCAACCATGGGCCAACCACCAGTATCTACTATCAAGATCCCGACGGGAATCAGCTGGAGACACAGGTGGATAACTTTGACACAGTTGAGGCTGCTAGTGCGATGATGGCGTCGGCTGAGTATGCGGAGAACCCCATCGGTGTTGACTTTGATCCTGAGGATATGGTTCGGAGGTTGAAGGCTGGAGAGAGCGTATCATCCATCAAGAAGAGAGCAAATGTTGGTCCACGCGGCTTTGAGAGTATGCCTAAGCCACCACCTAGAGATGTCAGGGACAACTATGATGTACTTGTGAAAGGAGCCTAGAGATGGTGTAGCGGCGCTTGGTGTGTGCTCATATATAGTTTTGAATAAACAGGATCGACCGTGAGCAGAATGTTTTTATTGGCTTATATCCAGAATTAGTCATGATTTGTGAACCTCTCAAGGATACGATTTCTTGCTTTAGGAAGGCATTATATGTCTATGGAAGGGTTCTCTAACTTTTGACAGGGACCAAACAAGCAGAACACTCCCGTTGGTGGCGCAATCTTTGTGTGACAGTTTGCCAGAATGGGAATCTTGCGACAACTAAAGACTAATAGCTATAATAGATATCGATTTTGTAGTAAAGAAGCGGATACTCCAGTTTTGAGTTGATGATGAACACTTCCAACCACAGTACTGGGAGGTCTGTCGCAGTGGTCTTTGGATCCTGGATGACGTTCGAAAACCAGTAGTCCATGCCGCCAATAAACCAATCGTATGTGGCGACAACAAACACTGAAATTAGTGTGCCAATTATCTCAAATGCAATCCAATTTCCTTTGTGATAAAAGCAGTGGAAACCAAGAATGTCGACAACTGGCTCAAATACCGAGGCTGCCATAATAATTATGTTGAGCTACTAAAGACGTGGAGGAGGCGATCTGATACGGGTGATTGGAAGTACACTTGATGAAAGGATGATACACTGCTTACTAACCCTCGACCTTCTTCAAATTGCATGAATAAAAATCACCGAAGCTAAGCCCTCGTTGGTCCGGAGCCGCCTACTCCGGCCGGCCCGGACATTTCGGGACAAAAGCCGACCATCAGATACCGTACTGCAATTGCCGGGAACTTTTTAGTCTAGAGCCCTACATTCTTGATTAATCCAACTATGGAAATACATCTCTACAGCTTACTCCGGTTCACCAGACCATTCTCGGTTGTTATTCGAGCCAGGATTGTCCCCAAAGCTTTCGGATGGCAATTACGTCGTGACCCAGCGATACTTATTGTTGAGTCATCAAGACAGATGAATCTTGACAATTCAGACGCTGGCCGACCAACACTCCGGTATTCCGACCCTATGAATTGAAAGGTCGACAATTACTCAGAGGGGGGAGAAACTTCATTCTTTATCATTTATCCCGATCCCATTCCTTTCCCAAAGCCACATAGCCGTGCCAGGAGACTGAAAAATGAAGACCAATTTCCAACGCCTGGTTCGTTTCGTGGATCCTAGTGGCCGTTACTGTTACGGAGAGGCTCCACCGTCAGAGGACCTGGTCGGCCAAGAGGTTCCGGTGTTCGCTGGAGCCAATCCTTGGACCCTAGAGGCAACAAAAGACACTGCCAAGATAACAAAAGTAAGTCACAGGTTTTCCTCGAGCCTTGAAGGTCTGTCCAAAATAGGATTCGTGTCTTATTCGTTGTTTTGACTCCTTTCCAGGTATTGAGTCCCTTGGCTCGTGTTCCAATCATATATGGAATTGGCCTCAACTACAAAACGCATATTTCAGAAGCAGGCTTTCCTACACCGAAGTATCCTACTGTCTTCACGAAGCCAGTAGACGCACTGAATGGGCCCTTTGATGATGTTCATGTTCACCCAGAGTGTGCGAACATGGACTATGAAGGCGAACTGGCCGTTATCATAGGCAAAGATTGCAAGAATGTTGCATCGAGCGAGGAGGCTCTCGAATATGTTTTAGGCTACTCAGTAGCGAATGATGTCAGTAGTCGGTATTGGCAAGTTCCTGAGATCAGCGGACAGCAACACGGATACGCCAAAAGCTTCGATGGATTTGCGCCGCTGGGGCCGGTCATCGTATCACCGACTGCTTTGGGCGACATTAGCCAAGTTACTCTAGTGACAAAGGTCAATGGTGAATACCGACAACGGGCTCGTTTGGATGACCTCGTGTTCGGCGTGGGAGATCTCATCGTTCACCTAAGCCGGGGTACCACGCTACGAGCTGGGACAGTAATACTTACGGGAACCCCGGGGGGCGTTGCAGCATTTATGAAGCCGCCTGCATGGTTGAAGGATGGAGACACTGTCCAGGTTAGCATCTCAGGAATCGGAAGCATCACGAATCGCTTGATCTTTGAGGGGCCTCAGTAGATATTGCCGTTTTGACTCCTTCAATATATCAACTCAGCTTTTCCGTAAACAATAATACAAATTCCTGGCCCCCATAAGGTGTTGTTACTTGGTTTGTTTCTATAGACAATCTTTTATCTTCAGTAAAGGAGCGCATACTACCAACAAGCAGGATATCTAAAATGCTTGATCTGCAGCAGTACAACATGCTACAACTATATACAGGCATCCATCTGGAAATTTAGTGAGTGGGATCCGCTCCAGGGTGTTTTGTCTTCTCCAGGACCAGCTAAAGACCTGGAAAGCCTTATGCGAATTATTAAACAAGTCGCTGCACGCGCATAAGCAAGGGGGAGATTGCCGAGAGTACGCAATACAATGCCCTACATTGCGGGGATAATGAGCCGATACGTGAGATACAGAGGCTTTGAAAGCAAGGATATGTTGCTCGACTTGGCGGCCAGGCAACTAACCAAGCGTTTCCGTGGAGAGGTAGCCATGGGGAAGACACAAGCTAGAATTTAGACGTGCTCTGGCTAGCTGGTATTTGAATATCATAGTTGATTGCTAAAGCAAATTAGATGTGATTATTTGCATAATAGGTTTTTATAATCGTCTTGCATATTATAATGCTATGCTATGCCCGTAAACTTTATCCCATTGAATGATAATGCGAATCCTTCATAATAGAAAGTACCTAATTCATCGGTCTCTCTCATATGTAGAGATTACTAGATTGGTTGAGTCGACGTCTCATACAACATATCAAGTTGGAGAGTCTGGGGATAGTGCACGTCACCCGGAGCTCAATGGTCCGCCTCGCTGTCTAGTCTGATGGCCGACTAGGTCGGCCCGAACAACACCATCCATCCATCCATAGGCGGCCGGAACGAATTCGGCCGAGCCAAAGAGAAGTCTGGCGCGAGTGCAGAACCTCGGGGAGGAGCAATCTATTTTATGGCTATGCCTGAGCCGTTTCGGAAACCACCAGAAAAATGTCTAGTACGCCGCCGTAGCAATTCATTCTCGCCTCAAACTCTGTCCTAGAATCAAGAAAACAAATATCAAGAATGGCATTGCAAAACACCGTTTGGTCTGCAGATCTGCCTCCTCCCGAGGGTATGAAGTCCTGGCTTGCCACGCTCTATGCCACAGTGGACTCTAAAGCACCCGACTCAGGAGCGCAGCTTGCCAAACTGTATACATCGGATGCTGTCGTCTTTAGCCTGAACGGAAAGTCTGAAGGGACTGAAGGTTAGTCTTAGCGTTGAACTTCTCAATGAAAGCATAGTTTACAGCTGAAGCTATCATAAAAAGCCGACAGTCAGCGTGGGATCACATCAAGACTCGCAACCATGAAGTGATTCGAGTCTACACTGCCAATAGCGACTATAGTGATATCCTCATAGTAGGAAAAGTCACCATGGACTTCAAAAATGGGAATCAGGGCGCAGCGGAATTTATTGCCCGTATTGTTTTCGCCGAGGGCAGTTGGAGTGACCGGAAAGCGAAGCTATACCAAGTTTGGGGTGTAAGTGATCTGACTTTTCCGTCCTCGTAAAGTCAGCTGCTGACATTAGAACGACAGGATAGCGCTCCCTGGACCAAGGCAATGACGTCAATTACTAAATGATACTTTTGTCACATGGGGGTGGAATCTGATAGTCCGATAACCGATACGATATTCCCGTGTCCCCACTCTTGGGCTTCTCATCTAGTTTAGGGTAGGATGAGAGATAGTTGAAATGTTCTTATGCATAGACTCTGCTGCTGGACTTGGAAAGTACACGAGAAAGAGAGTGAAAGTTCGAACAAAAAGAAGATCTCAGTTATATGTAGCTAATTAAATAACCAATAGGAATAGAATCCTGAAAAACTCCAAGACGATAGTGGTGATCAAATTATCCTCCATGGGACCTATGTCTATTTGCGAATCTCATATGCAAATACGCAACTTACCCACGAGCTGCATGGCATTTTCATAAACGATGCAAAATCTTGGGATTGTACGGTGGTTGATAAGGGTAAAGAATGACTGTTTCACAGTCTGAACTCAATTGTGTAAATGACTATCAACCAATTCACTAATTAACAGTCATCTGCATCGCCCAAACAAAGCTCGTAGTTTAGTCTGAGCCACAAAACGCTCTGCTGCTAGACACCTTTTACCTGTTGGCGATATTATAGAAATATTCCTTTGTCTCTTCCTTCTCAGGTGCATTCATTGACTCCATGGTCAAATCTTGATGCACATACCCTTCGGGCAAGTTGGTCGACTTGAATGGAGACCCTCCCTTAACACTCTCAACCGCCTCAGAGAGCCTTTAGTCGGCATATGCTTCGGCATCAACATTGAAGAGCCAAAGGGGCTGTGGCATCTTTAGAAATGAGGAGTCGGGCGCAACCGCATCCTAGACTTGTTCTTAACTGGTCAAACAGTCAGGATATGAAACCTTTTTCGATTGTGTGTAGGATCTGTCCTATTCATTTCTGTAGTCTTCAGGTCAGGGGGAGTTTTGTTACCATCCCTGACTAAACATTGAGTAACAATAGACTGTCAAAACTGTGCTATGTGGATTATTTCCATTGAAATTCAATACATAAAGTTCATGGCAAAATCCTCGACAAGATCAGGAGTAGGGAGAAAAGTGCTGCAGTGCTCAAAGTCTAGATCTAAGAAGTCAGATGAAAACCCCTAGAAAATGTTAGCTAGTTTTAATAGGACCAGGGCTGGAGCCGAATTACATTCCGCAGAGGATCTGAGAAGTCGCTGAACCTCGGCACACCACGACCCCCGGAGTTCAGCTGGTTTCCAGTGGAGTTGTTCAAAACACTTCCGCTGTTTACAGATACTTCTAAAGCAGTATTACTGTGATCAATTGCCTTTCTAGAAAGCATTGCCAGTTCCTTGACAAAATGAAAAGAAACCTCTGAGCCTGTGCTGAATTCAAATCGAAGGAAATGGCTGGCACCTATATCGAAAAGGGCCAGATCAGATTGGACCGTGGAGCGCTGTGTATCCTCTAGTATGTAGATAAACATATTAATGAGCGCGTAAAGGGGGGCATGAAATCCCAAACTAATATCAAAAGTTGAGCCTGGGCGGAACTTCGAGGGGCAGGGAACTGAAACCTACAGGATAGATGTGGTAGCATCGAGGCGAACGAATTGAGTAGCCATGATGGCTTTTCGCGCTGTCTTGATAACAATTTCTGAAGACTCTTGCACTTGATCACGAAGACCAGGCTTGTCAGAGAGATGAAATAGCCGCCGTGACCAAGGGTATGTCAGGGTTGTGTGGACGTCTAGCACAGTGATGTAGTATGCCATCCGAAGGTATACGGTCTGCTGCAAATCAATAGCGACCCCTGGCCTGCATGAATCTAGTGGTGAGTCAAGATCTACAAGCTGTTGGATGAACCTTTCTAAAGCTTTTAGTTTCTGGTCGAGCTCCGCTACCGTTGCAACAAGGACCTCGGGTGACTGCTGCTGAGTCTCGATGCAAGTAAGGCGCTTCGAAGTCAATGAAGACATCTGAGCTAATTTGATGAGAGCGAGCGAATACCCGGGCACATCAGAGTGTAGAGAGTCTCCCTGTGGCATCGGGCAGCTTATTTGATCATCGTCGATCATCTAGACTAGATGGTGAGTGAGCATGATGGTGAGCCAAGTATATAGGACGTACCGAAGGCCGACTTGATCGGGCTGCGCAATTCTTCTCCAGGCAGTAAGCAGCCCAGAAGATGCGGTTTCTGAGCTCCTTCTCCTCTGGGCTCATGTGCCAAGATGACACAGCTTGGCGGTGAAGCCCCTTGGAGCATGCTAGGCGCAATGCAACCGTGGACAGCATATACTCGATGCAAGGGTTTCCAAGGCTTTCTGTAAAGTAGCCCTGATTATTTTTATATTAGCTTTAAAAGAAAACCATCAGAAGTGAAAGGAGTCAGTACCATTATCGTCAGCGCTTGTATAGCCATTATCGAGGTCCGAAAGTACAGCAGCTCGAGGTGGACAGACAAGCAGTTTGAGAAAAACGCCCAAGCGGTCTGACAGGTATTACGAAAGTTTCCAGTTTTCGATAACTCAAAACGGCATCCCGTAGCGTAGATGGCATTTCGTAGAGCATACCAAGCTGGATCTTCGTTCTTGGGGTCGCCATTGAGATGACTTCTCAGACGGGACTCGAATGACGAACGGTTGACAAGCTCAAAAGTGGTTTCTCGTGCATGTTCAAAGTACGCTTCAAGTGGGTGAGTATCTACTTTGACAGCTTGAGTCAGAGTGGAGGTCTTACCAGAAACATATTTCCATGCCATCTTTGGCGATGGCTCTTCCGTCCTGCCTTTAATCGCACTCGTATCAATCTTCAACCGCCGAGTAATGGCCCCGGTAAGGCGAGACGCAAGCTCTGTGAATGCATGTCCACCCGTCTTGCCACAGACCCACTGGACGCCAGAGATAGAGCATATCGATATAAAAGATCTTGGGCCTGTCCTGGATTAGATTGAGCACATACAAGGAAGAAAGGAGCTCGCACCATGATACTCCGAATTCGACTATGGGGGACTCAGTTAGAGATAAATGCTTTGAGACGCTTCAGCTGAAGGAGAACCCACCAATTCTCCGGAATACACGCTGCTTTCTTCTGGTGAATCTATTGTATTATCAGAAGTAGCATCCTGATCACCGAGCGCGACAGCAGAGCCAAGTAGCTCTTCTGTTACAATCACCGACGGAGACGGCAGACTTGGCACTAATGATGTCGCTGGCCTCTGTTCTCCTGTAGCCTGGGATGGTGCGGAATAAACAGGTTGAGAGTCTTGAATTATGCTCGTTCCAAGAAGGCTGTTAGGAGACGTTTCGTATCTCGAAATTTTCTCCGAACCATTCGCCACTTGCCTCTCAGCACCAGGGTTTCGTAGTGAAGGAGGTCCAACGCTGCGGGGAGAAGTGCTACCGTGACTGAAGATGGGAGACAGAAGTTGAATGTCCTGTACAGAGCTCTGACTGGCACTCGTTTCACGTCTCGGGCATGTGACGGAGTCTATTGCACTGCTGCTACCCAGTGATAATGATGTCTGAATCGTCGAGGTATCATTGGCTGCCAGAAGTAGCGCCTCAACACGCGCCAGTCGTTCTGCCATAGCACTGTTGACATCTGATTTCCTTGAACGAGTGCGCTGTCTCGCTGCGTAGACGCAGGATTCGTCATGGTCAATACAATTTGCACATGGCTGTCGTCCATCGCCTGTGGAATGGCATCAGGTGAGGAACCGCAATAAGCCGGAAAGGGTGACTGGTGACATACAACGGATTTTTTTGAGACGACAATAGTTACACGCAATAGGCCGTCTTACCCGCGGTGAGCTATGACGAGCTCCAACTCGACTGTTTGTCTCATTCATGACTTAACAATACAATACACACGGGCTGTCCAATCAAGGTGCAGGGTCAAAGGAGGAGAAATTGCACAAACGAAATTGCCAGATTTTAATGCTACGCTGCGTGTTTTAACGGGGAACGGTCGGCGCTCTGTTATGTAGAATGCAGAAGGCGATCAGCTTGGTTCTCAAACAAAATGACTCCCTCCTTAACTGGGGGCTAACGCAGAGCTAATGCAAAAGCACGGTACCTGTGAAGGCGGGGCAATGCGGGGAAGTTAAGGAAGATTAGGCTGACCCCAGGTTCCAGGCGGTGAGCTAGTCAACTCAACCAATCCTGTGGAGGAGCAGGCCACGTAGTGCAACCATCCCAGAACGTCTTTCGGGCTACTCAGTTCGGTCCGAGCCCGGGCCAGAGGGAGATAACTGACCCCGAAACCCCGTCGGCAGTTGATCACCAGCCAATTATTGAGCTGGCAGGGATAAAGGAAGAAAAGCCCATTCTATTAGTCTATGTGAAATCGGGAGTCAGAGGACCCCCAATTTATCACAACTTCGCCTGCTCTTGGATATCCCCTTCCTCACTGACCACTTTCTCGACATCGTAGTATTTCTCGTAGATAGCTAGACTTTCTGGATTAGCCACAACAGTAGACTCGACTTTCTGCCCATTAATGATTTTCTTTACAATCATCTCCAGTTTCTTGCCTACGTTCGAATAGGGCATGTCCTCAACATAAAAGACATACTTGGGTACATGTCGCTTGCTGAGATTCTTCTGGATTTTGCGTTTGATCCTCCCTTCAAGAGCAATCGTCTTGCGCTCGGTAGACTTAAGCTTGAGGAATAGGATAACCGCCTCATCCCGGTCATGTGGCCTTCGTTGTCCGACGCAGACAGAGTCCTCCACCTCGGGGAAGAGTCGGACGACGTTGTAGATTTCAGCTGACCCGAACCGAACACCTGATGGATTCAAAACGCCGTCACTAAGAAACATTAGTCCCCTGCTTCGAGACCGGGCGGTATATGCACATACGATCTACCAAGCATCTGAATACCCCCCGTCTTTGGATTCATCCGAATCAAGTCACCCTGAGTCCAGACTCCGGGAAATGTGGAAAAGTATGCCTCTTTGTACTTTTCAGATCCGTTGGGGCCCCAAAATGTCAAGGGTTGGCTGGGAAAAGGCTGCGTACAGACTAATTCACCAGGCTCGCCGCTGTTTCGAATAGATGTTGCTTGCGATGAGAGTGGATCAAAAACATCCACTGCCATTCCGAGAGATTTATCGGAAATTTCATCGGCATAGACGGGAGTCAGGGGATTGCCCGTAACAACTGTCGGGAGGTCAGTTTCAACTATCTATAGATACTCGTAGCAGGTTACACACATGCACAGGCACAGTCGGTACCGCCGGATCCTGAGATTAGCTGTATCTTCTGAGGAAATCCAGCGTTGTAAAACCATCGAGCAACATCTGAAGGCAAGGCTGAACCTGTTGATGTGACCTTTCTGAGAGCACTCAGATCGTATTCGTCTCCTTATTCAATAGCTAATGTCAGCAGTGTCTGAGAGACTTGGTTAGATGACCCACGGGGGTTGTGTTTACTGTCCATCAGATCTGTGAGATACTTTGCCGAGGTTCCAAACACCGATACTCTATTTCAAATTGTCAGCGCGACAATGCATACGGCTCGTGGGTTGCGGGCTCTAACCTCAACTTTGACAGAAGCTTTGGCAGGAAGTTAATGTCTGGATATAGAGGCGAACCACGAAACACAACTATCTTTACTCCGGTGCTCAGGGCCGTGACCAAGAATGCCCACATAATCCACGCTGTCTAGAAAACATCAGCATCGGCATTCTTTTAGGGGACCGATGGGCTAACCGTAGTGTATTGGAATAAGACATCGCCCGGTTGTACATCGGTTTGAATCATGTAATCTTTCTTGATCTGCAACATGACACCCTAGAGATATAAGAAGTGAGTTGACAGGCTGATGACCATCCGAGGAGAGACGCCACTCACACCAGCGCTGTGCAGGATACACTTGGGCGCTCCGGTCTAATTTCAAGTCAGCAAGATCCATAAAGAGAGTGAACGTAACTTACAGTTCCAGAGGAATAAAAGATAAAAGCAGGTTGTGAAAACGGCAGCTGCTCAAACTCCAGAGCCCTCCCTTTTGCACCCTTCTTGAAGGACTCGAGATCAATTACAGTGGGAAACTCGGATTCCAACCCCGTACCTTTTCCGTGAAGTATAATGTTCTTCACGCTGTCCATGGAGTATACCGTCTTGGCCCATTCTCTTATGGTAGGGACAATATCGCGAACTTTACCATTGTAGTTGACAGACGTGTCAGTAAAGACTAGGGTCGGATTGATTTGAACAAGCCTGTCAAGGATTCCGCGAGAACCAAAGTCGGGTGAGATGGAGGACCATATCGCGCCAATTGACAGAGTTGCTAAGCAGAGGGCGATAGCAAGGCTGGATGTCTCCACGATGGCGGCTACTCTGTCTCCGTTCGAGACCCCATGTGTCCTCATGGCGTCGGCGAGAACTTCGACATCGCGGTAGAGCTCACCCCAGGTTATTTTGTGGGTTTCCAGAGATCCCTCGACTGCTTCATAAATAGCGACAGCTGCCAAATCACGATTCTGAAGCACGCTTCCAGCAAAGTTCAGCCGTGCTCCCGGGAAGAACCTCGGACTAGGATACATGTGGCTGTTGGACTGTAAAGCTGCGTGAGTTCATATCCTCTGCCGAATGTGGATGCTTACCCGATGAAATGCTCGAGTTGGCGGGGTCGACGCGCCCATTCCGACGAAGTCGAACAGCTCCATCCAAAAATCGCCGGCGGTCGACGGATCAACGGACCACGCGTGAATGTCACGATACGTCTCCATTTGGAGGCCATATTTTCTGTTGACAATATCCCGGAATTGAGCGAGCGATGACTTGGTCAGATCATGCTCCGACGGTGTCCAAACAACGTTACTGTGAGGGTTTTCCATGACGGAAAGGTCTACTATTGCGGTCACAAGAGAGATAGTTAGCTGTAGTCTTCGTTTAGCATGAATTAGACGTCCTCATATCGCAGATAAAATAGAGACTACGATAGCTCGGTAATTACCGGGGTTTTTTGGCCGGCCCATACTCCGAAACCATTTCCGGGGCCGGAGCCCGGGTTCGCACATTCACTTCCAGGATGGTTAGTATAGTCCCCGGTGCACAAATCAATGAACTTGCTATCAAACTCAAATGAACGCAACCCGGTACCGGCTTTCTGAAAAGCCAAGTTATTTACAACGGCGGTAGAAAGCAAGGTGATGAGGTACCGATCTAAGCGAGCCGGCATCTTTGCTCAACCATCGAGACTCTTGAAACTCCTTAGGATATCGAGGCAGCATGATAATAACACTAATTCTATACCATTGCGCCACAACCAATATCGTACCACACATCAGCCCCCCTATCCACAAGTTTAGCTCAGCCTTGCCGGGCTGGTATGTTGATGGCTGCCGTCAGCGTCTGTCTTGGAGTATCCGGGTAAGAGAAGACATTAGCATTGACTGTTCCCGTGCTGGATAACCAATAGCCCTACTTTCCTCATATCAGAGTATAGCATATTATCGTCTCAGCAAATCCTGTCGCGCTTGCTCTATATTTGCTCTTGAATGTTTGTAAAAGGAAAAACTCTCATAACTTGGTTTTCAATCATTTCTTTTCAGTCTATTGAACTCCTAATTCTTGTAAAAAAAAAAAGAGGGAAACCATTGTAAAATTAAAGCCTTGGCCTTCGACTGCAAGCGTTCTCGTAACCCCTAGGATCGCGCCTCGGGCCATGACGTATGCGGAACTGTTTGGCATTCCAAAGAACGAGTCTGATGTGAAGTTGACGATTCTACCGTATTTCTGCTTCTTTGTATGCGGCCACGCAAAGGGGCAAAGAGCATAAGCACCCAGTGAAGTAACCTCAATGTCTCTTTGTCCGCCGAGGCTATGGTCCTCGACGGAGTTGTATTGAATAATGCCGGCATTATTAATCATGACATCTATGTTGCCAGATCGGTCAATGGTATTGGCAACGATCTTGTCGGCCTCGGTAACCACATTGTGGGTGTCTGCAACAGCAAAGAGTCCATCGCCCTGCAGTTTGGGGACTAGCTCCGTGACTGGTGCAGCTGATGAGCCCTGGCCTCTGGGATAACATCCTACGTCATTGGCAATTACGTTGGCACCACATCTTGCAATGGCAATTCAAAAGAGTCTTCCAATGCTGGCAGCCGCGCCTGTCACGATGATCATTCGGTTTGCGAGGGTGTCTACTCAGATTTTCTCCATGTTGCTATCAACAAAGATATCTCTATGGCATGGCAAGATCAGCTTGCCCACCATGATATAGCTAGAAATCGAATAAAACCCCTTTCAAATTTCCTTCGTCCCTCCAGCGCTCTAAAATATCCATATAGACAAGCAATCCTTGAGCATACGGGGAGGCTCTGGCCCTTTTCTTGGCTTCCTCTTCGGTAACTGCAGCGAGGGCTTCTCCTTCGTTGGTTGCAAAGCCCGGGGTGCAGATACCATAAGACGAGAACCAGCCAGCATACTTTGCGATTTCTTGCGACCATGTCTCTTCGGCATCTTCGGTCGGCTCGATCGTCAACGAGGCAGTATTCTCGACACCGACACGTTTGTGAATCTCTGCTAGCACATGCGCAACATGCTTCGCCTTTTGATCAATCTGATAGGTTGCGCTGCTCCCGTTGCCCATCTGCGAGTAGCCACCTAGGATTAGGTTGGGAAAGTTGTGTGTTGTCCAGCCATGAAGTGTGGTTGCTCCTTTGCTCCGCCATTTCTCTGATAGCGGTAACCCATGGCGGCCTGTAAATGTCATATTGGCCATGGATCCGGGCTCTGAATCTCCAGCCCCCGGAGCACGATATCCTGTGCTGCAAATTAAAACATCAAGAGGGTACTCTTTATCATCAACGACCAGGCCACTTTTCGTAGCACTTATGCCTGGTCCCGATGTATCAACAAGATGAACATGTGGGAGATTAAATGTCGGAAGATAATCATCATGAAAGGTTGGCCGTTTGCACCATGTCGGGTACCATGCTATGAGGGCATCGGCGGTTGCAGGGTCCTTGACAATATCGCGCACGCGCTGACGTCTAGATTCGGATGAGGGGGCATCAAGTGCCAATAACCGGTCTAAATGGTTTGCAGCCTCATCCGGAGTAACAGGCTTTTCATGCGGAGCCCCCATAAAGGCACTGTATGTTCTTAGTCTTGTCCATTCATCATCCACAGGGTTGGTGGGAGCTGTCCAGCCTTGAACCCAGACACAAAAGTTCTTGGTCCTATCATCCTGCCAACCCTTATGGGTAGCAACTTTTGCTTTCCATTGTTGCGGATCGATATCCTGTTGACCTCGATAGGCGACTGCGGTTGGGGTGCGTTGAAAAACGTATAGTTCTTTCGCCCACTTGGCAAGCTCGGGCACTATTTGTACTGCCGTAGAACCGGTTCCGATAACACCCACCTTCTTACCCTCTAGGCTGGTGAGGTTCGGATTTCCTGGAGCCCCGCCCGTTACATCATAGTCCCACCGTGCAGTGTGGAAAATAGGACCCTCGAAGTCGCCCAAGTTTGGAATCTTTGGTACTTTTGGGTGGTTAAGGAAGCCATTGGCAGCAATAACAAATTGAGCGGTGACGGTAAGCTTAGCTGAAGGTTCGCCAGGCCCTCGACTCTCTGTCATCTTGATGACCCATCGCTTCGACTCGTCCCATTCAGCACTATCGACCGTGGTTCGAAAAAGCCCCAAAAGCCCCCATTGTTTGGCAATGCGTTCGGCTTGTCCTTTTAGCTCCGGACCATACGCATACCTATGCTTGGGTATGTAGCCCGTCTCTTCCAGCAGCGGCATATAAGTAGATGACTCGTTGTCACACATTAAGCCTGGGTACTGGTTCCAATACCAAGTTCCTCCCCATCCGCCCGCGTTATCAATGAATCGTATGTCTTTGGAATTGAACCCTTCCTGGATTAAGCGGACAGCATACAAGATCCCCCCATATCCAGCACCTATAATGATGAATTTGAATTCATCACCATCTTTCAAGGTTGGAGTCTGGGCATTGAGTACTGTATGATTGACCCATTTGTCCTCGGCAAGGTTCCTGAAACGCTCTGAGGCTGCATCATCAAGTTCAAAATACTGCTTCGAGCCCTCTGGATTAATTCGTTTCTCTCTGAATCTAGCGTACTTGTATAACAAGTCCTTTTTGGGTGAAGGATCGGTAATTGTTAAAGGCTGGGCGCCGGGGTAGTTGAATTTAGGTACGCCACCAAGGGTGAAAGTACCGTTCGTGGCGTTTTTGACAGACATTTATAGCAAGGGCGTAGGAGAATGTTAAGGTCAGAGTAGATGATGGATGGTTGGTAGTCAGCAACAGTGAATTGAGGAATACTTTTTGACACGAAGAATCAACATGGTATTTATACCCTCTCGGGGCTAGTTGATAGTCCGCGCACTAGGGGAAGCCCAAAGGAACCCTGCTGGGTAGATTTCCTCTTCAGGATCAGCCATTAGCCGTTTTAGCATGATATTTCTCTTGAATGAAATCGAGCTATTTTACCGTCAAGATGTGATATCACGGGCCTTACCTTCGGAGGTTTCACGCTCTCTAAACTTCCGTTCTCACGACCCGTACCGGAAACGATTTTCCGCCGCAGGTTACTAATCGGGAGGTACTGGAAGTTTAGTCACGAAGTCCGAGGTAGGCTGGGCATGAGTCTCCAAGAGTCCAATGTGAGAACTCTGAATTCCAGTGGTTGATGTTGGTAATGCTACTGCCGATAGGTACTATAGCGTGTGAGGGCGGTGCAGAGAGTGACGGAAGACGAAAAGGGAAATGGAGCCGACTTGGAGAGGCATCTTGAGCCCGAGGCTCGAAGGAGGTGTTCCATATCAGACTTGAAAAGTTGCAAATACATAATCATTGTCTACATGCTACTACATAGCTGACTATCCTGATTTTGGCGATCTTAGACCTCGGTGAAGTTCATCCCAGATGGGATTTCTTTCCACTGCAACTCATCGTCCAAGAGTGTCTCTTTGGCCTGTTCCCAATCCCTCTTTATCATTTCAGCTCTTTCCGGAGACCTCGGTGTGATGCTCGCTGGATACGGCTCCGGCATGACAACGGCTGTTTGAGTGAACTTTTCGGGCGTGGGGGGGGCTTCTTTTCCGTCTACGATAGCAGGCTTGAAATCAAAGGCCCACACCAATCTTGACATTGCCAAAAACAAGATATCGTCAGCTAGATGTGTACCCGGACATAGACGACGACCGCCACCGAAGGCATAGTGATCCCGTTTGCTAGGATCAGGATTGGTGGCTGCTTCAAATGAAGTCTGTTCGTCGTGCAGAAATCGAGCCGGGTTGAATTTTCGTGGGTCCTCGAACCTGGCTGGATCATTGTTGAGGGTCCAAACGTTGATAAGAAGCTCAGCGCCTTTCGGTAACTTGTAGCCCATGTATGTCTCGTCTCTCATCAGACAATGTGGGATACCTACTATGACCGGGGGCATCCACCTCAGAGATTCCTTTATACAGCTTCTGAGGTACGGGAGGTTCGCGCGGTCATCTAAGTCTGGTAGTCGCCGATCACCAATAACCTCATCGATTTCTCTCTGTGCCTCCTTCAAAGCGTCCGGAAACAATATCATAGCTTGTATGAATCCAAGCAGGTTATTTGACGAAGTTCCCGTCCCGGCTTCCATGGCTCCGCTGGATATGTATGATCCATGTCTATCGGTAAAACCTTCCGATTGTTGTAATCGAAGCAAATCCACGGTGAAACACGGTTTTTGTGTTCCATTTTCCATGGATGCCTTTACTTCATTCCACAAACGAGAATAAATTCTTTGTTCTGTTTTGGTGTGCTCTATCGCCTTTCTCTTGGCCGGAAATAAGGAAGCAGGTAGCCACTGTAAGATTGGGTATGCGTCTGCCAAGGCTGCAGACGTTACTTGTATGATGCTAGACGATTTCTCTAATCTGGATATTTTAGATATTCTATCATAGAAATGGTAATATTATTACTTACGACTTGAGAATCTCTCTCATCCTTGGATCGTCATATTCCGGAACCCGGCGGCTGTTTCGGTGCGGTCAATAAGGGAGGTCTTGAGGATAAGCGAAATGCATACCCGTATGTCATCATCATCGCCATCGAATTTGTATATCTATAGCAATTAGGTTCGTCAGTAGGTGAAAGCCGCACTCTTGTCAATGGCAAGTACCTTTTGATGTGAAATAAAAACCCATCAGGTTTCATGCCTAAATCGTACAACATTTTCTTGCTTTCGAGCTCAAGGTACCTATCAGCCTGTTAGAAACTATTAGGGTTAGGATTCTGGCACAAGACGTACGGGAGATATGTCTTAGCAACCCGCGAGGTTAACAGTCGATGATACATCTTGCGCGACATTCTCCACTTGGGCCCATAATGCTAAAGGAAGTTAATGGACGAAATCTTATGGTCTTGGTAATAACGGGTACCATTTGAAGAATACGTTCTCCGTCGCCTAAGAGATCGTGTGCAACATAATGCTGTCCTCTTTCGTTGGTTGTTGCGCTTCGCTTATCAATCAGCTCTTTTACGACGCTACCATCGGAGAGCACAATTATTGTTTGGACTCCCAGAGTAATGCTATAGATTGGTCCGTATTCTTGAGCCCACGCTTGAAATTTCTTAAACATATCCCTCTTAGGCATCTAAAAAGCTTAGTAGTGATTGGCTAAATGTATCCGGCCTTTCATGAGTAGAAATACCTGTTTTATATTTCCCCAGAATGGTTGGGTTGGAGGACCGGGCGGGAGACCGGGTTGCCGCCTCCCAATACGTGACAAAAGAATTATGGCCGGCGCCAATCCTATGAGCGCCGACAACAGAAGATATTGCAGGAATGTCATGGTAAAAAGTCTAGATGTGTCTTGAGTAAAAGCCAAAAGAAAATCTATATGTGCGAAAATAAAACCATTACGAGACTTGGAGGGCCTATGTTTTAAACCAAATACATCCCTCAGTTCAGGGTGGAATACAGTCAACGTACAGACATACACTGAATGATCAATCATGTTGAAAATGGACAATTAACCGGCCGAATGATGATGGTAATCGATCCGGAAGCAAAGTTACTGGGTTCTTAGCGGGTCTTCTCATAGCGGACGATTATTTCTTTTCACGCTTAAACAAGAATGGACTAGAAGGTTTTTAGTATAGGGAAGTCAACTAAAGGTAGCAATACGGAGTATATGCCAATGTTAAGGCCCCCGTTGTAATTGTGGATGAGATTCTAAAATGGCAATGATGGTGCAATCCTGTTGCTTTGAATACTTTGGGAATATATATTGGGAAGTTTATACGTTGGGCAAACTTACTGATTATGAAACGTGGTGGGGGAAGCCCTGCACGGGTACATAACTAAAAACAAGTTACGCAGCTGAATAATAAGTCTGGCTGCTAAGTCCGATCTACCCGGCGCAATAGTAGCACATCGGGCTGGAGTATGGGTACTTTGAGAGTGTCAAATACGAGGCGTGACGTATTCCCCCATCCAAACCCAACCAACGGGTAAGTTGCGCTTTTAGTCTATCTAGCTACTCCGACAGCACGAGTCTGACTAAGCCTTCTGATCACTGACCCACACCGCTATTTTTTACTTGTCTTCCCATCATTGAGCCCGGTTCTCACAGTTCATAGATCTTCGCTCTTGAAACAGTCCCCAATCTTCAACTTGTGAATCTGGATTTCAGCGCCGAAAATGTCAAACACAAAAAGATTAATGCCAATGGTTTTTGTCTCTCATGGCAGCCCAATGATGTCAATCAACGCATCCGAAAGCTCTTCATGGTGGCAGGAAGTCAGTATCACGCACGGAATCTGACCCCAACTCTTCATTCTCACAGCTAACATTCATCCAGTTCGGTGCAGAAGTACTTGAAAGCGATACCAAGGGAATCGTCATCGTAAATTCCCACTGGTCCGAGCTTGATGACAAGATTCGTGTCGGTACAAAAGCGAATCCTCAGGTCGATCTGGGATCTCTTATCCCTCGCGAACACTATGCCGCGTTCAAACCCACTGGAGCACCAGACCTTGGACAGCGAGTCATATCTCTTTTCAAGGCCGCTGGGTTCTCTGATGTAGAAGGGGACGAGGGCCCAAATGCGGACTGGGTTGATGCTGCAGCCACCCCAACCCTGTGGATGTTCCGTACCCACACTCCACCAACAGCGACAGTCAGCCTCAATGCTAGATACGACCCAATATTCCACGTCAGAATGGGCCAAGCCTTGAAAAGCCTTCGGGAAGAAGGAATCTTGATAATTGCGTCTGGTGCTATCGTCCACAACATCTTCCGAGCTAACTTCCTTCCAATGGCTCTGAAGAAGGATAATCTTCAGAAGGGCTTGACTCCGGCCAAGTGGGCAAATGATTTTGACGAGTCCATCCACGATGTTATATCCAGCAATACGGTATTTGGCAACAAATTTAAATCCAATCATTTGAAACTCACTAATTGATGTCAGGGCTGCGAGTTGGCAGGGGCAATTGTTCGCATGACACAGAGTCCGCGATATCTCGATGCGCACCCAAGCAATGACCATTTCTACCCCCTTCTAGTCCTCGCGGGAGCTTTCTTTGACAATGAGGAGGTTTATGGTAGGCAAATGGCTCGGACGTATGAGATGAAGAATCTTGTCAACACGCAGTACATGTGGGGTCACTTACCGAAGAAGGAGACGATGTTGAGCTCGAAGACTACTGTAGTGGTGTGAACAGAACGGCCTGTAGTTTCAATGTCTAGCCCATAATTATTTTAATAAACGCCGTGCTATTAATCCATGGGTTTACAGTATAGCTTTGTTATTTGGCTATACAGACGTCAAGAGTACAGGTGTCCGTAGAAGATCTTCTAACAGCGCCAGGGTTGCCAACAGACTGAGTCTCGACAGAGAACACAATTTCGGTCCCTCTGGTTCCAGTCTTAATTCATTTCTCAAGAATTTACATCAAACCTCCACAACTTCTTCGAATTTTTTTCGATATCATTCTGCCGTTTCGCAGTCAGCAGTGATTGGTTATGAGAAGGAGCAGGTATTGCCCATCGAACATCAAACGTAAGCAGCTGACAACCCGCAGACCGGCTAATGAGCCAAAAGCAGACTGATCATTCTCAAGCCTCTCAGGCCCCCACGTCAAGATAGAACGAACTTCACGGAGAGTTCCCGGAGTCCGAGCCTTCGTTCAGTCCGAAAACAATTAAGTCGGCTAACGCAACTAAAATGTGGTGGGGCCGAAAAGTCGGATCTTTGACCCAATGTGTCACTGATAATCGCTTGACAGTCATACAAAGTCTCGGCCCTTTTGTTTTAAATTCAAATACAGATATCCTTGGCTTGATCAAACTCCCCAAGTGGAAGCATCCGGGATTAGGTCCACGACATTACCTCCACCAAGTCTTGCTGGACTAACCCGCGTTGTACGAAGAATAGTCATCACGAACCACATATTGCATTTAAACTTACAAGCCAAGACAAGATGGCGGCGGAATCTGGGAAGGCAGCCGGGATCAACGTTATCGTCGTGGGAGCAGGCTATGGCGGCCTAGCCTGCGCAATCGAACTAAAGAGAAAGGGTTGCAACGTTCACTTGTATGAGAGGGAGAAGGAATTGCAGCCTCACGGTAAGGCGTTGCTGATTGGATGCAGAGATGTAACTGACCACTGAATAGGTGATATCATCACCCTTACATCAAATGCCTCCATAGTCATGGAGAAATGGGGAGATGTTGTACCAAAAATGGCGGCAGAATCTGCCACTCCCCGTGTCGTTACTTTCAAGACTGACACAGGGGATACATTGCTCCACCAAGACTGGCGTCATAAGTATGATGACCACTATAACCTCTACACCAGCCGTGCTCGCTCTCAAAGGTTGATTTATGAGCACGCAGTCGAGATTGGGGTCGAATTCACGTTTGGTGTCCTGATAACCGAATTTTACGAAGACGAGAAAAGCGCTGGTGTATATGTCAATGGTAAACTACTTACAGCTGACTTTGTAGTTGGCGGAGATGGCGTATACAGCAGAGCTCGTAAATACGTTACCGGAAACCCAGACATGGCCCAGCGAAGTGGATTTGCTGTTTACCGCGCCTATTTTCCGATTGACCATTTGAAAAATGATCCGCTAACTCGCGACTTGGCTTATTCAGAAACCGATGAGTTGATTATATGGATTGGCTTGGATCTGCATTCAATCTTCATCATCAATGCAAAATTAGGATTTGTCTCAGCATACCTCACCCACAAGGACACATACACTGTGGAAGAATCATGGACATATCCGGGCACTACCAAGGACATGCTTAAATGTGTCCAGAACTGTGATCCTGTTTTGGAAGCAGCAATCAAACAGATTCCCGAGGAAGTCATATGTGACTTTAAACTTCTATGGCGCGATCCTATTCAGAAATGGGTTTCTGATAAGGGCAGAATCGTATTAGTTGGCGACGCGGCACATCCTCATCTTCCCACCTCTGGCTCTGGGGGAGGGATGGCTATTGAAGATGGAGCTACACTAGCGGCTGTAATTGACAAGGCCGGCAAAGCTGATATCCCTTCAGCTCTAAGGGCGTTTGCAAAGCTAAGGTATGTTTTTGAATGCTTGTGTTAATCCCGTACTAATTTATTTTGTGCAGAATCGATAGAACTAGCTCAACGCAGCGCATGGGCTGGGAAGTCCGCCACAAATGGCATCAAACTGACTGGGACATGGTGAAGAGCAACCCCGATTTCCTCAAGATCCCCCAGCCGGATTGGCTGTATTCCGGTGATGCGGAGAAGTACGGTTATGAGCAGTTCGATGCGGTCATAGCGCATATCAAGGAGGGAAAGCCATTCAAGAACACGAATGTGCCCCCAAATTTTGAGCACGACGACTGGTCCATCAAGACCATGACTGAATTGGATAAGAAAACAGGATCCAATAATCTTTACAAGCTTGCTTGAATAATTATGTCACTATTTCTTTTTAGGATAGAAGTAGACCAGAATATAGCTTAAAAGATTAAGTGTATTGTAACATTACGGTTGAAGCCTCCTTCGTTGAGAATCTACTTGTTGCTCTTATGTCCGGGATGTGGACGGCTAAGGCGCTACAATGTAGGCTAAACTGCAAATGCTAGAACAAGGAATACCCACATACTTTGTTGATTTACGGCATTACAGCGTATTACCAAGAAAGACAACCGGGTTCCTCCATATGATAATGACCATCCTAGGAAAACCTCAGATACATTAAACCCCGCTCTCTTTGTGTGATTTTCTCTAACATTCGTAGCCTTAACACGGCGCAAACACATCTTGTTAGCCGTCGTAATAATGTCACATTCAGCGAGGGCCAGTCTCTCAATAACAATCCAATTAGATCCTAGTTTTAATCAAGTTTTGTAATGAAGTGATACAAGGGTTTAATTGCCCATCAACGTTATAGCCACTTGGAGTGATAGGAGGACGCCCGGAACAGAAATCTATCCGACCCGTTCATCCTTGAAGGTTGAGTGCCAACTCCGGCTTTTTTGCCGACATCATTCACGAGCATGGAATAAAGAGTTTATCGCTTAAATGCGCACGGATATTCAAATGAAGGGGCGGATTCGAGTAAGCCTTTTGTTTTTATTTGACTCCGGAACTGGAAATATTTCCATTTTCATTCAGGGATTCCCGGGGTTGAACCCATGTCGTTCCAGCTCAGACCGTTCACCATTCTCATTCTCGCAGTTTATTTATTTACTCGGAGTATCAAAAGTAGCCACCTTTTTTCAGGAATTTTGCAAAACTGTAGTTAACATCATCAGAATACAAATCACTGTCACAATGAGTTACGTTTTGGAAGGCACAATCTGGCCTGACCATCCCATCCCAGAGCCCTTCAAACAGCTGCTTGCGAAGCTTTTGGAGATTGGAGACAGTGGAGGTCCCGAAAGTGGTACTAAAATGGCTGAGCTTTTCACTGATGACGGAGTTCTTGACCATGGTTCTTACAAATTTGAGGGAAAAGAAGGTTGGAAACAATTGCAATCTTTGATGGCAGAAAAAATGCTAAACTCTGTGATAGAAATATCCAACGCCACAAGGAAACCCAAACCTGGTAGCCAAATTATCAAGAGACGACATCGCATTTCCCGAGTGTATTCACAGACTAAAAAAGCCGATGACCTCATGATCATTGCAGAGTTGGTTGTTGAGTACGACAATGGCAAAAGTGTTCACAACAATCTTGCATTTAGAGCGGTAATAGAAGAGTCTGCACAAGCAAGTGGCCCACGGTTCAGGCTTTGGGCCATATATCTTGTAAGTTTCATATCATATAACGTTTTCACAAGCACACAAGCGAGTCACGCACTTGGGTTTTAAGACGGTGAAGAGTAGGGGAGAGGTACCCGAAAATTGTCAAGGAACCCTAACAATTTTTAAGTACTTTATGTATATGCCGCTAGAAGATAACTGAGCCCGCGACTGCTTTGTGCGCGACTCGCTTGTGGAATATGTTATCGCGACACAGATGAGCTAACTGCCAACGAAGGATCCAAAGAAGATGATCGATGCGGCGCAGGGGTAGCTTATGCTTGGACTGGGCAGTAATAAATTTACGCAACATGTACAAATATTTTAACATTATTGGGCTTTAACTCTATGTTCATATTTGATTTGCACCGCATTAAATCTTGCAATGCCAACACACGACTAGCCACTGCTTGGACACGGATTAATGCGCACTCGGAACTTTGACCCAATTTGGAAGCGTGTCACTAAATCACACTGCCAAATACCACAGCCTGGCTTCGCCTCGATTAGCAATTAATCCGAAGTAACCGAGAGGCTTGTTTTTCATCCGACCACAGCATCTTCTCTTAACTCTCTCTCGGTTTGCCGTTGAGTACGATTATCTCCAATCTCAGTAATTATTACAAACATGGGCATTTTATCGCTTTTCTTATTATATTTTGGTTTGGGTAGTGAACCACAAACAGTACTGGATGTGTCTCCTCATGGACATCGGTACATCTCTCCCAGAGTAACGGAGCCATTCCAACCTCTTGGCGACATTGTCTGCAACTCCCCATCACAGCGCAAGAAATGGTGCGGTGGTTTTTCAATAGATACGGACTTTGATGAAGAAGTCCCGACTACTGGCCATATCTGCGACTATCATTTGACGATTACAAACACGACCAAGGATTTTGATGGCGTCAAACGGCTGGCTCTTGCTGTAAACGGACAGGTTCCTGGTCCTCCCATCGAATGCAGCTGGGGAGATGTTCTTCGCGTCAAAGTCACAAACCATATGCAAGATAACCAGACAGCAATGCATTGGCACGGTCTTAGCCAGCGTCTGGGGACAAATGATCAAGACGGGGTACCAGGAGTGACAGAGTGCGCTATCCCTCCAGGTTTCTCTCGAACCTATGAGTTCAAATTGACTCAGTACGGTACAGCGTGAGTGAACTTTCTCCCAACAACCTTTTTCCGTTATTTCACATTAATCAAGACATGTTTGACAATCTATAGATGGTATCATTCTCACGCCCTGTCTCAATTTGGCGATGGCGTCCGTGGCCCCATCATTATTCATGGCCCTGCTACGGCCAATTATGATATCGATATGGGAGCAATCATGATTGATAACTTGTTTGACAATAGCTCTCATCCCATTTCGACTACTACGTACGCTTCCAGAGTCCTCCATGTGAATGGTACGGGGTTTTACAATTACATTTTGAACGGCGCCAACACTTCGCCCGATGGCAAATCAGGCCGACACGCATTATGGACTGTTCAGCCAGGGAAGAAATATCGCTTCAGGTTCATCAATTCTGCGGTTCAATCAGCCTGGGCCGTTCACTTTGACAATCATGAGATGACGGTCATTGCTGCTGATTTGATCCCGATTGTCCCATATAAAACCAATTGGCTGAATATTGGTAACGGCCAGAGATATGATGTTATTGTTGAAATGAATCAGCCAGCAGACACGTACTTCCTACGTGCTGCTGCTCAAAATGGCTGCCCTGATGAACCTGAAAATGATGGGTTTGGGTACGCAAACGGCATACTGCACTACGCCGGCGCGCCCATATCTCTTCCAACAACCACTTCCGGAAGAACCGCTTCCGACATGAGATATTGTTCAGATGAGCCTCTAGAATCGCTGAAACCTTGGATTGAGAAGAGCGCTGGGTCTCGCACGGCCTTTGAAGCTACCGTCTCGACGCTACCCAGCGGAGATCGTAACCGAGTCACCTTCGCCGACGACGGCACCGTTTGGCGCTGGCGTTTGAACAAGGGAGGAGTCACTGTCAACTACACACAGCCCACGCTTCAGTCCCTGGCCGAGGGTATTTCACCATACGACAAGTCCATTGACCACCAGATTGTGCTTCCTAGCAAGAACCAATGGGTCTACTTTATCCTTCAAAATCTGTTCTACGCCGCACACCCAATGCATATACATGGCCATGAGTAAGTTCTAATATGCGAAATAATCTACCGTTCTCTTTTCTGACAAACTTTGCTCTAAAGTATGGCTATTCTCGGTCAGGGTAAAAACAACTGGGATCCAAGCTATATTTCAACCTTGAACTTCAAAAATCCTCCGAGAAGGGATACGGCTCTGCTTGTGGGCAACATTGACAAGACTAACGAAGGCGGTGAGTTGGTTATATGAATTGACACGTTTCAAATAATACATGGCTGATAGGATTGAAGGTTATCTGGTGTTAGGGTTCAAAACGGATAACCCTGGGGCCTGGATGCTTCATTGCCACATTATTTGGCATTCCGAGTCCGGTATGGGCCTGCAGTTAATTGAACGTCCAGAGGAGATCCCCTCGAAGGAATATGTCGGTAAAGAAACCTACAAAAAAGAATGTGCAGCGGAGATTGCTTATGAAGCCGAAAGCCCATCTCATATCAAGTCTGGCAGTACCTCCGGTGTTTAAGGGCACAAGGATCAAATCATTTCATACTCAACAGACCTTTTAGACTTTGGGATTTATCGCTGACTCACAATTTGGACTTTGTTATAAACATAAAGCAACGAAGGGCATGAAGTTCTGGTAGTATGCACTTCTTTTAGAATAGCCTTTCATCACTAGCTAAATCAACACTGAATATCATCAATAAGACATCTTCTATTTTCTCAGATGTGACCTCACGCTCCATTTTGTCTCGGCTGCTAATGCATTATGGTCAGTATCCTTGGGTAATGCACCAATAACCTAATCCATTTTGGGGACAGGTTCCTACCACCCAACAATTTGATAAAATGCAACTGCCGAATAGTATTCGAACACGGGACCGTAGTCGGTGCGGCAAACCAAACCAGCCGGGATCGAAATGAGGGGTACCCGGCAATACAAAGCGCAACAGCTCACCCCTGGTGAAAAGCTTCACTCCTGAAGCAGCAAAATTGCCGGCTTGTAAACCTCAGGGGTACGGTTAAGTACCCTATTTCGACCAGTCCAGACATTAGTCATCAGCAGACATGATTCTCTCGGCAACTGCGGATGCATAATCTCTCCAGATATTTGTAGAATAGATTCCACTGACTGGCCTCTCCATTTTGTAGTTCTAGAAACCAAGAAAGTCACCACTGTCACCACGTTTCTCTACATCCGCGATGGAAGCAACACAGACCCGCACGACTTCTTCTCGTGGCATCAGAGATGCTGAAAGGGCGCCCCTCCTCAACAACCATGAGACTCAACCCGAATACGACCCCGACGTGGTTGATTGGGACGGAGACAATGATCCAGAAAATCCTCAGAATTGGAGTCCAAGAAAGAAAACAGTAAACATGCTCTTGTTATCCCTCATGACATTTTTAACGTATGCTCCTCTCATTTTGAGTCCTTTTTGAGCCCATATATCTCGTTACTAATTATCATCAGACCTTTTGCCTCCTCAATGTTCGCTCCGGGCGTGCCCCAGGTCATGAAAGAATTTGGAATTGACAGTGTCTCTCTTGCATCACTTGTCATATCTATATACGTTCTTGGGTATGCGTTCGGTCCGCTCCTCATTGCCCCCATGAGTGAACTATATGGCCGGGCACCCACCTATCTGGTTACTTCTATTTTCTTTCTAATCTTTACTCTCGGGTGTGCCGGGTCAACTAATATATGGATTCTTATTTTGTTTCGATTTCTCGCTGGCACCGCAGGATCATGCCCCATAACTGTCGGATCTGGCACAATTGCAGATACTTATAGACAAAAAGAACGAGGTCGAATCATGGGTTTTTGGACTTTCTCAATTCTATTTGGACCAAGGCAGGTTTTTCCAGTTCTATGCGGACTCCGCCTGTTCAATTAACACAAAAGCAGTGTAGGACCGGTAATAGGGTCTTATGTCGCAGAGTCCTTTGGGTGGAGATGGGATTTCTATATTATTGCTATATGCGTAAGTTTTCCATGTATGCACCGACTAGCTTCAGCTAATTATATCATTCTTCCAGACTGCTCTGTATTTGATTCTCGCCATAATTCTCCAGAGCGAAACATTTCCTCCACTGCTCCTCGAAAAGAAGACACAACGGCTACGAAAGGAAACCGGCAATAATAACCTCCGTTCAGCCTTGGCTGGAGCCACCAGAACACCTAGAGAGTTATTCCTAGTCTCAATCGTACGTCCTACAAAAATGCTGTTTTTGTCGCCCGTCGTTTTCGGATGTTCTATATATGTCGCTGTTGGTTATGGCTACATGTACCTTATTTTTACGACAATCACGAACGTCTTCTTGGATCAGTACGGCATCAGTCCAAGCGCTGTAGGTCTTGTGTTTCTCGGGGTTGGAATTGGCCAGTTCGTGAGCCTCGCCATTTTCAGTGTGCTATCAGACAAAATTCTCGAACGACTTGCCAACGGCGGCGAGATGAAGCCCGAGTATCGCCTTCCGCTACTCTGGCCCGGCTCCGTCTTGATACCTGTGGGCTTATTAGTCTACGGTTGGTCAGCTCAATATCAGATTTACTTTCTAGTTCCTATCATTGGAACTACCTTGGTTGGAGCTGGCATGATCTGGACATTTCTTCCCATCGGGATCTATCTTGTCGATTCTTATACTATCTACGCGGCCAGTGCGACTGCCGCCACCACTGTTATCCGCAGCATAGGTGGTGCATTGATTCCTGTTGCTGGAGGACGTCTGTACTCTGTGTTGGGCTTTGGCTGGGGTAATACTGTATTGGCGATAATTGTTGTGTCATTGACTCCTATTATCTTGGTCTTGATTAAATATGGCCAGATTTTGAGGGAACATCCAAGATTTCGTCTCAAACTATGAGAAAATCCAGCTAAGCACACCTCCTGTTGCTGATGTAGCAATTAGCCTCTGTATAAATAAATTATTAATGCTAATTTTCAGCTGTCTCTTATATTCCTATTAATTAAATTCATATCTATATTATTAGAGAAAGTTGCCTCTAATATCAAATATTAGATAATCTCTCTTATGTTATAGCTATAACGTGTATAATGAGAATCCGTCGCAGATAAATGTATTTTGCACATTGTCCTCTTATTTCGTGGTTGTACGTGATTCCAAGGCTAAGGTTAGCACCGTCCCTTATCCTAGAGCTAATATTCAAA
>JAALXK010000105.1:0-84280 GCA_012977745.1 Fusarium anguioides | reverse complement strand
GCTGGATTAGCACTGCAAATGTTACAATAAGTGGCGTTGGTTTGGACTAAAGAAGTGTTGGCTTCGACATACTACCTGAATCAGTGTTCTACGTATTAGACGTCAAGTACGCCACAATGTATGCAGGATACACAGATCACTTGGTAGATATTGTCAAAGGTTAAGAATGTTTTTTCTGCTAGGCTAGGTGCAGGACCCTGCCTTATAAAGGGCTGGATCTACATACTAGTTACGGGTTGTTGTAACAGCAAATGCCTTTTTAGCAATGCAAAACCCTTTTTGTAAAAGGTTAATATAGCTATTAAGGTGCAAGGCTTAAGGAGGCAAAGTCACCTAATCTATTATATCTAGATTAGGCTTAGTGCAGTGCAAAACCCATAATTACCTCATAGATAGCTAGAAAATCAATGATCAAGCACAATTCGGTTCAACAGTAAGTATATAAACTATTTAATAACTAATATTTAAGTATTTTTTTCCTTTTTTATTAATATTTAAATAAAATAGATAAATTTTATATATGTGTCGGAACTTTTGCGGACCGACTGTAGCTAGGCCTTCTTCTCATAGCGGTGAATTGTGGACATGCCTCAGCCTGTAATTCAAGCCCATTGAGGATATAGACAAATATAGTTGCATAGAAGGCATCGACTAATTGAAACTAAAAGGGTTTTGACTGTTTCAAATGCCCTGCATGATGAGGTTAAACGGGAGTTGGTACAGCTATAACCGCGACAAGCGTGAGTTCAAGTCCGAGCCGAGTGACTCGCTGGGTGGCATGACTCTCATTGTGAGCTAAGGAGTGAAACGGTGAAGAATGAGGCTGTTGCTAGTGTTTCGAGTACAACAGTCAAGTTACACATGGTCAAGGCCTATTGCAACTGCACTGTTGATCGAAGGCATTCGAAAGTGTCAGGTGAAGAAGACCCTCGGCTTGAACAGACCGAGATCAAGGCAATACATGGTATGCAATTGTACTCCTCATGCGATGCAAAATATTTAGTTTCAAAAATAGACAGCTTCTTATCATCTTCGCACTATGTGGTATCATTAACAGCCCGGAGTTCACTAATCCTTTCATTTTGATTTTCGCTCTTGCGCGAGGTGAGGCCTCTCGTCTAACTGGGTTGCCTGGCCTCAGTTGTCTCATCCAATACACAAATAGAAAAGAAGGGTCTGTGGTCGTTTGAAGATCTCGTAGATCATTGAAACACAAGACATCACAAAACGCTTTTTGTTTAAGCTTGTTCGCCAGCTGTCGTATCACTGAATGCACTTTGTAGTGTTGTTGATATTTACAAGGCCATAATGATATAGACCCGCTTCTCAAACAGACAGGACAAAAAAGGAGGGCAAACAAAGTGGAACACATCTGGAAGCCCAGGCCCAGTTATCAGAAAATCGGCCAGCGGAGTCAGGATATTCTGGAAAAAGAGAAAGAAAAATCACGGTATTCGTATGTCATCCAAGATAACGGAACAAGAATACGCTCAGGCGGAAATGGGAAAAAAAAAATCAGGAAATGCGAGGATATGCTCAAGTCTCAAGAAGCCTTTGCGGTTTATCAGCACTGTAAATGGCTAGTTGGAATGCAACATGATGCGACAATAGCCAAACCTTTCAGAAATTGAGGCGCCATTCATGCCCACTCTTCCTCTGGCAGTATATCAAAGGGCTGAATGAGAGTTTGAGGCTCTGCGGCAGACGTACCACTCATCTCAAAAATCAGCATTCGATCTACACGAGATCTAATTTCCAGTCTAAGTCGCACCGAAAGGTGCAGATTCCATCACCTGTTTTTTGCTCGCTACCTGAAGAAGGGCCGCATTTGTCAGGAGACTTGTGGTGAGGGTATTCAGGGTTGTGTTTGATAACACAGATTGACCAACCAATGACAATGCTATGAGACGGTACGTGCCGAGAGATGCAGCATGACATAACGGAGCGTTGCATCCGAGAGAGGGAAGAAGTAGAAAGATGAGATTCATAATATGGAAATGGCAGAGAGGGACGGAACCCGAACCGGTGAATCCGACCGAAGAACGCCGCAAGGTATGCTAGGTAGAGTCGGGAACACGTACACCTGCAGCAGCTTATGGCTATCAGACAATGCGGTTACATGAAGAGATGAGAGAATCTGGGAGCCACTTAAATTCAAGAGACTTCAATTCGCTTCAACTCAAACCTAAAAGCAGAGCCTAAGCTAAGGCAGGTCACAGTAGAGGCTGATATGAACTCGCTTTACCCGCTTTCCCCTCCCCGCAAAGCATTGATAAAGGGCACAGAAACATGAGTGGGGGTTTTCAAATTTCTGATGGCTGCCGAAAACAATATTTTTGACCAGAAAAGTTGGAAGCGCGTAAGCCGCGGGAAGGACGGGAGATGATCCCATGATGGATGGCAAGAGGGAGTCAGCCAAGAAGTGATCAGAGGGAGAAAAAGGCCCGAGTGACAAAAAAGAATGCATGCCTCGAAGTTTGACCTGGGACAGGTCAGGATAGGACAAGCTTGATTTGATATCAACAAACTTGGAACAGCTTGAGTATGGGAATGACACGTCTATGTGTAGTGCAACGTCTTGTTGAACCGTCTCATCTCATACATGCTTAGGTACCTAATCTTAGGTACATCAAATACAAGCAATGGACAATGCTAATGCTATCATGTGAAAGTGCAAGGCTCTCAACAACTTTCATGGGCGAAAAAAACATAAACAAAAAACATGAATCAAAAGCTTGTGCTTGTGCTGCCGCTAATCTTCAGGCGGCGACATGGTGAAATGCGAGATGCTGACCTGCCAGCCATACCACTGGACAACAGCAGCCAGCCAGACACTGTTGAGACCAGGCTCAGTTGGGAATTACCCGATGCGTGGTTCCAGAGGCTCCTCTCGTGGGGGCCTGGAACCCTGTCAATCGACCACCTTGCTATCTTGAGTGACTTTATTGGGTAATCACCTTGTCTATCCAGGGACTAGGGTCTCGCTAAGGGTTCTACTCTGCTGCTTCTCACCTCAGGTCACTTACACACCACAGACAGGATGGATGCTGAACGGAGCCTACGGAGATGGGATGGCGTCTTTGAAAGGGGGACGGGAGGGGGGAGTCGGCGCTTCTGTTGTTTTAACTCTAGTAGAATGGATCTTGTCTTTCATTGAAATAGTCAGATGTTTCCTTCCAGAAGCTGCCTTCGATATTTAGTCCATCATCTTTCTAGTTTACCTACACTCTACCATATCTACTACTGCCTACTATACCACAACTATACAACACCAAGCCATCCAACTACACAACAAATCCTATATACTACAATCAAGATAATATTAGCAACATGCATCCTTCCAAGTTGCTCACAAATCAGCCTAACAAGGCTATCTACATCGACAGCATCGCCACTCTCTCTGACCCTCTCTCCTCCATGTCATCCATGTTCCCTCTCGTCTCCCTCTTGACCATGGCCTACCACATCCGAACACCACTACCTTCAAACCAAGAACGTCTCCTCACACTCTTGAACACCATGTCGCCAGCCTTACGAACAGAGACAGACTCACGATACACCCGCGAGGAAATCCTTAACTCATTTGTCCACTTTCTCAGCCCTGTCCTCAACGGCATGGCAGGCATGCTCGAGCTCCTCTCAAACGTCGATGCCTTCTCACGGCCAGAGGACTTTCGCCAGTTCTGGAGCTTGGAGAGAAGCAACTTGATCAGAGACTTCGTGGAGAGTGGGGGGCCTTTGCGGGGGATGCAGGGCTACGACGTCCCCTTCCTCGAGGCGTTTGTGAAGGACCCCTCATGCAGAATTGCTCTTGGTAGCAATAAGGGTATGCTTCTTCTTGTCCCAGGCGACGCCGAGGTCGGCGACGATGTATGGTGGGATGAAGATGAGCAGCGTCTCACCGTATCTAGAAAGGGTGTTGAAGATCTCAACACCAACGCTGAGGCTTACCTCGACAATGGCTCAAGGATGACCGCCATGGCTATTTCTTCTGCTACTTAGAAACTCACAATTCGACCCCTCTTGACGACTTGACGACAAATTTTGAATACAGACACGTATAGTACCGTTGGGTTTTGGGAGATGAGATTTGATATCCACAGCGGGATTTTTTACCTTTTTTTATTTATTTACCTTTTTGGGATTTGCAGACAGCTACTGCGCTTACTGGAGTACTAGGGCGGCGCATGAGCGATGATACACCTACCTGACGTGAAAATAGAGGTAGCAATGCATATGTAGAGCAGATCCATCGAGTTTATCTTTGATATGACAATTGGAAATTTATCACAACTTTTTCATAAATCCCACGTGCTTGAGCCACACCTTTTCTCCAATTGCGCTAGCGTATGAGCCACTCACTTCATAGGTCCACTTTATTATGCTGCCGTGCAGATCTAGCTTTCCATCTCGGCTGCGTCATCTTGTCTGTCGTGTATCCTCTATTTTTCTCCTTCTTTTTTACAGCAGGTATCTCACAGCAATGGAGTCAGACGAGGAACGAGGAATTAGGCTCAGCCGAAGGCGCTACGAGAATGAGGATAATGAACACCGAGACGCCGATCGTCGATCAAAACACTCAGATCGTGATTCGGGACGCCGAGAATGTCGCAGATCACGCGACAGACGCGAACAAAGACGGTCCCGGACACCAGAATCATCGCGACGGAGGTCACGAAGCCGAGATCGCGACCGGGATAGAAATCGTGAGCATAGACGGTGGAGGTCACGGGACGATAAGGGTTCACGCCGAAGACACGATGATGATGACGATAGAGATAACAAACGGGTTGCAAAACGAAGCCCCATGAGGCGCACAGGTCCTCTACCATCCCAGGCAGATTCCTTTGCTGTTACTACCGGCGAGACGCCCGAGAAACCAAAGGAGAAGCCCAACTTTGGATCCACAGGTGTTTTGGCCGCAGCATCGAATTCAGTGGCACAGGCGGACGGCACGACAATTACACTTAAGTATCACGAGCCCACAGAGGCACGTAAGCCTTCGCCACGCGATGTCTGGAAGCTATTCGTTTTCAAGGGCCAGGATATCGTCGACACGATTGAACTCAGTGCGAGAAGCTGCTGGTTGATCGGGCGTGAGATGTCAGTTGTGGATTTACCTGCTGAGCATCCGAGTATCAGCAAGCAGCATGCTGTTATCCAATTCCGATACGTTGAAAAGAGGAATGAATTTGGCGACAAGGTTGGGAAGGTTAAGCCATATCTTATTGACTTGGAGAGCGCCAATGGGACTATGTTGAATGACAGCAAGATTCCGGATAGCAGGTATCTGGAGCTCAGGGATAAGGACATGGTTCAGTTTGGACACAGTACAAGGGAGTATGTGCTCATGCTCGCGCCACGGGATTGAGCTCTATGATACTTCGACTGGAACGTATCCCTTTGAGGCACTAAAGGCTCATTGAACTCCAATATCGAGTCATACGACGAAAGAACGCGCACAGACGACTATCCCCGCCACGCAGGGCACCTCTGGAACAAATTTACAGATAGTCGAATCAGTCGGGCAAATCAGCAAAATCCAACGCCTCAGTCGAAGCAAATATACGAAGCCTGAAACCAAAGCAACAGGTATTCAGAGGCGAAATTGCCGTGACAAGAAAGGTCAAAGGCCAATAGCATGTCGAGAACACATGAAAATGACGCCACCATTCAGAGAGAAGCAATCGAACGAGTTTCCCAGCTTTCAGTCCGATGTAAAGGGGCTGAGCAGTGACTCAACTACACTATGACTAGGAGTCGCCTTACGATTGGGCGAGAAGTGCGGCTGAACACATATCATCGTTGCCTTGGGGTATCTCTGTCATTTTACTGGGCATGTGTTTTGGGCGGCTCGTGTACGAGAACTCGCCAAAGGCACGCTTTCAGAGGGCGTCTTTTCTCTGCCAGTGTTTAGGACTTGAAGTCGATGTCGAAGCACAGGCCCTGGAGAGGACTCCCTTGCCTGAAAGTCCTTTATCTTTTTAACCCACTGTGTTTCTGGTTCGCAAAAACTTCAATGCTCGAATGGTCGCATACACCTAGACTGCCGACAAGGTGCTCACCAAAGTTCCAGCATTATATAAAGAAAAAGCATGTTATTATGGAGAGGAGATGGACTCCGTCTTGTTATTACGATATCTTAAACATAATAGAGGCCTCACATAAAAATACTCTATATCCGCCTGATAATTAATACTTGGCGTTTATTTATAAGTTTCGCATTTAACCTTTATTCACAACGAATCGTCCCAGAACCATATTCTTAGAGCAATATGATCTGTTTCTTATCTGTCCCTAGCTCCCATGGCCATATTCATCTTCCGATGATCATTTCGATTCCAAGTCTAAGATCTGCCCCGATGATTTATGGGACAAAGGCAGCGAACAGACACCAGTAATATACGGGTCACCGAAGCCTTGGTCAACAGTTTTGGTCAGAGATCGGGGGGCACAAAGGCCATATTGTGGACGTATTGTAAACAGTAGGTAAGGTGAATCAGAGGTTAAACATCTTACCCCATTCTGGATTTTATCATACTTGGGCACAAATGGTGATCATAGGAACTGAAGGGAAATCAGCATCCCTCTCAAATTCTGGGACTATTTCTTTCTTAAGGGTAGTTCCTCTACGCCACGGCCGCTATGGTGAATGCCGGTGGTCCGATTCTTCAGGTCACGGTCGAGGTAAAGGGCTTAGAACATGCGGTCAGTACTGCTTTGATCGTTAATAAAAGGTCACATATGACAATTAACATTATATCTTAAGTAGTTCAATCGCTTCGTGCCTCTCTCCCTTCAACACTTTACCAGAATCAAGTATCGGGAACTATCTGCGTGTCGGTCAACTTTCAAGTACTACCCGTCATGCACAGTAGCAGTCCCAACGATGCTAGATTCTCCACAACCTGGTCTGAGAGGACCAGGTCGAATGTGATGATTCTATATAGAAGATTGGCGGATATGATTTTCCATTTTGTAAAGAATTTGGTTGAACCGTCAGGATTAGAGTTTTCAGGACTACAGAAAGGGCTCGACTCGAGGACTTTACAGTGCCCCTGCTACTACATAATTCAAGTGGATTGAAGCTGACGGGATAGACTACAAACAATTGGGCCAATTACTCGACATGCAATTTAGAGAAACTAGAGCCTACATATAGCTTGATTATTCCAGAAACTTATTATAAGGCGGCTAATTATCCTCACAGTGGGTTAAATAGTTTCCTCAACTGGGACGTGGACGTGCCGGGCAACCAATCAAGACGTTATCCGAAAAAGGACCAAGCTGAAACCCATTCGGTCAGAGCGATGGAAATGCCCTGGAAGGCTCTCTTCAGCTGGGCGAAAGCTCAGCCACTACCCCTGAACCTGGCATCAATATAGGTACGCCATTTGACTCAGCTTTTCAATATATGAGTCTGGTGACAGCCCCCAATGGCAGAGATGGCGCGTCCATCACACTCCGCCCAGCGATAAATAGAATAACACTAAAACAGGGGAATTTCCAAGCCTCGGTCGGTGTGAGGATGTGATTGCTCACTCTTTACTAGGCAGCGCAATTATCGGCAGCCTCATCCTGATTCGAGCCAGCGAGGGGCCATTTATAAGCCGATCAGCCGCCGTCTCTTGCAAGGTTGCTAACTTGGTTCTGTTTCAGGGATTCTCCAATGTTTGGAACAACACCACGAATATCGAGTTCCCCCATTTTTAACGACACATCATGGTATGCTCACAGCTGGCTCTCTTCATTTTGAGTTTTTGACTGACAGCTATCACATCAGGGGTCCGAAAACCGTTCAATAGCCCGCTACGAGACAACGGCGGTATACACTCATCCAGAAGCCAAGGTCGATATTGTTCTTGTACACGGACTGAATGGATTACCCGACAAGACATGGACCGCCAAGAATGGGACCTTTTGGCCTCTAGACTTATTGCCAGGTGCACTCAAAGGCGCACAGGCCAATATTTTGGTATACGGCTACAATGCGGATGTATACTCCAAAAAGAACGATCGCACTGCCAGCGATAACTTTGTCCACCAGCATGCGCAGAATCTTGTAACAAATCTCACGCTCCATAGAAGAAGCGAAGGGACGTTTAAGAACCCTATCATCTGGGTATGTCACAGCCTTGGGGGTATTCTCGTCAAACGAGCCCTCCTCTACTCATGCGATGTCCGGGAACCTCACCTGGAAGATCTTCGATCTATATTTGTTTCAACCTTTGGCCTGGTCTTTCTGGGCACCCCCCATGTTGGTTCAGACGCAGCTACTTGGGGAATCGTTCTTCAAGCTATGTCTGATGCAGTGATCTCCAAGAGGTTCTTCGACTCTGAGTCAGTTCTTTTGAAGACACTCAAGAAGGACAACGAAACTTTAGCAAATATTAATAGCCACTTTCTGGATATCTACCAAAGATTTCAGATCCATATGGTCCGGGAGAATCAGAAAACAGACATAAAAGGCCACAAGTATGTTATCGCCGTCCTCTCCACGCACTGGATAGCCAGCTAATTTATATCGCAGAGTCATTATTGTCGATGCCAATTCAGCTGGACCCCAGTTGCCTGGCGTCACTTACTACGGCATAGAGGCAACGCACTCCGGCATGTGCAAGTTCGACAACATGTGGTCGCCCGGCTTTCGCAGCATCGCCATCACTATACAGCAATGGGTTCAGAGAGCCCCTTATGCAATACAAGAACGATGGCTTGTTGAAGAAGACGAGAAACGAGCCCGTGCCATAGCAAGAGCGAATGAGATCATGTCTCCCTATACGAGTCAGACTCAGACACCTATTCAAAGTGAAGATATTGCAACCTTCACAGGGAAGAAGCCGGTACTTGAGGAATCCATTTTGTCAAAGCTCAGCAAACACGAATCACCTTTTATCCATCCAGAACGGTTTCGCCCGAACTCGCTCTTTAAAGGCCGACACCAAGAGTTGCAAGATCTCCATAGTATGCTCATGGACCGCGAGCGGAGAGACCAGGGCACTTCGGCTGTTCTTATATGGTCAGTTCCTGGTGGTGGAAAAACGCATCTCGCGAGAGAGTATGCTTTCAAACATCGGCAGGATTATTCTTGTGGAGTCTTTTGGGTACGCACCAAGACTCCTGAAGACCTTGAGGATGGATTCTTGAGAATTGCAAAACATGCTAGATCCCGAGGAGAAATTGAAATACTCGACGAACTAACCCTCCAAAATCCGAGGAAAGTCATTCCTCTAGTCATAAACTGGCTCGATTGCTTAGGGAATTGGCTTCTCATCCTAGACGGTGCTCTACACGATACTACCAATTTGATTAATTGTATTCCTGATGCAAGGAATTCAAGCCTCATTATAACGTCCACCGATACTTCCATTGCAGGAGATCATCGCTTCGATAATCCCCAGACACTAGAACTGGGACCCCTCGCAGAAAATGATGCTCGGGCGTTGCTACTTGAAGAGATGGATCGTAAGAAACCCTGGTCTCAGGATGATCTCGACCGTGCACTCGAAGTGGTCAAATTGGTTGAAGGTTTACCTTTAGCCATTCATGCTGCTGCTGGTCAGATGAAAGCTACCAAAGAGCCACTATCCAAGTATATCCGGTCGTATAAAAAGCGGCCTCGAGCTGGTGGGTTGGGTGCTTACAAGGCCGTACGGGAAAAGCTGCAGGAACGTGGTGAGACTGCAGCCCTCAACCTGATGTATCTTCTCTCTTTCTTTGGTGGCCGGGTCCCTGTTGAACTTCTTGCACTTGGTATGCCCTCAACCCCTGTATCATATTCTGATCGTCAAGCTAACTTTTTAGGTCTGAAAGCGCTCGACAAGCGCACCCCAGTGCGTACCCACGACTCGATGGGAAAACGGAGCCTCAACAAGACTTTCACCATTCTCATAGCATTTGCTCTAATCGAACGTGACGAGATCGAAGACGTCCCATCTGTGAGCACCCCAGGTGAGACGATCACTAATACAAGGCCTATGGAACCCCTGGATGTTCTCAAAATCCATGGTATTGTACAAAGCTTCTTTCTCGAAGCATTGAAGAAAGACGGCCAATACAATTTCTGGCTTGAGCGTGCTGCAGCTGTTTTCCTTCGATCGTTTGAGCACGGCGACAGTCGAGCCAAAAATAATAAGGAGATGGGTCTTCCAGATGATTACAGGAGATATGCCACCCACTGTCGAAGGATTTTGAAGTACATACAAGGAGTCGACAAACCGAGTTTAGAGCTTATGGCCGCAGAGCAAGCCCTGGAAGGTCGGTTCGAGGATATACAAATTAAAATCCGTACTCTGGCGCGCTCAATGACTACAGACTCAGAAGGGAGATGGATACGGGGACCTTACGTGTCAGTCTTCGAGAAGAGCAATAGTGCTTCCCTATCAAGCTCCTTTACGAATCCAGAAGACGAGAATGTGGAGGAAGAGCAGCAGACTCCCTGGGATTTGCGCACTAGTTTCCCTTCTCTGGAGCCTGAAAACGACACGCCGTACCCCTATGACGACACAATTCCAGGGCCACTTTTCTACGAGGACGCTTATACTGGAGCGAGCGATGGAGTTTCTCAACAGATAGGGGCAGAAAGGGGCTCAAGCCGCACCAGTCCAAGGATATCCGAACGTGACTTGCACGATAGCTGGACTTTGATCAGGGAACTAAGCGACAGCGACCCTCGTTCAAGGCCACTCTTCGATCCTACTGAACGCGGAATCAAGCCACCGCTCAGGGGCAATAGCATGGGTGACATCCCTCAACCCCAGTCTCGTCCACAGGAAACAATCCGAGAACGCCCTGAAGAGAACCCATTCATGGGAAGCTCCTCTGGGGATAGTGCAATTCCAACAATGGAAATTGCCAACGCAGACTGGGCCCACCAAGATCGCACCACAGCTCGTCCATGGGCGAGTCACTCAGATATCTCACTTGACGCAGATATTGAGCAATGGGCACCTGGTCTGCCTATCACCAGCAATTCTGTAAGCAGTTTGAGACCAATCTCCGAGTATCAACAGCCTGTGTCTTTTCATCGACGGGCTCTTTCTACTGGTGAGGTCTTCTCATCTTCATTACCGAATAGCCTTGCCAGCAGCACTCTTCGGCCACCTTCCTCAGGCCCTGAAGGTTCCTCATCCCAGCCAATGTCAAGAAATTCATCCTCCAAATCAGAACAACTAGCTTCGCATAATCCTCCTTTCCGGATGTGGGCTCGTCGTGTTCCATCGGTTACGGCAACTGAACCTTCACCAAGACATTCTACTACCAGCTTCGACAATGTCCCTTCCGGATATCAAATCTGGCGGTCAAAGCACTCGGGGCCATGGAGCCCCGAGGAAGCTTATCGACGAGACATCACCTCTAGCCCTAGGCCAGATGCCGCGGCTGAAGCTGCAGAGATGGTACGATCAGGCTCTGGAGGGATCCAATTCAATGGCCACATTGTTGAATTTGGACGGACTCAGCCAACAAGTACGCAACCTGTTTATCCGCTTGGGGTCAGCGAATCAACACATGCTCTCGAGAATCAGGTCCCTACAAAGAGACGTCGGAATACAAATAGCCAGCCCTCTGGTTATACACGACCTGATACTCCCAGCTAGGAGCTCTGTTGGCAGTTATAGACCATTTGAACACCTGTATAACAGCAAAAATTGCAAATCATATGAAAACTACAAAGAGCCAGGAGTAGTGGGTGCATTCTGGAAATTGGAAATATTAGCTAGAGATCATGAACCAAAAATAGAAATGAATTGCAAGGTAACAAGAAGCCATGGACCATCATCAATCAGTAACCGTGCTTTGTTCACATTTTGTAAGTGATCTCATACTCCACATGATAATAAGGTAGGAGAAAATCGGGCAAAGCCAGCTCACATCTAATGGGCAGTGTTTTCCAACCGCCGACTATCTACTCCTAGTGAACACTGTGAATCATGTGCTCGTTAGCTGGTCACTCATTGGACTCAATCTATCATTTTATTTAACTCCCCTTGCTTTTGTCCTCCACCATCTCTCTTCTTCTAAATCTCACCATTCCATTCAGCCTGTAACTTGACCCTCATCCGTCACCAACCTCCGCGAGTAGGCCAAGTGAGTTGATTGATATATCTCGCTGCCATTCAAATGAGAATTGGCTAGCAATTATAGTCATCATGGGTGAAATACAGTCACCTCTCCAGCTCAGGACAGGTGAATCGACCCTCGACTATGTTTTTGCCCGGTAGTAAGTTGAGCCCAAGAAAACTCCCAACTACCATTGCCCTCAGCACTCATACTCGACATCCCAGCTATGTTTTCCAGCTATCTTTTTTTGCTACCGCTCGTAAATTCACCGAAATCCAGATAGATCACAACTTGTCCTCGCTTTATTAGAAGGCATGGACGGCAGTCCCCTTGATGAGTTGGTTGAAAGCCTCAGGGAGCTTCGAGACGACTTTGAGGGTTGTTGGATGGAGTACCGAAACGTTCAACAAAATGTCGTAACCTCGTTTGACCAGGTGATGACCTGCCTTGAAGAAATGGAGTCTCAGAGACCTGTCGATCCTGTGGATGAGGTCGCCTCCTATGCAAAATAGGATTGTCAATCCAATACTTTCTCCTATACACAGGATGCTCTTCGCGGCAGATACGCTCTTGGCAAGGATCCAAGGTAGTCATGATTGATCCAGGCCCCATGCAGTGTTCCTGCTTACACGTATTTACAGCTCAGCGTTCTTCGATTTCGTATGGAGACTTTCCTCCGGGGACGACCAAACACGATTTATGCAAATGGAGAATGCCAAGGACTCTACACGTGGTATGCTATCGACTGGGATGGTAAACCGAACAGCAATTTGCAATGGTTTGTCCTTTAGAATGATCAATACGATTATGATCGACCGTAGGATGCTTGGTAATATGGGCCATCCCCCGCTATACGAGGCACAGCAACTTCTCTTTCATTTCTCACCTCCCGGTATCTTTCTGTTCCACGCTTATAAAGTAGCAGTCCTAGGTACGCCATTCTCAGAAACAAGCATAGGAGGTAATTCTACAGGGCTTCGGCCATTTCTATAACTCCACAGACGACTCACATCCTTCACCCGGATCCCGTGATCAGCACTCGCCTCCTTAAGCCTATTTGAGATTCCGTGTACCTCAATCGGTGTCGAGGCGTCACCGGACCCAAACCCTTGAGTTCCAGCCCAAGATATTTCAAATGCTTCTCTTGCATTGGCTGAGGCGCTCCCTTCTTCTCCAACCTTAATAACCTCATCCATAAAGTCGTTGTCTTCATCGGCGCCAACGTACTCCCCAGTTTCAGCATCCTTCTTCAAGGGAAACATCGCGTTGAGATAATGTTGATTCATCTGGTGTCCTCCATAGCGGCCGTCGGCTCTGGCAAATAGTCTCCCTTGAAAGCGTGGCAATTCTCGAGATTCCATCCGGTTTGTGGCAAAGTGCAGAATGCCCCATATGGCAACAAAGTCTGTGCTGTTGGCGTAGTGCTCAACATGCAATATGCATCTGTCTTTGGCTGCAGACATCGATCGAGTAGAGACACTAGAAGATTCTTTTCTAACTGGGTTACGAGTCTTGGGGTCCATGCCCTCTTTAAGTTCAAGGGGGCTGTTAGAAGGCGAGTCAAAAGAAGATTCGGTTAGAATAGTACTCATTGCTGAGAGAGGCTTAAGCCGAGAGAGAATTTGTGAAGACCGATGGCGATGAGGGTTGTTGAAGTGGTTGGCAGCGTTTCCAAAAGTGTAAACCTCGAGTTTGGACATGAGATCTTGAGGTAATTCCTGGAGCAACCAATCGAGAACAAGGCCGCCTTCGATACCCCCTTGAGAGTGTAACACAAATACGACTTTGGACTTACTCTCGTCGTATAGGATGTCTTTGAGAAGTCTGAAACAAATTCGGATATCTCCCGTTGCGTAGCCAAGATTGCGCTGGACTAAACATTCAAAGACATCGAAGATTATTCCACGAGTCTGATTATGAATACCAAGGATAGGGCGTCCAAACGTCAATGCTAGTCGGTTCAGATTTGCTTGAATCCAATGTTCTCTGGAGATCATCAGTATTGAGGCCCTATGAGTGAACATGAGATATCGTACCCAACAGCAACACCGTTCAAGAAAACCCACTGCTCATGAGCATGCTCAGGCCTGGGCTTGGCGTACTTTTCATCCGAGTTGTATGTTTCTTGACTTCCATTGAGAAGTTTGCAAATGAGCCAGTTCATAAATATGAACCCACCAATACCTGTGGCAGCCATCCATACTGGGAGCACTATAGAGAATGGAAGAGCTAGGATGAATCCTAACTGTAGGATGAGCAGCACAAGGTGCACGACAATGCAAAATACGTTTTGAGACGTAGGATAAAGCTCATCAAATTCCTTGGATTTCAATGGATACACAGGCCAGATCACCCATGGCAGTGCCCATACGTAGACAAAGAAGTAGTAAATATCTCTGAGGAGAAGTTTGAAAGGAAAGTCGGTATGAGAGTAGTCGATGACGGATTCCTCGCCGATTTGGGAGCGATAGTATTGAGTTGCACCCATGATGTTGTTTGATAGGTGAGTGACCAGTTTATTTTTCCATCAGGAGTTGAAAACAGTGGTTGAAATAGCGACGATGCTGGATAGTGAGTGTGAATATGGAAGCAAGAACAACTGACGTCGACTGTCGCGTGACGAAAAGGAAAGAACGGGAGAAGATTTGCTTTAAATGCAACGAGGCTGCTTACGTTCGTTCTTGTAAACAAGAGAACAGTCACTACCTGGGTACCTGTTTACATAGGAGAATAGGCAGGTAGATAAATGCTCAGCCTTCTTTCATGCCAACACCCTCATCCCCAGATTTGGCCCAGGCAACGACGAGTAAGAAACCGAAATTCCATGTCAGATGGCCCCCGAGGCCCCCTGACGATGAAGGATGCGACGTCATCACACCAACTTTTCGCTAGGATCGCTGAGGCTTTAACGGGCTCGGCATAGCAAGCCAAGACTGAAGAGTAAGCTTCAAGGTCTGGGCTGTGAGAGATATGATGGTGGTTCACGAATATTATACAGGGAAATCTAAGAACAGGTCACAAAAACCTCGATTTGGAGAAACAATAAAACTGTAATGCAAAGCCGTTGAAAGGTGGCGGCGGTGAATGAAACTGTTTAAGTGCTTCATCCGCTAATAGAAACCTAGCATCATGGGACCCTGTCTTATGAGACGGGAGGAGCCGTCTGAGTGCATAGGGTAGCCACCAATAGTTTTCAAGATTCAGGATGATAAAATTATATGAGAATTATCATCATCAACTCTCTTGTTGACTCATAATTGGATTGAATCGCAAAGGAAAAAAGTCCAATGTATAGATATTCAATACCATGAGATAGTGCCAGTGTTGGTCTTCATACGCTTATATCCCTAAAAATATATCGTTTCAGTGTCATCGACAATTTGCACTTTAATGCTCCCATTCTTAGGGTCTGACGATAAAGTCAAACCCTCAAGCGCTTGTTCCAGAGGAAGCACATGTGTCACCATCTTCTTTACGTCGATCAAACCTCCCTCGATACACGCAATGCCTGCAGGCCAAGTATCTTTATATCGGTTGATGAATCGAAGTTGAATCTGCATCATCTGATTAATATTGTATCTCATACCATGATTGAAGACATACCTCAGCAAGAGACAAATGCATAAAAGGGAGGTTATTCATAGTAGATCGGCCAACACCAACAACCATGAGAATACCCCCTCGACGCACCATATACGCAGCAGAGCACACACTGTTCTCGATGCCTGTACACTCGTAGACAACTCTGGGCTGAACATACTCCGTCTCACCAAACAACTTTCTTACGGTCTTGCCATTCTCTTCGTTGCTCTTGGTAATATCAACTTGGTAGGTTGTAGCAGAAGGGACCAGTTCTTTGGCGAAAGCAAGCCGTCTGGGTTCAACGTCAGTGATGACAAGAGGATGAGCACCGGAAGCTCGTGCAGCAGCGAGGGCGAGAAGACCAATGGGGCCGGCGCCGCAGACCACTACAGGGGTCCCGAGGGTAATAGGGGCTGAGTTTATGCCGTGAAGGACGACGCTCAAGGGTTCGAGGAGGGCACCTTCAGCGAATGAGACGTTGTCAGGAAGTCTAGAAGCTGTTAGAATTCCAGGATTGCAACATACTATAGCTGAGATTGCCATACCTGTAGAGCCATTTGGCTGGGTGCACCTTGTATCGCTGTAGAGTTCCAGCATAGGGATAGACACCGGAGAACTGAACGTCTTCGCAAAGGTTATATCGGCCGCCTATGCAAAGGAAGCAAAGTCCGCAAGGAACACCTGGTTCAACAGCCACTCGGTCGCCTGGTTTTTTATGTAAGTATCAATGTGTTACAACTCTTGGCTTCGCAATTAACTCACCGGGTTTGAAGTCCTCAACACCCTCACCGACTCGTATCACAACACCAGCAGCTTCATGTCCAATGATACAATCGCCCTCGAAAACAAGAGATCCGATACATCCCGTCTTCCAGAAATGTACATCAGAACTGTTCACATTGTCAATGGTCAATTGACAAAACAACTATGTGTTTCCCCATCTCACCCGCAAATTCCAGTAGCCTTGATATGAAGAAGGACCTCGCCAGCTTTTGGCGCATATACGGGTGCGTCGACCCTCTTCAAGTTATGATCCGCTGTAACTTGGAGAGATGGATTTGGTAGAGGAGCTTCGAGGGTCTGAAGATCGCTAGAAGGGCCATTGAGCTTGATCTTGACATCGTTGGCTTCACCGTTTGTGAGTGGTTGCGAGGCAGCGCGTGAGCACATGGTAAATGGCAAGATTAGTTACAGTTAAAACGCGTGAAAGGAACGATCGGTGAGAAATAAAGGACGCAAAAAGCAACAAAGCATCCAAGTACGAATAGTTAAGCCATTATCGTCATGATCTGCCCCAATTCCCACGCGGCATGTTCTCTGCACATCAGCTGGTCTTTTGAGGTTCCCCTCCAAAATGCATACAGATTCATTATGCTTTCCTGTTTGCGTTTAATCTTTCCTAATTTGAGTATTTTAGCGGCTCTTTTCTCCAAATCGAAACACCAGACCAGGGTCAAGACTGGGTGGTGACTTAAGGCTAGTGAAAATTAGGATGATCTTAGCAATAATATTTATATCATTGCAAAGTCTCCTAAGTCTTAGTGGGTCTTGAGACTAATGCTACGAACTTCCCACTTTGGAGATCTCATCTCTTTTATGTCAAATTGTCCATCATGGCCGATGCTGAGACTGAGGCTGCGGCCAAGACCCGCATGAAGAGGACCAGGACAGGTTGTTTCAAGTGCAGGGTTCGAAGACGGAAATGTAAGTCAAGCCACAATTATAGTAACCGTATCTTACCGGCACAGGTGATGAAGGCAAACCCTCATGCCAGAGATGCCTCGATGGTGGATTTGAGTGCCAATATGGCACGAAGCTCTCCTTTCTTCAAAAGAATGCAAAGACGTCTTCAGAGTCTCGAAATGCAAAACAGTCGTATGCTAAGTTGAGAGTAAGACAATCCTGAACCTCCGCTGTACGACGACTAACAAATAAGTTTGTTGCCCAGCTTAATACAGCCACGAGTGAGCCTGAAAGGGCAGCGAGTGCATCTGAGTTAGAAACGGTTGGTGATTCAGCACAATGCGACACTTCTCAATATCCACTCCAAAACCAACCTCAACCTGCATCACCAGCGATAGTTAGTCCCAGTCCCGACACTGGGACCTTTGTCGCATCACCCCAAACCTCTGCTTCTACTAATAATGTACACAACTCTGCAAGTTTCAATCTCGCTCTCTCGCCTACCGACGCTGCTTATGAAACCGCCCTCGATGGCCTTCTATCCCTTGGTCATGACCACTATACATCTTCTCCAGCACCCGCAACATCTCAGAGCGGCGCCACTGGAGGATCGCTCGCATCACCTCCACGCCAGGAATTGAGTGATAAGTACCGCGGCGGTATCTTTCCCAATTGTCTTCACATGCCTCAGGATCGTGCAGTTGAGCTGGTACGGCATTATCGTTATAACGTTGCGCCTTGGGTATGAATGTTTCCTTTTCCGCCAACATATAATACTGATATATTTTATAGCTCGATATAAACGACAGTGATCAGACATTTGGCTTATTCATCCCCCGTGTTGCTATGGACTCTGTCGCTCTTCTCAGCTCCCTCCTCTCACTCTCTTTGGCAACACTTGGGAATAATACACAGCCCGACTTGAACTACTTGAATGTACCGAGCAGTTCAAGCGCAGACATGATGTGCAACGCCTTAATTTTCACTTTTGCGGCTCTTCATCGTCAATTCGTTACACAACCGACTTCCTGGCTGAGCCCATCGAAAAACATCGGATATGACAGTATAAACTCTGTATCTTTTCAGGAGCATTACCCATCCATCGCATTGGCTGTATCTTGGATCATTCTGCGACTTGGTGAGTCTAAATCTACTTGCTCGAAAGACTATCATTAACAGAGCTTTAGGGGTCTCGGTGAGTCTCATGAATGGCTCGCCAGTGACTATCCCTTCTCTGATTTCTTATGAAGCTTCCTCACCTCTCAACGGAATATACAGAGAATCACTCAAGTGCGGTCGAGAGCCGGTACTCTTATGCTCACAAGTCCTCAATTACTGTTTCGGCAACAGTGGCGTCTCAGCTACTCCTGAAGTGATACACGCTCCTACCGCCCAAAGGTGGAAAGCACTTTCTGAGGCCCTACACATGTGGTATATGAATCGCCCCAGGGACTTCAAGCCCATGCTTGAGATTGAGGACAACGAGCTATTTCCCCTCATACTATTCACAAATGGAGCGGCGATCTTGGCTAACCAGCTGTATCATTCCTCAATGCTATTGCTCCTTCAAAACCGACCACGCACCCTCCCAAAGGAGCATGGCCGAAACGTTTACCTGTCACCATTATGGCATGCTCAGCGCATTTGTGGTATTAGCTTGAACAATGACACGCGAAACAACTGGGACTTCAGTTTGTTGGCGTCTTTTTATCTTGCTGCTAAGCGGATGACTTATGAACCCCAACAGCATGCCATTCTGCGTGGGGTTGATCGTATTGGGTCTTTGACGGGATGGAACGTGAACACACTCTCAGCTCAACTGGTGCACGAGTGGCAGCCGGATGGAGGGTTTTGATACAGTTTAATGATGTGAACATTTGTCCTGTGTCATCTTTTCCGTTTCGCTCGAGTGAAATGGCTACTTAGGAAACCCACAAAGTCAACCTTTTTCTGGATCCTGTGCCGACTGGAACAATAAAACATCTCAAACTTATAAGAATATCTTTTTAAGGCCTCTATTACCTTATACCATAGTATCATAATATGCGGTCTTTCTAGAGAATTGATTGTCATTTATAACAAAAGAAAGTTACAGGCTGTGCAAACTCCTCTTTGACCCTCGAGAGTGGGAGGACATTCTGGTACCTCTAACAGGGGAGGTCTCTCACTGGCATAGGTACTGCGGTTCTCAATGGCCTCTGGCTGGCTGCTACAGTCGGTTCCATCGAAGGATATCCACATGTTGTCCCCTTCAACCAACCCCGCAGAAACTTAGCCAGATATCATGACTTCCTAGTTAGGCATCTCTTAGCACTGCGGAGACTATTGTGTACTTAGATGAAGATTCATCACCATAGAGGAGAAATTGCAATAGGTATTTCACCAGATGTATCATCAGAGCGGGGATGAAATAGGCGTAATGAGTGATAAAGCAAGAAGATCGCTCACTTGATTTGGATTTCTGATTTTCCTGTTCCCTCCTGTATTCATAACTTAATCCAACACACAACTATACAATCCTAGCTCACAATGGCGCATGCTACCATCAAGCTTGCTTCCGGCCATTACATGCCTCTTGTTGGCTTTGGACTCTGGAAAGTCCCTGCTGAGCAAGCTGCCGACACTGTTTATAACGTCAGAATCGTAGCATCCTGCCAAGACAATGCCGCTAACAGTTTTGCAGGCAATTAAAGCTGGATACAGACTCTTTGACGGAGCATACGACTATCAGAACGAAAAAGAGGCGGGACAGGGTATCCAACGCGCTATCAAGGAGGGACTGATCAAGCGTGAGGATATCTTTATCACAACGAAGCTATGGAACAACTATCACGCCAAAGAACACGCCCTCGCCTTTGCCCAGTCTCAGAATGAGGCATGGGGGTTGGGTTATATTGATTTGTACCTCATTCATTTCCCTGTTGCGCTTGAATATATCGAGCCCGAAAAGCGCAAATATCCTGTAAGTCTGGCCATGAATCTCTCTGGTCATGTGTTGAGTTAACATCAATCAAGGCTTGGTGGATGGATGAACAAGGTACTGTCAAGCCTGCCAACGTTCCTATCCGGGAGACATGGGAAGCTCTCGAGGAGGTCGTTGACCAGGGCATCGCTAAATCCATCGGTGTCTCTAACTTCCAAGCCCAATCTCTCTACGATGTCCAGCGCTACGCCCGCCACCCGATTTCATCCCTTCAGATCGAGCACCACCCGTATCTTGTCCAGCCCGATCTAATCACCATGGCTCAGGAGAATAGCATCGTTGTCACAGCCTACTCGTCCTTCGGACCACAAAGCTTCAGGGAACTTCCAGGCATCTTTTCCAAGCGAGCACACGGCGCTGAGCCCCTACTTGAGTCGAGCGCTATCACAAGGCTTGCTGAGAAGTACGGAAAGACCCCTGCTCAGATTCTGCTTCGATGGGCGACACAGCGTAACATTGCTGTTATTCCCAAGTCTAACAATCCCAACCGTCTGGCGCAGAACCTCGACGTTTTGAGCTTTGGTCTTTCCCAGGAGGAGATCGAGGGTATTTCTGCTTTGGATCGGGGTTTGCGATTCAATGATCCTGGATTTTATCTGCCAAATTTCCCTCTTCGTATTTTTGCTTAAGTTGCATCGGATTGTATAATAAAAAAGGGGAGAGTGTTCCCGACAGGTCCCTTAAGACCAAATAAGTGTTTATGACTTTTTATCTAACCTTGTACCCCCATGCGTGTTCAAGATCGGCGATGCGCCAATTCGTTGCCCATCCGGTCATTGCTTCTATGCTCTGGATTAGCTTAGAGAGGAGCAAATGTTCTGACTTGTGACTTAGAAGTCTACCGGCAATCCAAAGCGGTTGGATGGCATTGTTGAGGCAGCCTTGATGGGGGTTGGTCAATGAGATACCGCATATGCATTTTGCATGCCAGATGGGAGACCCGGTAGGTCCCACGTCAAGCTTGACTTCTCGGGGCTTCGATCCCAGCAATAGTGTGCAAGCTGTGTGATAAAGTTGGTTAGATGAGATTCCTGCCCAGTGGACAAATAAAATTTGAGGAAAGGGCCGGCTTTCGATGAATTGGACAGGAATCACATCTGCCGGTCGGTCTTCCAGCCACGTTTGAAGATCGTGCCAGAGTCGTAGCCAGCGCCTCTCAAAAGCTGCAGAATCACATCCGTTGTTCTCCCCAAGCTCGATATAGTGAGTTCTATCTGCAACAAGTTCGCAGACTTTCGAACAAAGGTAGACCGAGTAGTTCGCATGCATATCTGGGGAACAGTGATCTCGGAATATATCAGCGGCGAAATTTGGATCTGAACCAAGAGGCAGCCATTTGTCGAGTGGTATCAATGGGCTTTGGGTTCCATCAGATATGAGTGCACCACAAAGATCTAGACAGTAGAGTCAATATCAGATTGTACACCCAGAACAAGGAATACAAACCCATTCTCGCGTAGCACCAAAAGACAGCTTGAAGAAGGCCACCACTGAAACCATTAACATCAAAAGAGTCGAAGAGAGCAGCACAACCTTCAAGGTGACGACGCCAGTCTTGTGGGCTTGCCGACATCATCTCAAGACAGCAGAGAATGACGCATGTTGGAATAATGTTGAGATCTCGGGCCTGGAGTAAGGGGTTGAGGAAGCGGATAGCCTCCTGGTAGAGTTCTAGGCTGTCAAATGAGTGCTGCCTAGCCTCTTTTCTCTCCATCTGACGGGCAGATAGTGCGAGGACCGCGTAGAGTAGAGCTGGGCAACGACGGGCAAGAATAGGAACTTGGACAGTAAATGCCCCGTTGCTATCAAACATATCGAGCTACGCCATCTTAATAACTGAGCAAAGTTTCATGCGTAGTATCATACCCAGGGTGCTACTTGAGCAACATAATTTTTCAGATATTCGAGCCTTCGTCCAGTCGCAAGTGCAGATTTTGTTTGGGCCTGTGCTGTCAATTCCTCATCAGGTGGTCCATAACTCCCTGGCACAGGTGAAGTTTCACGGGATGGTGCTGCAGTCTGAGCTGTATTGAATATAAGGCATCGAAGCTCTTCCTGATAGGCGAGATACCCAGGGTCTTGGACGAACTGGTCCAGAGGCCAACTGTTGGAGGGTGACGATGAATTTTCCGACATGAAAGAAGCCATATTGAAGATTTACCTAAGACCCAAGGTTTGCTGATATAAGTGAAGAACGCCGGCAAAGAGACTCTGATGGAGTCATTAACCCAATGGGATTAGTTGATGGCAAAAGCCCCTTTGGCTGGCGTAAACCACACATGCGGTGGATGGCAAACACTCCTGATCAAGCTTAGATGTGAAAGCAGGGATAAGAAACGACGAGGTTGGTTTATTACAAGTTTAAATCTCCTATTAATCAATTAAAGACCTAGGAAAGGTCAGGTGCTGCTGTAGAACTTGACCATCCCTGGATATGCGGGGTTGACAGCACTTGAATTGCGGGGAGAGAGTCTAGCAAGTAATGTCATCTAGTATCGAGATTTTTCTATCGAGATTTTTCTATCGAAGTCATCACAAGATTTCCATGAAGCATTGGCGAAGCATGTCTCTCAGTAATCACTTGTTCCTATAGGAGTTTGTCTGATAACTCACCCTTAGTTATGCGATTGTAACAGCCGAGCCAATTAAACCTACATAGTATGTGTCGAGACTCGAAGCATTCAACGGACATCAAGGTCTAAACTTCCCTAGCAGTAGCATTGAGTACTATAGTGGTCAGACACGACAATTCGGAATATAGACTTGGCGAGTATGAGTGATTTTCAAGAAAATGGCCCATCAATCTTATTTGAACCACCATATCTTATGCTCGCAGTGTCTCATGTACCTTGCAGCTGCAACGAACCAAGTGTGAAACATGTCCACTCCGAGGGGCAGCCGAAGTCAATATCTGGTTTCTTGGAGTCAACTGGCTTTTACTGGAAGGTATTCAAGATGATCACGACACTCTGTTATCTACATGTGCATGCTCTGATGTTTGGTTTCACCTCCTGTAACACCGGGAACGCCACAGATGACTTGATGATTCTATCCGGACTGTGAGCCTGTGAGGCTTATCCATAAATAAGTGTGTCGTGCATGTCACTGCTCTACGAAAGGGCTGCTCGTGCAAGAGATCCGAGAGCAGCGAACCAGGTAGCTTAAGTAATTGTTGTTGTTGAGGTATAGCCATTTGTTGCCAATCCGAGAACTTTGCTTCCAGAGCAGAACTTAGCGGGAGCATTGACCTTCACTAACATTGAGTTGAATGCAACAAAGAGTCTCTTCTAAGCTTAGTCTGACCACATGGCTTCGCAAGGGGTTGACCGTGTTTCATTGCTTCTGATTTTGATCTGGAACGACGCTGCCCCAAATCCCTGCATTTTCCCCCTTTCATTGACGAGTTTAGGTAATCCCACCGATACGGAACGATGCCGCGGCAGATGAAGATGCTCACGCGCAGACAGGGAAGACAAGAAGAGGAAAAGGGGCTCCCCTGTTGGTTCAAGGGTCCTGGATTCTTTGGCCTCGCCTGAACGCCCAGCCCACTGGGATAGAGTCTTTGATAGCTCCAGAAAAAGGTTCAAGAAATAGTCAGAAAGTCTGAGGATCTTTTGGCCTCTATTTTGTCAATGAGTTTGACTCTGTATCCGTTGACTGTTAGAGTTCATCAACTGACTCGACAGCGGCAAGGCTGGACTTTTTTCTTTTCTTTTTCATTTTAGTCTCCATGATTAACATAATCTTAGAGCCTACTGTAATGCCTAACAAGGTTTGGTTCGATGAGTTGGACTTATTGAAGTCTAGGCTGGCGGGAATTAGCGCACATCATCATCATAGTGCTGGGACGGTCTCCGGCTGGCGTTTTTAGGTGAAGCAAGGATTGGTAAATGTCATTCTTTCATATGCAGCTTGTTGGCTGGCTAGTAGAAACTCTTTGAAGCGTCGTGTTTGCTTGTTGGTTAGAGGATTCATCTTCAGGTAGTTGTGGTGATGATATATACCCTCACCTTCAATATGATGTGATTGAACGACACCAGTGCAACGCAAACATACGGGCACATCCTTAAACGGCGCTAAAGATTACAATTGCGCATCTATTGGATCTTCAATACTTTGTGGCATCCCGTACAACGTACAACCTTGAGCGGATAAGTTCGTGTGCATACCCTCGTTCATCCGAGCGTTTCATCAGCATTCTTCACTCATCTCAGTTTGTACCAAGGTACTTCCTGGTGTTCGCCAGTTCAACTGTAATTAATCAACATCAGCGTCCCCCCCTGCATCAAAGACCCCTGTCGCCCCTCTTCAAGGCACTTTCCCCCCTGTACTGGCACCCAAAAGAATAATTTGCAGCGAATAAAACCCTTGATCGATGAACGAAGGGCGATAGAAATGATTGTTTTTGGTGGTTAAGACGCAGGTACATTTACCGTCGGTAGGTACCTAAGGTACCTCTGCCCCGACACAAACTGCCTGCTGGACTGAAATTCCTCACGGCACCGTCCAGAGACGAAATACTTAGCATCAGCCAACTTTGTCACGTCACAATTCCTCGGACCCGTTGTCCGTCAAAGTCAACCGCCAACTGGTCCAATTGTTCGTGCGTGGCTTTTTTTCCTCGACCCATGCGGAAGCCGGCTTCTCTTGCTAACTCAGCTAGCCTATCTCTACTCAGATTGGCTTGGGCTGGTCTGGTGAGAGTCGAGTTAGTTAGCTCCTGCAGGTTGCAGGTGAGAGTGCGAGCCAAGAGAGCTGAACTGAGGAAGAGTGAGAGCCAGGCAAAAAAGCCCTTTTCTCTACCGGCCCCCCCATCGAGCGAGTCAAGATGCCGTCGCCCTCGACTTCATCTTCCACCGACAATGCTCGTCACAAGTCTCGACGTCGGCCTCATACCGACCTGAATATCAACACAAACAGTCCATCCCTTGCCCCGTCGTTGTCGAGGGAAAGGGACGCCATTCCGCACCCGCGGACGCCGCCGCCTCAAGACTCAGAATACCGCGTGTCCCAGCAGTCTAAGTCTAGGTCTAAGTCAACCAATACCAACAATACCAGCAGTAACAACCACAACAGTCGCGCCTCTAACAGGTTACCCGCCTCCAATGCCCACTCGTATGAGTCCTTTCTAGAGAACCCTACTCCCGTCGAGGACGACATGGCCGAACGCCTTCCTCAATCATCAAACCATCGCGACTCTCACGATCTATCGCTATCTCCTCGCAACGTCACCCGAGACTCCCTTGTGGCTAATATGCTCTTGTCCCTTGACCAATTCTCCATGGCACAGCTGAGCGACAAGTACGGCCCATCATCCACACCTTCGCGTACACATACCTTCGACGAGACCTCGACTCAGTTTGGCGCTGCCGAGCAAACCAGAAGCTGGGTAGCCTCCAATTCTGTCGCAGGACCACCCCGATCCAACGGGCACCAGTATTCTTACAGCTCAGACCTTGAAGGCGGAGACGATTCGAGCCGTATATCGAGCCGCGGCCGACGAAGTAATAGTAGCTCCAACTTCCAATCGAGCTTTCCACGCCTCAACAGCGTTCGTGAAGGCCACAGAACAGGGTCATCCAGAGCCATGCATTCGAGAGGAGGCAAACCGGGTAGCAAGAGCAGCAGCACAGCCAGTGCCGACGCTGGATTTGCTCAAGTATTAGGAAGCCAGCGATATGGACGCGGATTTGGACGATCCGCCAGTTTTGACTATGGACCCCCCCAGCAGCAAGCAGCACAGGCTCCAGTCGTTGAACCATCTCCCTTTCGTGTCGAGTTCCCGAACAGTTACATCGACGACGAATACGATGCAGCCCCGACCCCTACCGTCCCGGGCGGCCCACGACGGGAGCCGTCGATCCCTGCGATGTCGGCAATGCCATCGTCTATCCCACCGCCGCTGCCACCCGCACCTTTGGAGCCCCCAACCCTCGATCACAAACGCAGCAGTCGCTCTTTAAAGAGCGTGTCGGGACGCAAACCTGCAACTTCGTGGGAGCCTACACCTGCTGTGCCAGCCCTGGACCTTGATTCGGCGCCTGCACCCAATGTTGGCTATGGTAAATCAAAGGACCCAACCGTGCACAGCGGCCCAACGCCTGCAACACATGCACCTGCACCCGTCAAGGAGCGCCCAGGATTTTTCAGAAGAGTGTTTGGATCATCCCGTAACAATTCACATAACAGCAACGAAGCGACAAACCCCTCAACGCCTCAATCTAATCCTGTTGTCGATACTAAGATGGCTGGCAGCACCTCGACACCACCATCCCGAGATACATCGTCATCACATTCTCACCACCCCGTCCTACAAAAGAAACCCTCATCCTTCTTTCGCCGCCGCAAGAAGTCCGTCACAGAAGACCCTCCCCCTCTACCTACAATGCCTACTACTCATGTGCCTGCATCTATGCCCAACTTGGTTTCGCAGGATAGAGATGGCAACTATCCACCACAGCCAAGTCCAGTCAGCAGTTTACGCAAGGTTATGAACCCATACCTCCGAACTGGTCAGAGTGCCCCAGGTACTTCCGCTCCTCAAGGACCATCACCGCTGGCCGATATTTCAAACATAACCCCGGAACGAGACGACAGGGCTGCAGAAAGAGAAGGATATAAGAGGGAGTTCTCGCCTGATTATTCGCCAAGCCCCAATGCTAGGATAAGGACAGTCCGGTCCGAGTCTGATGATCAACTCAGCAAGCGAAATAACAACAGCACGCCCTCCCGTGCTCCACCCGAGAGGCTTACCAAAGCAATCGAGTCCCGGAATAACTCTTTCCTGAATCTGGATGGAGCAAGCGACAATGAGGATGAGCGTGGGTTCTCGAGTCAAAAGCTTGCCAGCACGTCTCAAACAAAGTCCAAGCAGCAGCCTGAAAGCACACAAGCAAGAGATTTATCCTCAACTGGTAAAGATCATATCAGGTCCAGAAAGTCTTCTCATCGGCCGGATCATTCTGACTCAGAAGATGAGCCTGACCGCTCCAACTTGGCCCTGCCGATCGAAGGAGCTCGAGCCTCCAGTCCGGGATCAGCTTCAACTGGTACAGATTATAAGTCTGCTCTCAGTGCTCCTCCAAGCGTCAAGATCGAAAGCTCAGCAGATCTTAGCCCCAAGGTATTGGGTACTTTTGATTCGATCAAGAACAAAGGAATTGATGAACCAGAGTTTGTTATTGGCGATCCGACCGAAGATGATCGTCAGAAGGCCCAGAAAATTTACGACGGCAACGAAGACTTCATCCAAAAGGAAAAGGCTGCTTCATGGATGGGTGAAGAAGGTCCAATTAGACAACGTACACTCCAAGCGTACATGGAGCTTTATGATTTTACCAATCATAGAATTGTCCACGCTCTGAGACAAGTTTGTGGACGATTGGTGTTCCGCGCAGAGACCCAGCAGGTTGATCGCATCTTGGTGGCATTTTCTAAGAGATGGTGTGACTGCAATCCTAACCATGGGTTCAAGGCAACCGGTAAGCACAAAAGCCGCCTTTTGATTTTCCCTGCTAATTTTGATAGATGTGATTCACACCATTTGCTACTCAATTATGCTGCTTAATACTGACCTTCACTTGGCTGATATCGAGTCCAAAATGACTCGCAGTCAGTTCATCAAGAACACTATGACCACCATCTTGCAGGCTGTTGATGAATCGGCCCCAGATGCTTTCCACCGACCCAGCATTCTCCCGGACAAGAATGGCCTTGCGACTGGTGAGAATCAAGAACCACCCTCGGAGCAGGATCGAAGGTCTTTTAGAAACTCGTTCAGACCCCCGGCCCGCGCCGACTCGGGTACTCTGCCTGGAGAGGGCGTTGAAGAATGCGGCCCGTTGGTTAAATCCCGATTCAATGGCACAAGGAAGGCCTGGGAGGAACAGATAGAAACTGTCCTCAAGGGAATCTACAACTCTATCAGAGATGAAAGGCTTCCCCTATTCGGTGCGGAGTCCGAGAAGAATACCAACCTGCAGCCTTCCAGTAGCGGAGGACTCTCCGTAATGGGAATGCTCAAGAGAACTCCCAGTGTCCTTAGCAAGGCTCCCTCGGAGAGCCAGCTGTCCGTTCGGGGCCGTATCAACGAAAATGGTCGAGCCAATACAGCAAGATGGGGATCCAAGAGTCGTTCTCGCGCTGGTTTGAGTCGCAATGGTTTCTCTTCCAGCCGTACCAGTTTCGATGACGGAAATTCGCTGTGGAGTCCTACTCCATCTTCGGCCACTTGGAGCCGTCATTCACTTGGAAGGACTCAGACATCTGTTTCACAGGACTCCTTTGGCTCCCACCTCCCTCGCGGTGATTACCAGCAGTCGATTGGTTTCGCAAACGCCCTGAGTCAAGCTATCATTAGAGACGAGGAACTTTATGGCGATGGTGCTCCTTCCATTATGAGTTCTGAGATCCCTGCCACTCAACTCCTTGAAGACGAATCCCTTGAGCTTGCTGGACCCCCATGGGTCAAGGAAGGAATGGTTACCCACAAGCACCACCTGGATGGCGTCGATAAGAAGGCCAAGGCCAGAAACTGGTCCGAAGTATTTGCTGTCATCCAGAAGGGACAGCTCAATTTGTTTTCGTTCCAGCCCAATAAATCCATGCGATCGCGGAACCGCGGTCGAAACGTTGGCGGTGGCCCTGCGATCGTTGGTGGCGGTAATTGGCAAGACAACGCAACGAATCTGGGCTGCTATAACCTACGACAGACTCTGGCGTCTGCCCTCCCGCCTCCCGGCTACTCTCGCGCCCGTCCACACGTATGGGCTCTGAGCCTTCCCAACGGTGCTGTTCATCTGTTCCAAGTGGGCACACCCGAAATCTGCAAGGAGTTTGTCACTACAGCCAACTACTGGAGCGCTCGATTGAGTACCCATCCATTGACTGGTGGCATAAGTAACGTTGAGTATGGATGGAGTGAGGCCATCGTTAACAACGCTTTGGTCTCCGCCATCAACGAGACGACCTCGGGCAAGACCTCTCGCCCCGGAAGTAGCGTGGGCCATACCCGAAGATCAAGCGTCAACAGCGGTAGTTTCCGAGGATCGAGCTTTGATCACGTTGCAGGTGCTTTCACCAACAACAGTGGACGTGGCAAGCTGCCAGGCGATCGTATTCACATCGCGGAATGGGCGCCACCAACTCAGAGCATGCGGCCCAGCAACCAAGCTGAAGCAGAGCAGCTTCAGACTCTGGATGCCTATGTTAAGGGTATTGAGGCAGAGCTACAGACACACAACCGACTGCGCAGTCCTATGCTTTTGGCGTTTACCCCTAGAGGCAGCAACGCCGTCAAGGCCATGGCTAACTGGGAGCGCAAGAGTGCATATCTACTCCGCGAAATCGTCAAGTTCACAACCTATGTCGATTGCCTTCGACAGGCCGAGTCGAGGAAACAAGAAATCTATCACGAGAGAGACCTCGCGCAACGAGCTGCACGAGGTGAGCTCAGCGAAGGTGACATGGACGTCAGCAGTAGCGATGACGACGAAGGAGATGTAACACTGAGACCTTGAAATGGTCTATGTACGAACAAGCATGCATACATTTGCATCAGTTTTTGACGTTGCTGCATATCAGGTGTTGGCGTTCTTTTTTGTTTTATTTCCTCACGGTTGACCACCTCAGCCCTGATACCCCAGACGTTGTGGTTTATGAATAATATTGAATTCTATTGTGTATAATAAAAGAGAGAGCGAGAGTCACGGGCAAGAAGGATGGAGCGTTTGTGATGCCTCAGAATTTGGATGTGCATAAATTTAATATTCTTTGTAACGATATCGGGACGATATATGAATATGTCACTGAATATGAAAGCTGTATGCTTTTGATCTCACCATTGCTGCTGCCGAGCTCTGTTGTGAATGAATATCACCAAATATTCAACCGTGAGATTTCCAGGCACTGAGGCTTGATATTCCCTGTTGTATATTTGCTATGTACTCTGACGAATACATCAAACGCAAGCTTTGAGTATCGGATCCAGTATGTACAATAATACTATGTAACATTTCAGTCTTGGATGATGGCCTCGATGTGGGAGTGGCTTTAACAGTAGTCAAGCATAGAGCCAAGAGCAGACTTCTCAGCACTTGTGACGGTCAGCTTCCAGTAGCTCTTGACCTGGACCCAGCTCTTAGCGTAGGTGCAGTAGAAGCTGGTCAGAGGAGGCTTCCAAGCGTCAGGAGACTTATCGCTCTTTGACTGGTTGACGTTGTCGGTGACTACATGGCGATGTTAAATCTCACTTCCATCTCGATAGATAACTATGTTGACTTACCTGCCCAAAGCTGGGGTCGTGTAACGTCGTTGGCGAACTGCTGTCGCTTTGCGGTAGTCCACGATGCGGCACCAGACTATGGCGTGTTGGCTAATGTCTTGTATGAAGCGGAATTATATGGATCGAGGCTTACAATCCAAGCGTTCTTCAAAGGAACCATGTGGTCGATATCAATATCGCTGGCCTGTGTCCACGTAGCTCCATCATACGGGGACTTCCAGGTACCAGAAGTCGCGGCACAAGCGCTGTTGGTCACAACGTTGCTCCCGTCTCTTTTCAAGACGTACTCGCTGAACATCGTTAGCATTTGGCTGTTAGTCTCCTTAGGCGGAGGCATTTACCGAGTGTTGCAAGCACCCTCATAGGTTGACCAGTGAGGGAAGAGGTCTCTGTCATAAGTACCTGTGTTGGTAGAAACAGCAACAGTCAGACCGCTCAGAAGAGTTCGAGCAGTAGAGTCACTGGGAATACCAGGCTATAGATTTGTGTCAGAAATGATATCGTGAGAACCGAGTGGATGACATACGGGTGTAGGTGCAGCCAAAACACTAGCGACAGGAACGAGGAAAGCGAGAGAGAACTTCATCTTGAGATGGATTTTTGAGCGAAGAGATGAGTTGAGGTGATGACGAGCAGTGAGGTGGGGGATATCACAGACATGTTGCACATGTGTCTTTATATATTACTTAGCAAGCCAAGATATCTTCTTAGTGCCCCTCTGATCAACTACATCATCTATTCCCATCGCTAAGCATCTACATAAAACCTTCATATTCATGCTCCTTCCATATTGGACCTGCCTCCGGCGCAGAATAGCCTCTCGTCAGTCTATATCCTCACCGAAGCACGTATATGGGTTTCAAGTCCGTAGATCTTTCAGGCACGAGGCATCGTGATAGGCGAGGGGATGACTATCGGCATATCGAGCGTCTATTCAGTGCCGGCTTATAAAGTGCAGGGTCCAGTCAAAGGGTGAGATGCTGCCACGCTGATAAGGTAGTGTCGGTGATCGACATGGGGTGTTTCTGGATAGAGAATAAGAGTGTGGGGATGGACAGATGGTCAACCTGCCGTTTGGGGAAGTTGGCGTCCGAGATTTGACCGGGGTCTTTGTGATAAACATTCTAGAGACCTTATTCGTGGACTTTTGTTGGTGATGTCTTAAAGATACCATGATATATAAAACACCATTTTTGACTCTAGCGACATAGTAAAATGGAAAAACTATAACGAGAATGAATTACAGACCTGGAAATAGTTCATGTAGTGTAAACAAGACCCAAGTCTGCATCCAGACTTGCTCATAAACCCAAGGATGTTATCTACAAACGATTTGCTAATGTGGGCAACATGTCTCATGACCTTTGTACTACCTAGACCAGACTTGAATAATAGTTTGTAGATCCTTTATGTGGGTGCTTAATCAGGAAGTCTGATGTCGAGAACATCCCAACTCCCTTATCTGTCGTCATGGAAGCACACCATCCACAAACTCCAAGGTTGTCTTATTTATATCAATTTTACTGATACCCAAAACAAAAGGACAAAGTCACAGAACATCTACTGTCTTCATTTGACTTCTATCACAGCCAGATAATGGGCGCACATTGGTTAAGCTCTTTCTTTGCCTTTCTGTCTAGCAAGTATCTGTTGTACATTCCCTTTTGTCACAAGTCTATTACATTATTAAGCAACCTCTCTCTCTGTTGTGATATCCTCTTTGCAAACCCGCCCCAAAATTGTAAAGGTTTTCTCGACTTCAGTCCTCATCCCTAAAAGCAACCATCAAATACTGACCCAACCTTTATATGCCGGTATATCTGGCGTCTTCAAGGTGGATTCCTAAATATGTCGTAGAAGCTTTTTGGAATGAGACCTAGACCCGAGATCCGGTAGATGGGCCAGCGGCAGGAACATGTCCAGCGGCAGCCTGCAAAGCTTTACCCTGTCTGTACTCGGCCCTAATGCGACCTATGTCCTTGAAAGGTACATTGAATCCGTCCAGTGGAGCGAAAGGATGTCCTACTGGAAGTCGATGGGCATGTGGCCAATCCGGACCAAAATTGGGTGCTGTAGCCGGGTTACGAGCAGTCCCGTTGAACTCGGCTAGATGAAGACGACCACCAAGGCTGAGGACCATCTTTTTGAAGCTACTACAACGTCGGGCATTAACTGCCATATGTGTGATGGAGTGGACGTAGAATCTGGGTGCGATCCCAGCATTCACGTCCTGGTTGATTTGAGCACCATACTCAGTGACCAGGTCGTAGAAAAGACTTTCGAGACCTTTGTTACCGCCACGCTGGATGATGGCTTTAGCAATGTATCCAAGAACAGTATTGCCTTGAAGATCCGGCATGTTGATCATGGCAGGCAGATGCCGGGGCAGACCGTTTGGGCCGTCTCCCTTATCTAGAATTTTAAAAAGAACAGCCTTGACGTTGGGGTACTTGCTGCTCCAATCTAGGTAAGCGTACTTTGCAAAAAGAAGGTGCGCAGACTGATAAGGCGCACGGGTCTGAACCATGAAGAGGTTAAATTTGGCGGACAGGACTTCATCGATGATTCCTTGACTGGCAGTTCTATCGGGTGGGGTGGTTGCATCCATGGCAGTCTGAACTGCACAGTGAAAAGGGCTGTTACCTTCGGAGTCCACCATGTAGTTACCAAATCCAACTCGGAGGCTGAGAAGAAGTCTAACAGCCTCGAGATTGCGGGCTTTTATGGCAAAGTGAAGAACCGAGGACTTGTGCACCCCGCCTGGGAGTTCATTTGCCGAGGGATATCTTCTAAAGGCTCTTTTCATCCAGAAGACAGACTTGCGACTATTTTTGAGGATGGCTGCAAGTTGCTGAAGGGTCATGGGCCAGCTCTTAGGTCCCGAAGGCACAATCCCCCGCGGGAAGTTGAAGGTTCCGACAGCTGATTCTCCCCAGAGTTCGACCAAGAGGTGGAAGGTCTCAGTGTCGTCTTGAACAAAAGGTACGAGAGAGGGCTTCCATGTGATGTCGTAGAGATATTTGACAAGCTCAGTTTCATTTGACAGGAAGTCGCGAAATCTCTGCGGTAGAACGAGCTGGAAGTTGGCTGCATCAAGGTACAGCGCACCAAGCTCCTTGAGCTTCACGATGGTTCCTCGCTGGCCCCGGGCCGCCGCAATATGAAGCAGAGTGAACTGAGACTTATCAGTGTCGCGGCTGAAGATCGTGTCGATGCAGGGTTTAAGAAGATGAACGGGATATTTTGAGATGATCTTGATGCTCAAACCGTCATCGCATTTAAAGACAGCGAAGCGAAGGCCAGAGAAAAACTTGCTATCAAGATCTTGAGCATAGAGGTAGTGTTGAAGGTGTCCGAATAGGGACATGTTGGTGAGGATCAAGTCAGCAAGACTTCTAAAGCTTTTGTAGCTCATGTCTTTCTTGGTCCTTCCTCCAAGTTCCTCGATGATCATGTTCAGGATCTCAGGCAACCCGAAAATACGGGTTCCAGGTAAGCCTTGGTTGAGTTCGAGTGAGTGATCCATGGGGAGTGACATATTGAATCATTTGACGAAGGATCAAGTGATGCGCGGGAGTATTGAGGGTAGAGATCAAGAGTGAACGCGGATATGGCGTGGAGAACGGAGGAGTGGGATAGGCACTGTAGGATGAATAGGGAAAAGAATACACTGATGAATATAGATGAAGGAGTGTTTTTGAATGTTGAGTACCGAGGGATGCGATGTTGTGACTCCTGTGTTTTGGTGGTGGAGCAGAGGAGAAGAGCGGAATCACAACAAACTCAGCGGGCGAAATATATGCACCCACCGACGCAGAAGAGGAGGTTGCAACGGCACTAGGCAAATAGAATTACATCGTTCCAGCTTCTCTGAAATCTTTCGCGCAGGCGTGACCAATGGCACTGCTTATGATCAAGAAAAATGCCCTGCAAAATTACGAATACTCCCCTATCCTCCCTGATATCTCCTCTGCCAGTCCAACCCTTTTGTATCACGTCGCACAAGGCCATTATAAGAGCCGTATAATCAAATTTAACTTGGTTTACTATGCATTGTACGTGATGGCTCATTTATATCAGCGGCCGTGGTGTAAATGGTAGGCTATTTCCAGCATTGCAGTGTTCAAGCGCATCTCAGACCAACGGGCTATCCTACCAAATCTTATAAATAGATTCCATTTCCACTTCTGAAGCTTTACTGGATATACCAAATGCTTCGATGACGTTTTGTGCATTTGAATACATCTTACTGTAGAATAATCAGGCAGTGACGCGGCCGTATCTGGTTGTTCAATGTCCCATCACTGGCGGGTGGGGGCACTCACTCGCCACTTGATACGTTAAATGTACTTCTCTTCATATACAGACGTTCTTTAGAAGTGAAATATTGATGTATATGGCATGATTTTATTCTCCAAATCATCAAGACGTGGTTTTGGCTCAGGGGTTTCAGGGTTATAGGACACCCGATCAGAGATCGCTAGCAAGCCGCCTCATCATAATCTTCTTACGAGTAAATTGCTGTTAAACTATCTTAGCTATCATTGTACAACCTAAGCTTTAGTTCGGATCACTTCGAATTCTGCAATTTGGAAGTTCCGGCAGCGTGGTACACATCTCGTTTCTAGCGCGCGTCTTGTCTTAATTCGAGGGACTCTGCTACTGAGACCAGTGCTATTTTATAACGTGATAGACCAGAACTAAATGCGAGAAAATGCTTTTTACTTGCGGCTACTCGATTCTGCGTGTCTTGTCTCTCAGGGAAACAGAAGTGCAACCCCTGATGCACGCAAAACGTCCGATTGGGCGTTTTCGCATGAAGTTGGCTAAATTAGAGCTTCTGGTGTATAGAAAACGCCTCCAAAAGAATGGTCGAATGCCATAGTAACCACTGAAACAGGTTTCTCGGGAACGCCAGTCTCGCGAAGAAACAAATATGATCGGACTTTTACGGGCGGTCATCGATACAGGGGCAATACATCCACGGGAGATCGTCTTGTGAGAGACATTGAGTCTTATTTGAGAACGGAAATAGTAGTGTGAGCGGAAACCCTGCTCTCGGGAGCGTCGGTATGGGGTTGCTAGGATCCGAAACCAGTCTGCGAGTCTTGTTTGTTAGTTCATGACACTATAGAGACCTGAAAGAACATATTTTTAAATCTTTTCAGCTTCAGGCTATAGCTAGTTTACTATATGAGGTGCTGTCGAGCTGTTGGGGGTACTGGAAGGTATAGGGCTATCCTTTCGCGCCACGGTCAGCGTTCGTGAAAGAATATACTCTTGTGTATATTACTAAAGCTTTGATATGATCAGTCGACGCGAGGAAATAAGATTTTGACCAGTCGAATCGATACCGGAGCTCGATTGGCAAAGCCTTGACGATGCTGAAAGCTGAGGCGAGAAGGAAGCACCATTGTCCCTGGTGAAGGAAAAAGCAAGATCAAGAAAAGCCCACCGCAAGCAACATGAGTAGGCTATGGAATACAATCAGGTTCATAAGCCGAGTAACTGAACACTGGGTGCTGTTCGGGTGTTCTTACAAAGGCGAGGCTGAGGATGGTGGGTGGGTGGAAAAGTGGAGGGTGGGAACAGTGGGCGAGCTACACTAGAATGATTTGACAGGTGGAGGAGGGATAGTATGGCCAAGTTGATACTTTAAACCGACTACCATCGTTCGAATCTTGACATGTTCACCTTAATCTGTCTTGTCAACTACTAACCTAGTTCTTCTCGACTTTGAAGTAGTGTGTGGTGCATGCCTGTCATGCATGAACACAGATTTAACAACCGAGCCAATGCTGTGAGCGGACTTTTAGCGAAATTTTAATGCTATTGACTGTCTTCAACATCACTGAACACAAGAATTATTAAAGTTGACAGCTCGGGGCTAAACTGTTCTTTGTCTTAGGGCAGATCTTAGAACATGGGTCCTTGACCCGGTGCCGATCTAGGTAGGTAGTTAGACAGGGGTGCTGTGCGTGACAGGAACATGAATGGTACCTAGTATTTAGGAACATGGAGCTCAAATTCTGTAGTTGAGCTGCCTTGGGTAGTACACCCCTGAGTTCCAATTCTGGTGCGTTGCCTTTGATGACTTTGGCCAGCGCTCATTTGGGCACTACCCGCTGTTCATCCCACCCAGACGGGAAACCCGGGCAGGTGAACGGGGCCGCCTGTTCTAGTAAATGCCAGGTTACGGTGGGACACCTGCCTGCTGCATCATCACTGATGGCTTTCCCGTCGCCCGTTCTCACCCAGACCCTCTCATCTCTCTCTGTGCCTCGCAAAGCCAACCTCCAAGAATCCAAGTTGCTCTATCCAAGATTTTATAAAGTTGGTCCTGTTGTTAGGCAGACTCACAATATGTGCTCCTCATTCACCAACAATCCCTTACTCACCAAGTTCTCAAAGAGTGTTGAAAACAACACCAAGAATCTTTCCAGGGAGGAAGGCCTCAAATCTGGCATCTCTACTGCTCAGGTACAGTTCAAGGTATGGCATAATTCCATCATACTTACTGGTGCTCAATCCACAAACAAAAAGTGCACCTGCCTTCGAGAACATGTTTGCGCCACCACCTGCATAAACCACAATTGCCTGTATTCCTTCAAAAGACGACACTTCACACTTGAATACACACAAATCTACGGTCCCTCCCAGTACACGAAATGAACACAAGGTCACGAAAGCCTTGTCTCTTCAAACTTTGATTAACATGTCCTCTCATCAGAGTTATCCTACTAGAATTGGACTCAGGCCAGCAAGGAGCTCGAAGCATGACAAGTGGTACCTATACCATACAAGACTTTACATGCCATCCTTGAATCTAGATTTCCAACCGGTATATCCTTCAGGAATCATCTATATAGCATGGTTCTACTCAAGCATCAGGACAAGTCCGGAATCATGCATGTGGCCATCAGACGGCCACTTCAAATAGAATGAGCATCAACGATGATGCTGATTTCAACCTACCAATTTCACAATTAAAGGTTCTTCTTTAATGTCAAATTATACACCTTTGCTTGAAATTGCATGATTTGTTTGAAACTCAAAGTTGAACCGGCCCCTAAGAGTCAGACAGCACAAGAATGAGATCAGATAAATGCGGCAATCATCTTCAACTTCTGCGACCAGCTCATGAGAGACTCTGGCTGATCTTTTCAGTATTTTCCAGACCTATAAAAGATGAAAAGCAAGCCCAAACTGACGAAGCCATTGGCCCCCTATTACCAGTCCCAAGTGCCTTGCACCCTTCTCTCTTGGCGATAAGACCACGAGTTTGAACTAATTAGCGACTCCTCGATCTTGTTTATAGATTTTTTCTTTATCAAGAATGTACGAGGAAGGAGGCGGGAAGATTAGCCAGCCTCATCCACTGCCTACTCGTAGTGTCTCCGGTTACTGGAAGTCGGGGCTGGCATCATGTTCGAAGAGATCAGGTGCCATCGAACGATAACAGCCAATCCTTCTTTGTTGCTAACTTTTAGAATCAGGTACCGGTGTTGCAAGTCTGGTGACATCTTGTTATTCAGCCTGACCAAGTTCTTTCTGGCATTCTACTCTTGAGTGCGATAGAACATATTGCTGCCCTCGCTCCGGTGCCCTCGACTACTCAGATCCTCCACCTTTCTTACCTTGTCCAATTATTGCTTCCAGTGCGATTAAGGCTGAAATTCCATAGAGAAGCCTTTATCCTCAGTCCCCCATGGCTTATAGCGTCCCGTTCTCGACAACCCATTTCCCAGCAAAGAGAAGCCCACTTGCAGCTACACAAGTGCAATACTAGAACAAGGCTTTGTTAGACGCGGTTTCATATAAATGTTTAAGAACTGACCATAAAGCTCAGCTAGAAAAAAGCCACTAGTTTTAAATTCGATTTCACCATGGCTCTTCAGGCTGCCCAATAGCCACGGCAGCAGATACCCTTATCTAGACCCGAGTCGACAATCAAGCACCAAGATTGAAAGTCTATCTTTTGTAAGAAACTCCATTCTGTACACAGGCAAGCCCATTTTCTGGCCATGGCTTTGACGGGGAGATACGGGAAAGAGTTGCCCATTGCTGCTGAGCTTTTTTGGAGCTCGCATAGTATCTCTGACAGTTCTTTCAAATTACAGTATTGTTTTTAAACATAACTTCTAGCTCATACATATCTGATTTGAAAGTTATAGGGAGACCTAGACAGAGATTATGGTGCTCTTGGGCTTCGTGGGAAGATATACCATACCTTCAACTATAATCTTGAATGTAGGGTAATTTTGTCTAAAATAGAACCAGCGTAATTGCTCTGGTCTTGGTGTTTTATTACTATAATTCTGATCGTACTAATTTTGTAGAATAGCTGGATTATGGAATGGTTCGTCATAGGCTCATAGCACACGAGACCGTCATTATGAAGTTACTATACGACACCTCCGCACTAACAGCGTTGCATGGATGAGGATCACATTCTTGTTCCGCTTCCAGTGCTTTGATCAGACTGACATCTTTCCCTATCGGTCAATGGAAGTCGAATGTCGCATATGATGTCACGGTACCAGGAATCAATGGATTAGATGGTCGTGACAATGTGAGTGGCTGGCCACCTTATTTAAGAGAGCCAAGCCTAAGTACCTACTGTAGGGCTACTAGGCGAGACCTGCTCGAGAAACTAACATTCGGCAATGTAACTAACTTCATCGCTTAGGATAATATCGACGCCAAGTTTATGATCATAGCCTATTAAAAATACCGTTCAATCCCGACTCATGCTAGCTATGGAGACATCAACTATGGACCGACTCAAACCCCACGTCACCCCCTTTGGATCCATCTCTCAAGATGCCGATGCAATCGGAAAATATTTTGATGACTTTGGGGACTCCAAATTCTTGCTTATAGGTGATGCCTCTCACGGCACATCTGAGTTCTACTCGGTTCGTGCTGAGATCACCAAGTACATGATAAAGAACCATGATTTCAACATCATTGCAGTGGAGACAGATTGGCCTGATGCCGAGCATGTGGACAGATATGTCAGACACCGCCCAGGCCCTGGCCAAGGAACTGCAGAGACTATTCAGATGGCAAAGAAGGAGGGTAGAGACCCTGCGTTTTTTCGGTTTCCGACGTGGATGTGGAGAAATACTGAAGTCCACGACTTTTTCGAATGGATGAGATCTTACAACTCTGGTCGCGGAGAAAAGGAGACAACAGGATTCTATGGGCTCGACCTTTATTCAATGGGAACTTCTATAAAGACAGTTACCGACTACCTAGACACTGTTGACAAGGATATGGCACAGGTTGCCAGAGAACGATACAGCAAGCTGATGCACTGGGCAGAAGACCCTCACGAATATGGCTTAGAATCATTGGCGATATCTTTTCATGGGTATGAGGACGACGTTGTCGCCATGTTGAAGGATCTCTTAGAAAAGCGTGCCGAATACTCTGCGGCACTTCATGACGGTATCGAGTTTCATAGCGGAGAGCAAAATGCCAGAGTCGTAAAAGGTAGGCTGACGCTTGGATAATGCTCCTCGACTCAGCGCTGACTTGCTTGTCAACAGATTCTGAGAAATACTATAAAGCCATGTATCGCGGACGAGAAGAGACATGGAATCTTCGAGACACCCACATGTTCGGGGCCATAAAAAGAATTCTTGAACACCGTGGTGAGAATTCTAAGGCGATTGTGTGGGCACACAACAGTCACATTGGTGATGCCCGAGCCACAAACATGGGGTGTTCAAGAGACGAGCTCAATATCGGGCAGCTCTGCAAGGAGACATTCGGGGCCAATACTCTTTGTATTGGCACGGGTACTTATACCGGTACTGTGGGAGCCGCACAGGACTGGGGCAGTGACATGAGCATTATGAAGGTTCAACCGGGGCTCCCGAATAGTTATGAGGAGCTTATGCACGCTACAGGCATAAGCAACTTCGTTTTGGATCTACGCGAGGGGAAATGCGACGAGGGTCTACGAAAAGCACTGAGTGAGAAGCGACTGGAGAGGTTTATCGGTGTGCTGTATAAACCTCAAACGGAGAAGGCTTCGCACTACTCATATGCCATCTTGCCAGAGCAGTTCGATGGGTTCATCTGGTTTGACGAGTCCAAACATGTTGGCACTTTGGAGGTTCATCAACCAAAATCGCCTTGGGAGTATCATGAAACCTGTCCATTTGGGCTATAGTCCTTGGGTATTGTGTTCATTCTTGATGGTCAATTACTGTGCTTGTCTTTACTGAGCACGTAAGGATTGATGACCATCACATTTGTTCTTATGATGACACCAAGTACTATAACGTCACCCCAGCTCAGTGAGTAGTCTACGAGTTTCTTACACACTGAATTATTACGTTATTACACGATCAACATCCTTACCTTATAATCTGCAAATCGTAGTATAATCTCCATAGCATAAGCCAGGATAACCTACGACCACGGCAAACTTCGATATCTTATCAAACTGTGTCAGACAACTGGTTCAAAGTGTTTCAAAGAAGAAAAAGGCACCTAGGAATCTCACCATTTGATCCATGTAATTCTGATTTAGACAAAACGTGTCGTGGCGTACGTAGTCTCATTTCTCGATTGGCTGAAAAGCCCAAGGTCGCTACTTTCCTCCGTCCATTGTAGAAGTCATGATTAGCACCCTCAAAACAAGTCCAACTCCAAAGCCGCGCCCAAATTCCAAACCCTGGCAATGCCGTTTTCCCAAAACTAGTACCTGTGTCGGGTAGAGTAATCCTTGGGGCTGACGACCAAACCGCGTCCCTTCTTGGCACCTCGATACACGGTCTCGAAAATATCAATAAGCTCTTGCTTGTCCTCAAGAACCCACTTGATCTTGTTGTTGTCACCGGTTCCCAAATCGATCATCATGTGCTTGTTTCGGAAGAAGAACATGAGGGAGCATGGGTCATACAGCTCGTACATTTGGTTGAAATCGGGGACCTGGTCGATGTCGCAAAGGTAAATGACGGCGAAGTTGCGCACCTTGTCGGCGATCTTGTACAGGACTTCGTCCTGGCGCATACAGTCGGAATCCCAGTCGCGGCCGAAGCGGATGACGACAAGGCGGTCTTCCTCTATGAAATGGTTAGCAGATTGTGGTTTGAAGAGAGGATGATGGAATATATTTACCAGAGAGGATGGCTTGGTCGACGTGCCAGCCGGTATTGAGATGGGGGAGAACGACGGAACCCATGATATGATTTTTAGAGCGAAGGTAGTGCGAGTAGTCAACTGTAAGCTGAAAGGCGCGATATTGTAAGATGGATACCGATGGTGTGAAAGAAAGACGGAAGAAACCATGATGGAATGCGGTGCAACTCGATGTATAAGGTGGGGCGGTGTAGTGCTAGCCTGGTTTGGCCTCAGGTGAACAAGCCTCACCTTCGATGGATGTTCACCTGTGATTTATTCTTTCCTGAGACGTAGCGAGGATACTAACAAGAGTATTTCTCAGACAAATTCTCCTAGCTAATAAATTTCATTCCCAATAAGAGACTTGGAAATAATATGGGCATGATCGCATTGCAATATTTTCATTACACTTCTGTTTTAAGTTCTGACCCTGGGGTCTCCCCTAAGACTCGTCAAACTCATCAATAACACTTCTTGGCTTGAAATACCTTCCCAAAGGCTTGAACTTCAGGTGCTCAAACCCGAATGCCTCAGGTCCTCCAATCTTGATTCCTCTCTCCGACCCAGTCCACCTATCACTTGCCGCTATTCCAAGCACAACAACAAGCAAACCATATCGATACTCTGGCGTCCCAACTGCCTCTCCATTCTGCGCATCGATAATACAGACTAAATCAGGTACGATAGCGAGCACATCTTCCTGGCGCTCCTCCTTGCTACCAGAATGAACTCTTATGGCTGCGATGTTCTCGTTCTTGAATGGAATCTTGATAACGCCCTTGAACTGCTCCAAGAACTCCCCAGAAGCAGTATCTTCATCGCGAACATCAGCGCCCTCAATGAGGCATTCGCCATAAACATGTCCATTTCTTAAGGTCCTTTCCACCCCGATAATCTTGCCCTTCCACAGAACCTTACCTGCTCCTGGACCGCCGCACTCATCAATGATGGTCTCTGCAACATTGTCCACGCGATTCTCTTGGCGTGCTCTGGCAACAGCACGGCCAATCCTCCATGATTGAGAAAGTGTGTGTTCAACGGCCCATCGTTTTGTCTCCGCTCCTGTCACTGGTGCATCTGCGGCGCCGACTTGAGAGCCCATCTCACTCAAGGCAGCGCGGATGATGCGTTCAACAGCTTCGTCAGAGGATGCTTTTGGCATCACAAGGACATTACCGTTACCATCGCTCACTGCAATAGGTGACCAGATAGTATCTCTCTCTTTGAATATAACAGGCGTTGTTTGCCATTTCGTGGGATACGCTCTGCCCATCCAGTCCCCATCAACAGTAGGAATGTCCATCTGATCGCTCGAGCCAAGCAATAGCCCGCTCAGACCATTGGCTCCCCCAACCTCTACAGAGATCATGTGAGTAGCTGACGTGTTGCACATCTTATACAGTTGCTCCTGTGCCTCAAGAAGCTCATCACCTGCTAGCTTTTCGATTGCCACGGTGGGACTTCCTGCTCCTCCGCCACAACCAACTCGTGCATCGTCTGGAAGATCCTCCGGGTTGACAACCCTAATCATTGCCCCGTTTCGTAGCTGAGTTCGTAGTCTAATCATCAGACCATAAGGGCTGCCGCCGCCTCCTGTTCCCAGAATATAGCAGCCTGCTGCGATCCATGATATATCCCTTTCGGAGAGGTACCACGTTCGCATTCTCACATCTGGGCGATATGAAAGGATATCAAAATCCTCCCCATCCTGCGTATCACGCTTTGTGTCTTTATCCTTGGCGCTCTTTCCATAGTTATCCATCTCCTGGTACTCATTGGCCTCCTCCCATGTTTCAGGGGCAGTGAAATCTTTTGAGAAGTCGAAATCTCCAGATGCCCGAACAACAAAACGGGCCTTATTATCAATGTACTATTATCTTGTGAGCAAGTTTCCATTTCGTAGCACAATTTATACCTACTTGAAGCGGGAAGACTTCTTTCTCAACAACTTTAACCGTCGATCTCAAAGCCCCAGCTTTCACGGTCTTCTCGATAACCTCTTCGCTAGCTTCCTCTAGAAGCTCGTTTGTGGACTTCGACGCTGTCGACTTGACAGTATCCACAACCGCGCTCACCCTCGCAATGGCAGCACCGATAGCATTGGCAACTTGTGACCATTGTGGTTTGAGGACCTTGCTCGCCCCCTTCAATTCATCAGGGGCAATGACAGCTCCGCCTCCCACCAGAATCACCGGTATGTCTTGAGGTGATGTCTTCATTGTGTCGATCACCCTTTCCAGCTTGTTCTTAATGGATAAGTTGACCTTTCTAACCTCATATTCCGATAAAATATCTTTCACAAGTGCGGGATCTCCAATTTTGAGATTTGTATTAGCAAGAACGGTGCAATCCGTCGCTGTGAGAATCTTTCCGCCAAAAACAATGGCTTCCTGAGTAAGCTTGTATCCCACACTGTCTGGCCCAACCGATATTCCATTATCTTTTCGGACAATCGAACCTCCGCCAAGGCCAACGCTCTTGATATCTGGACAGGAAAAGTTCATCCTCACCCCTGAAAGCTCACTGTAAGCTGCTTGTTGACGAGGAAACCCGTTTTCAAGAAGAATGCCGACATCAGACGTGGTTCCGCCAACATCGACTACCATCATAGCTTCGCTGAGTTCGTTATGCACTAGAAACGCAGCTCCTCTCATGCTGTTGGTTGGCCCACTTGAGAACGTTCGAATCGGTAAACGAGCAGCCAGTTCACCAGATAGTACGGTGCCATCATTTTGAGTGATGAACACAGGGCATTTCAACCCCATCCTCTTGACTGGCTCGTGAAAAGAGTAAATTGTCTTTCTGGCGAAGGGTAGGATAGAGGCATTGAGAATAGCAGCGTTTTCTCTTTCAAGAAATCCAAGATTGGCGACCTCCTTAGAGCATACAATATCGCAGCCGGGGATTTCGGCCTTGATGATATCTGCTGCTCGTTCTTCTTGTCGTTCAACGGTATCGATAGGGCTGAAGATGCCAATGATGACGACACTCTTGATGCCTTTTTCTCTGATGATGGAACACTGAGTCCTAATTTCATCTGCGTTAATGTCAGATATCAATCTGCCATCAACTTCCAATCCGCCTTTGACTAAGGCGTGATGACCTAGTATGAGCTCCTTCATATCACTAGGCCAGTTGACGCATGGCGGATTATGCTTTGAAAACGGTCCGCAAAGGCGAATCACAGCAACGCGAGACAGTCTTGCAGTGTCTCTTTCAACCACAGCGTTAACAAAGTGCGTTGTTCCTATAGTTACGCTTGCTATTTCATGGGGGCTAATAGAAGCTGAGCCAAGTAATGTTATAAGGGCATTATTGATGCCGACACTAGGGTTAGTCGTCGTCGGTTCCTTGTGCCATGCGATGATTCCACGGTCAGGTCCTGAAATCTGAAGGGGGTCGATCAGGACGCCGTCTGTGTTTGTCCCGCCGACATCGATGCCGACTCGAAGGCGCCGTGGTTCTTTACTTGTGCCCATAGTGAGGACTGGGTGCTCAACTGGTGCTGAGATGTTGACGAGTGAGCGATACGTCAGCCACAGATGAACGGGTTGCAAGATGGAACGAGCTGAGATGTAAACAACATAATGAATGGCCCGATCCCGGCGGCTGAACTCCGCACAGAAGTAACAGTATTGGCTGTGGAGTTTCTTCACCCGAAGGATCAAGCGTGCATGTAGTGTTGATCTCCAAGCTAAAGATAAGATTCTTATCAATCAACAGAAGCTGGTTGAACCGGGGAACGTCCAGCGATTGGACGAGTGCTTTACTTTATCAAGACCACAAATAATGTTGAACCAAAGTCATCACTAATCAGGACTGACTTGAGAATTGCCCCAAAACAACTCCATTCATAAGCATCACTCCTTCAATCACTAGATTCACACATGATAGCGCGTTTATTTTACCACTCACTCGTCATCTCACCATCGTATGTAATATTTTGGATGAAACGTGGATTCTTATTCATACAATAATTACCATCAATCCTATCTCCACGAGAGGTTTCAACGAGCTGCAGTACACCCACAGTTGAAACTATGCTCGACGATCACCTATCCACGTCGTCGTTTCCCACTAATAAACAAAGCCCTCATAATATACTAAGCCTGTATGCTGTTTCCACGTTTCCTCTCCGAGATCATATATCTGTTGGAGAACGGGAAGAAGAAAAATAAAAAGTTTGCCTCTCATAGAAAGGATCATGGAACCCTGCGTATTTCTCGCGACGCCCTTAACGCCAAATCTGTGTGTACACTTTTGTCGAGTGATCTCTGCATGGAGCATCGACCAAAAGTAGAAAATAATAATGAATCTCATGCAATCATTGTCCTTGTATGCCAGTCCCCGTGCTTTCGTCTATTGCAAAATGCATGGCTAATGGCTCCGTGCTTAAATCTCGATCGTCTTCATGGATTCGCCTACCACCTCTGGCTTCTTGCCGTTCGCCTTAGGAGATGATATCTCTTCTTCTACCTTGAGAAGGTCGGATTCCACTCGAGAGATGCTGGTTGTTACTTTGGGAGTCTTGCTGTCCTGGCTTTGCCGGGGAGTTTCAACCTCTACGAGCTTCTCTGGCTGGATATATGCGTCGGCAAGTTCAGGGATTGTTGTCTCCTCCGTGACTTTGCTCAAGGGGGTCGCCTTTCCATAACCAGGGCCTGGTCGGGGGCTGGCCAAAGGGGACGAGCCGCTGAGGCGTTGCATGGATCGGCCTCGGGACTCGCCGTTCTCACCACCACTGCCGTAAGGTGAAGAAGAGCGGGAACCGAGAGGAGAGTTGGGCTTTGGCCCCATCGACCTTCTGTTGGAGGCTCTTCGTCCATACTTTTGGTCCATTCTCCATCTCAAGATGCTGAAGTATGAGGGCTCAACCCTTGTCTCCTTGAACTCTCGCAACTTGAGCTCATTGGTCTCCTCGTCAACGTACCACTTGCCGCTGTTGAGGTCATCCGCGACAACAGAGAGGAAGGCAGCCCAAGAGCGAGCCACGACATATTTCGTATCGTAATCACGACCAAAGAGGATAATTTGACCCCACTGACCGCCGGGACCTGGGGCCAGATCGACAGCCAGGTTGTTGCCGCCCCAGTCGCGAACAAGAGGAATCCAAGAGCTATGGGCATATGCCTTTTGGACGGCATTTGGAGGAACTGAGTCCTGGCGGGAGAGAAGATCTTGTCTCCATGGACCAGGGCTGCTGCCAGCCGAGGCGCCTTGCTTAGAAGAAGAGGCCTCGCTACTGCCGCCGAAAGCTTTGGAAGGAGTGGAAGGCTTGTTGACAGATGTCTCAAGCAAGTATTGATGATTGACGGTCCTCCAGTTATCCCATTCCTGCACAATCTCTTCACAATCGAGCAACATGTGGCTGAAGATAATTCCAGTAGGCATTCCACCTCGCTCCTGACCATCGTGGATCATAAGGGAATCACGGACATCCTGAGGGAGGGAGCAATCGAGTTGATGCTCCAGGTCAATCAAATCGTTGTTAGTAGCACCCTCGCATAGCTGGTCGTAAAGCTCTGGGTAATTATCGTCGGCCCATGCGTCTATGCGCCTCCAGGAGTGGGCAACTGGCGGGGCGGGCGGGAGGCCATCAGAAAAGTTTTGCATTGGAACATCTCCAGGGCTCTGTACCTCAAATCCATCGCCCTGGCTGGCATTGCGTGCGCTCATTGATCTAAGGCCAGGGGAGTAGGGAGCACTTGTGGGAGCGAAAGTAGTGCCGTCGGGCTGAAGAGGAGAAGCTCGGCCAGTTTCGTCGGAGTAAGGAGATGAGACATCGTTTCGAGAATCGGAGGCGGTTGCTACGCCCGTCATAATGCCACCTCGACCGTTCTGTAGAGGGACATGACGGCCGGTTCGATGAGGGGAGTCAAATGAGGAATCTGCAATTTGTTTAGTATCTAGGTTTCGAGGTGCCGCGCACGAGCATCAGGGTCGCATACGTCTATCATAACTGGTCATAGTATGCCAGAAAGATCTGATGGTCGCACCGAAACTGTTGAAATGAGCGTTAGCCATGTTCGTCTTTCAGTGATGTCGAATGAATGTATCAAAAACTTACGTGTTTGCCATTATGGCGGTAGTAGGGGGCTCGAGACCCAAAGAGCGTGGGAAAAGGGTGAATGAGAGTTGGTTGCTAGGGGCTTAATTGCGACGGACGGGAAAAGAAGGTGAAGAGTCGCAAAAGAATTGGCCAGGTCGGCTATTAAAGTAACTAAAGCGATTTGAAGCAAGGTGAAAGAAGGGAGCGAGCGAGAAATAGAAGAGAGAACGACGAATGGAGTTGTTGGTGAATGGGTGATGATGTAGGGTTCGAGATGAAGACTGACGCCCGCCGAAAAGTAGTTACCAAAAAGCCCGAGTTGTTTTGTCCAATCCAATCTAATCCAGGGGAACCAGACGGGCCAAATGGAGCTCCAGGAGAAGGGTGGCTGTTGCTGGCTGCTGTGTACTCCGCTCGGACGCGTGGGGTCTTCTCTTTCTTTTTCCCACTGTTGTAAGGTCCCATGCAGTGAGTGAGTGATGGAGTGGATGCGCCAGGGATGGACGAGGTAATTATAGCAATCTCGAGTTGCGTTTCTAGAAGTACGAAGCTGAGGTGTTGATAATATTAATGGGAGGCAGGTGGAGAGAAAAGAAAAGGAAAGAAAAGAAAAGGACCCTGAGATGGAATGAAACAGGTACTGAGTAAAAAAGGTTGGCACATGAGAAGAAGAGAGAGGTTGGCCTTTGTTTTGTTGTTGATTGATTGTCCAAGTGACCAATAGACGATCGAATTCTGAAGTGTCTCAATTGGAGCCAGTGTCTCCGCAGTTCCAGCTCCTCACTGAAATCCGGCACTCGAACGAACAGTGGAGTGTGGCGGAAGTGATAAGGGGCTGACAGATGACCCATGCTACTGTAGCATCAAGGTCATTGACACCGAGTGGCTAAGTATCGGACAAGGGTGGCATGAAAAGTTGGCAGTAGAAGGATAGGGGACTAATAGGAGGTCGATATCTAGAGAGTATGCAGCTCATCGTCACTTCCATACTATGTACCTACTGTACCTAACCTGCAGCTTAAAGAAAACAATGGCATTGACTGAATTAAGTACGCATGCTAGGCATGTTCCACTCAGAGGGTTTTTTTTTGTTTGTTTGTTTTTTTAAGATTAAATCAACTGTTGAACTATTCTGTCCAACATACATAGTTAATTAACTTAGATGTTGCCGTTTCTAACTACTCACAGTTTAGTTACCGCCCGTTAAACACTCCTGAATTCCGTCCCATCCCGTATCTCCATGGTCCGGGTTTGAGACGGCCAGGCGAAAGCCGCGGGGGGCTTGCCTAAGGTAGGTAGGGTAAGGCCAGAACTAGCACTGCAAGGTACCACTCCCGCAAGCACACTATGACCCTCTACATAGATAGATAGAGATTAGGTTCAGGGGCAGCCTAAATCCAAATCTGGCTAGGTAGCTCTAGTCGCAAATGACAACGTTGAACTGAAATCGAATGGATAATAGGAGCCGCATAGAAAACGCCGTGGCGTATTCTTGTTCCTAAGGGTCTGATATGGCCTTGAGGCTTGCGGTTACAGAATGGATGACGATATAAAGACAGACAGCCCAAATTGTGTATGTACATAGATGTCGTCAACACATGGCACCTGGAGGCTGTGGAGTCGTTGATCGATCGATGATCCTGTATCCATGTCCAACATATCCAAATCCATGGGTATATCACGAACCTTCATACAGACGCTTTAAATAAAACCATCTCGCGTCTGTTTGAGGATCGATGCTTGATCCTTTCACTAGAACTTCCCCATTCAAGATTCATTCGAGACCGATAATCCTAGCATCTCATCCCAAAGTAATATGATCTATATACCCCTTACCTCATCTTGACAACACCTACCCAGATTATCTATCCACAAACTAACTCCATGGTGCAAAATCAAAATTGCTCGAAATACGAGAAGTGGTCTAATCCTCTTCTTCGTCTTGATTTTTGTACCTCGACTACAGCCCTCTCCCTATCTACACACGTTTTCTTGGACTGCGCAAAGCTTGTAGGGACAAATTCTGCTAAGAGATATGTACTTACCTTAGGCTACTAAGGAGTATTGCACAAGCCCGAAGACAGCAACATTTGCCTCTGGTTGCCTCATGCCGATCTCATCTCACAGACGTTAGTTAGCCAAGTGCGAGGAAGCAGAAAGCAACTTCTTTTTCAGGCCTTTTTGTGAGTGTGTAATAGCAACGCCACTTGTGTTTGTCTTCTCTTTCACAGCATCATCATGATATCTTAGTTATGCGTTTGCTTGTGTCCGGCAAGACATGCCGCGTGGCTCGGCGTGGTTGTTTGCAGCGATTGATAGTAAATGCATGTCCTGGTTGCTTTGATAGGATTATAGTGACAGTCAAGCGATCAGAAACGGGGTTTCTTCCTGGTTTTAGCCCTGATTTATTATATAACCATTCATCTTGTGTCGCTACTTTACGTCTCAGAACCAGCCACTAATATACCAGTCCTGTCGTCCCAAACGATCCCTCAACCCCACCAAAATCTACCACTTCATTTATCAGTTGCACACTGCATTGGTCCGCTTATGTCTGCCACATGTGCTCGCTCAATCCGAGCAGCTTGTCCTGCATCTGTCGTTTGGCTGCCGTGGCGATTCCTCGCTCAGGATTTGCCATTGCCTCGCTGTAGCATAGCTCCACGAGTGCCTTGAGCTCATCGTACGAAAAGTTGTCTTGATCCTGTGCACTGGTTCCTCGTTGCTGCCCCTTGTCCTCCTTGGCCTTTTCAACGATGGCATCTGCACCTTGCTCGTACAGGGAAAAGTAGTTTGTAGCACGGGCGAGGTCGACCCCTTCTTCCACATTCTTGAGGTTCTGCTGCAGTACGAGTATATTGAGCTGCATACGCCCGCAGCCCTTGTCATTCATGGGCGATGCTTTGCATGCATTGCTCACGAGGTAGCAGTTGATAAGCAGGCCCAGCCCCGTTCGGATAAAGGCGATCTCCTTCTCTCTAAGGTATTTCACTATCGTCTCGTCAAAGAGCACCAGCTCCGAATTAAGGCTTAAAATCTGAGGGTCAGGCTCGCTCACTTCCTGGTCGAGCAGGTAAGGTGCAACCTTGGGTGATAACGCGATGCGTAGCGAATGAACTATACGGCACCGAATCTCCATGTGAAGGGTCAGTAGTGCTGTTCCTGCAAGTTCCTCAAAGGATGACACAATGCTGTCAAATGCCCTGAATAAGTAAGAATTAGTATCGTTCTCCATACATCTGCTTGCGCAACTCACTGTACAGTCTCCTGCGTCAGTGGCAGTGACACAGGGCCTTCTTCGCTGGCGGTCTTGCCAGTATCGTTCATAAGAGTCCATCGTCGGCTCGAATGACGAGGGAGGTTCTGTCGTGACGTATCTGTGTCATGCGTCGTGATTTGCCGCAAGCCAGAAATTTTGACGGCAAGCCATTTCATGCTAGTATACAGAAGACAGAGGGACGAGATGGAATCCCGGTCCTGAATGATGTCGCCTGAATCTAGTGGCGACTCGTCTGTAAGCTCCATCAACAGATGGATCTCCTTTTCGGCTAACTCCCAGTCCATGTCTTCTGACATAAATAGCTTCTTCATTGTTTCTTGGAGTTCTCCCTGTTCTAAAGAAAAGCGTGCCGATGACCTCAGGTTGTCATTGCTGATCTCTGCAGCTTGATCCTGCGCTTTAACTACAAGCGTTTTGAACCAGCTGAAGCAGCGGTCGTAGTATCGCATCATCTGAGTGACAATCAACGAGCTGAGTGCCTGGTCTGGCGGAATTGTTCCCAGCATGCGACAGAAAGCCGTCACGACCTCAAAGAAGGCCGTTGTTCCTCGGAACACAGGTCGACGTGCCACCTGACTCCAGGCTGGGTCTTGTGTAAACGCGTCTGCTTCTCCGAAGACGGTGTCACTCAATTTGGCAAGAGTCTCGTCCAACTGTGGCTGGAAAACGTTGACTAAGAAATTGTCTAAAAATGTTGTTAATGTGCTTGCCGCTAGGTCTGAGCCAGGAGGTACGATGTTCTTGAGGCGCTGCAGGAAAACCAACGTAGGTGGTAGTAGCAAGCTCATGTTGAAGACACTAGGTTCCACCAGAGATTTGTACGAGCCTGTTGTTTGATGGCTATTTCCAAAAGCACCGTCGCCAGCCGCCCTTCTCCCTTCATCCTGCGTATTCCGGCCTCTTCTGTCTTGCTTCCGTGATCCGAGTCCAGGAACAGCATCCTGAATGATGTTGTCTAGTGCATCATATTCAGTTGTCATCTCCACAGATTTTGTGTTGGCCTCGGAAAACTTGAAAAGGTGCTCTCGCACATCTTTCTTGCTGTGTAGAGTATCGCCTGGATTCGGCGAATCGAATTGATAAACATCTGCATCTGTCGTGACATAATTGTGCAGCAAGGATCTAATCTCGTTCTGATAAAGATTCCAGAGCTCTTTAAAGCTGCCGAGCAGAGCGCTGTTGTTGCCGGCTCCTTCTCGCCGAATAAGAACCTTGATAGACTCATGGAATACGCGATGGCCTTCTCCGATCGCTTCGAATTTGCCATATAATGACCATAAAAGATCATAAATGACATCGGCCCGCATCTGCGTTTCACGTGTTCCATAGACATGAAGACCATCACCCCTAACTGAACCTCCCCGTAAAGAGCTGGGATGCCTTTGATCCACTTCGTTGATGGTCTCGTTGACAATTGTGAAAAGTTCAACCGGAAGTCGCTGCTTAAGGGTTTCCACGGCATTTTGTAATCTTCCTAGCCTGTTCAAAGATTCCACCAACAGCCCAACATAGTAGAATGTGTCGGCTTCTGGGTTCTTCATTGGATCCTCCCTGACTGTTTTGTCGACGTCTATGGCGTCAAGAATGGTATGGAATGGAGCAATGGGCTTGATGTCACCATAACCTTCAGTGACGGCACCCTGGGTTTTAGCCAAGCTCTGCCATCTTTCTTGGCAGTATGGTGATTTGAGATATAGATGCTCGTGAAGTTCTTCAACCAGAATATCCATCAGAGCAGTTTCTTGATTCGCAAGGTAGCTTCTCAGATCAGTGAGAGCACCGATATCATCCAGCTCAGGTTTTCGTAATTTTCGCAGAGCATTCTGAAGCACTTCCACAGCTGTCAAGAACCGCTTCTCAGATATTCTTGCTTCCAATTGATCTGGTACTGCTCGGAGGTCGTCCAGCTCATTGAGAGTTTGCACAAGGGCGTCAAACTCTTGTGACGATTTGGAAAGCTTTTTCAACTCGGGATCCGTTGCGCAAAGACTTGTTTTAGAACTGGCAAGTGATTCCTTTAGAGCTCGTACTCGCTTTTGCGACTGTTGAATACTGCTTTGAATTTTGTGAAAGGTGCCGATAGAACTATTGAAACCCTGGTGATGTTCGTGGACAATACCCTTGAGAGATTCTTGCAGGTAGTTATGCGACTGCTGGAACTGGGAATATTCGTGGGCGCGGCCTACTGAGCTCCTATCGAGGAGCTGTAGCGATAGTTGGACGGGGACGCAGTCATCTTGGCACATAGCAGGCCATTCTTTTTTTATATGGTCTATAACTTCGGTGATTTGTCGCGCAGCGTGAGTGTCTGCTGCATGTGGTGGAGCTTGTACTTGTGGTATTCGTGATCGGGAGGACATCTGTCGAAGACTTGGCGGTGGTCGCGGCTGTTGGGTGGCAGGCGGTGTGGCATATCGATCACTTCCGTAGCCATCTTGATAGCCGGCTCTGTAGTCATCGTTGGAGCGGCCAAAATTGCCATAGCCGTTACCCTCCCTGTGAGGTCGGTCGTATCGATTCGACATGATGAGGCTGAGTGAGGTTGAAAGATGGTGGGACGGTTACGAGAAACAGACTGCTTCGAAGCGCATCGTCGCCACATGCAGTACGGGAGGAGTCCCTTTGAGTATTAATGCTCGTGAATGTTTGTGAATCGGTGAGTGAGAGAGACGAAATTGAGGTTGCTACTATGTCGAGGGGTCGGTGCCCGTGGTTCACCTTGCGACACACTGGGCAGGTGGGTACGTACTGCACCAAGCTGACAGCCACCATTCTTCTTCGTTACAAAGTGCAGGAAAACTGCCTACCTATATCTCAACTACTCTGAGCATTTAAATATAACCGTGAACTCTAGCCCTCTAGATCATCACATAATAAATCTATAGAATGACTCAATGAGCCTTCAGTTAAGGGTATAAAAAGCCGTTTCCTGATTCTTCATCGCTAGAAGTTGAAGACTGAAACCACCCAGCACGCTAAATCCATTCAAGTCATGGATTCTGATTCAAATCTGATATGAAGTACTCCGTAGAAGACCAGGTAGGGAGTATGTAAGTACTTGGGTGCAAACATTGACAGCATCCGCGGAGAATAGTGAAATGAATAAAACTGTTGTAATTTATGGTATCTGTAAAAAAAACTAAAAAAAAAAACTAGAAATGATTACAGCGAGTGACAAGTTCATAAATGTGGAAGCCCGAATAATGGTATCAAATTATATTCCTCCACTCCATTCCATTTTAAACCATCTTGAATCTTTACCATCCGATTTCTTTTTAATTTTTTTTTAATGAACACCCCCATGTGAAGTCGCTGGCGGGGGTACAAGATGTTGATTCTCATCGTCTAATGGTTTTTGTACCCCAGACTTGGGCGCTCCTTCACCTGGGCTGGCGTTTGGATCTTGGACGGTTGTGCCAGAGAGATCCGCTTGAGCTATTCGGTCATCCTGTACTTCGAGCTGATTCTGAAGTGTCGCTCCAGGCTGTTCAGCCGCCTGCATTCTCTTGTCCTCTTTGAGAATTGATCTTGCAAGACCGCGTACTCCATCAATAATTACTTCTCGTCGATCCCAAGCCAAGAACCCTGGAGTTCCGGCAGCTCGGTTCAGATGCACGACTTGGTACTCCTTGTTTGCCCAGCCAGGGCAGACATACATGACCTTTGCTGGCCGTGGGAGTGTTTTTTGTTGCTCAGCCTGTTCCTCGTCTCCAGTGAATACTGTAATGGCGACCTTGGGCTTCTTGGTTGACTTCTTTGACTCTATAGGCTCAATATCTGATGCACATTGAGCCCAGAATCTCAGGGCAGCTTCGGGGCCAGGTAGCCAGATGAGTGAAGTGAGTATAATGATATCTTTCTGTGTAAGTTCTTTCTTGGGACCAAGTGTGCGAAGTATCTTCAACACATAGAGGAGTAGACCAGTCGGAGAATCGCAGAGCGCGTATGCTGGAGTGTTGGGCTCAACGTTGCTTTGTCTGGTTTGGCTCAAATTGGCAGCAGAGTTCTTCTTGTTTAGTTGTGGTGTCTTCTGCTTCTGCATGGCCGAGAGATCATCCTTGGAGTAGCCAAGGACCGGAGAACTTAGGAGTCGAGCAAGTTTCCATTTTAACCACTCACTGGCCGAATCTGAAAGAGTGGGAGATGTCAGAGGAGGCGCAATGAAATGGAAACCCAGGCAAGATTCCGAAAAACGATTCGAAAGATGCCTGGCTAGTCTCCAGTCGATGGCAGCTGGGGATATTGAGGCAGAGCCAGCGTTGCTACCGATGTAGTGTTCATACCCCAGTCTTTTCATTAGGTCATCCAGCAGTTTAGCTGTAGTCGAGACAGGAGGTGCACTGGAAGGGAGAGCATCGCTGAAACCGAGACCTGGTAAGGCTGGAATAACAACATGAAACGGCTGGTTCGCACCAGCATCTTCAGGGTCGCTAAGTGGCTGAACAAGGTGGCCAAGCGACAAGTTAGTCAAAGGGAAGGGGGGTATCAACAGAAGAGGAACCGCGTTGGCGTGAGGTGAGCGGGCATGAATGAAATGAAGTCGAACAGGTGTTGGCGGAGTCGAAGTTTGAAAGCTTGTTCTGAATTGAGCAAGAGTTTGGTTGAGTTCCTCTTCGTGATCCTGCCACGAGAACGATTCCTGCCTAGGTTTTCATAAGCTCAGCAACGGGAAAGCATTGTAATTGAGGTTAAATACCAAAAGTCAACAAGAGCCTCAACCTGGGGTTTTGGTTCCCACCAGTCTTTGGAGCGCGGCTCATGAGGCAGTCTAGTAAGCTCTAGCTTCTGGCGCGTGATGTCCAGATATTTGCTTGATACCTATGAAAATGATTATTAGCAAATTCTCAATATAAAAATCTATCATTCCTCACCCGAATGCGATAAGGTTGAACCTCCTCACCGGAATCCCCGGGTTGTTGTTGAGACATGCTCGAGTGTTGTATCAGCAGAATCAGCTCTGCTCAGCGAACTAACACGCGATGTATCTTAATACTAAGGTGCCGAAGATGCGATGCTTTTCAGAGACGATCAAGCGGAGCACACACACACACACAGATACGCACTGAAGTTAAACAACACGGCAAACCAAACTATTCGGGACGAGAAAGAACCGAGAAATGAAAAATGCGACTGCGACTGCGGCTCGCATCAATAAGCTGAGTTGAGATTGCTTTCGTAACCCGTAGCCCGGCCAGACCAGAAAAACAACGGACCTGGACCCTTACAACCCACCCAAGACCCTTGTAGCAATAGCTGCAAGAATTAAGGGTACGTGGCTGACACCGTTTGTGGCTTTAGCGCGGCACAAATGATCAGACTCGAGTTGTGATTGGCTGGTAAAGTGGCGGTGCGTACGAGTCCCTGGCGCCCTTCGGAAATGATCACTCGAGGCATTAGACGTGGCTTTGCTTTGACCCTGCACTCACACTCTAGACGCTCTGAGCAAATCACGTTGTTTGCCTACTTCTGCCAACTTTTGCTTTTGAAAACAGGGAATTGAATTGGTGTGGAACAGCTCAGGCGGGGGTTAACCAGATACTGTTGGCTGTGGCTGGTCTTAGGTCAAATTAGCCACCTCCATCTCGAAGCGCCACATGTAAGTTGTCACGCATGAGTCGAAAGGTGAACCACCAGCTGGTGATGTAGGAAGGAATAATAGCTCATGTGATCATGCGTCTGGAACAGAACGTAACAAACAGACTTTGAAAGTCATGGAATGAGAGATAATATGTACGTAGCCTGGAAAATCTCCATTCCCAAACGTCTGTGTCTGGACTATTCCGCTCCCTACCTTATGCACCAGTTGTTCTCTTATACTACATAAATGAACCTTGTGGGGATCACCGCCAGCAGATCATGAAACGGTCTAGCAGATTTTCATGCTAGCATCTCGTTAGCTTCGTACTCAGCGCTTCCTCTTCAGGAAAGGTGGTAGTCAAGTGTGCGCGAGAACTTTATTAAAGTCGAACGTGGGCTGCGTATGTTGATGCTACTCAACTATTCCTCTGTGGTGGCTGGTTGTTTCCTTGTGGCCCGCCTCGAAGATTCATTTGTCCTATCCGCGAAACAATATTGCTACCCACAGCGTCGACAGCGCCTCTGGGAGATGTTAATGTGGGACCTTCCGGTGCTGTCTCTTGGACTCGGAACAGCTTAATAGAAGTACCGTTCCAAATGCCCATAGCCCCTCTCGAGATTTGCATCTCGTTTGTAAATATAACTCCCCATAGGAGAGATTCATACCAGCCCAGGGCCAGTTGCGACCATTCAAATGAGTGCACACGGGGGGCTGAGGGCTCGATGCCAACCACCTCCACACCAGATATTCGTCGAAGTGTTTCTGGTGTCGGCGCATCGGCTGTCAATTCCTGTCGTGGCAAGAGAGCCGACACCTGTTGAATGACTGCCAGAATTGTATGGAGGGGCAATTCAAGTAGCCAGCTATCAATCCAGTGAGCCGTCGGTTCAAAACCGCCAGTCTGCGATTGCCCTGATATTGAGTGCCCGCCCAAGCTTGTAGTGCTGTTCTGTCGCGAGAAGCTTGGGACACCCGCTGGCATCTTACCGCGAGCCTTCTCAGACATTCCTCGCAATTGAGTTGGGACAGCATCCTCGACGTTGGGGGTTGATGACCTCCGGGATGGCGCTTCACTTGATGTCGACCGTGCAGGGGTTTCGTGGTGTTCCTCATCGTCACTATCGTCATCATCATCGTCTCCGATCGCGAATGCACCGTCTTCTGGAACCTCTTCCAGGGACGAGTGGTGTGGGTGAGCGCTGTTCGGACTCCTTAAGCTATCCACAGAACTGCGGACGGAGCCAGCCTCAAAGGGGTCAACCTGCTGCCCGGTGTCTTTTCTTCTTCTGTTTCTCCTTTCGATTTCCTCCTGACCACTCTCGAGTGTGAATGAGCGTAATGCTTCGACTCTCTTCTTGTTCTTTAGAATCGTAAATACCAATTCGGGATTCTTCCGGTATTTGTTCTCCAGAACTGAGCTGATGGACTCTAACAGTGAGTGGAGAAGAGTGTGGTTGGTCTCATTCGCAAGAAGAAATGAAGGTGAGGACATGGAAGAGAACAACTGTATCAGTTTTGAGCAGCTGGTACTGCTGAGGCCCTCAAGATAAGGTGCGATATTATTGATCACCGCCAACAGAGCTGGGTATATAGCTGACAGTTTTCCTTGGCTCGTCGTGATTAGATTGTAGATGGAATGAATAAGAAAATCGGCATACGTGCCTCTAAATCCTGGTACACGTATGGAAACTGGCAGACTCTCTTGTCCCTCGAAGTACTTGTTCAAGTTGACACCGAAATTAGTCTCCACGCTTAGAGTCTGGAGCAAGAAGGCACACATGCGCACAACTCCCTGCCTGGTAGCATCGTTCTTGTACTCCAAAGCATAGAACAGGGCCAAGACAACAAAGTCATGTGCCCTCTCAGTGTCCACGATGAAAGACCGAAACCTCTTATTGCATTGGAGAATCTCCCAGAATAGCATCAGTATCTCAGGTGCAAAGTGGCCGGAGGACTGAGAACCTGGAAGATACGAAGTCTTCTCTTGCAGGGGCTGATTTAGGATCCGGGTCATACCATCCACGATGAACTGGAAATCTTGTGGCCGATGCAGTCGACCGAGGAAATGACGGTATGAGTGCTTGGGTGACGGGTTGGACGGGCTTTCAGGAATAGGATATAATAAGAGCACCAAGAGAAATTGCAGAGAGTATGTCACGAGCATCTGCTTACCATCCTTGAAAACAAGGGTGTTATAAGGCACGCGCCAGGTTGCAGGATTGTATTTCAACGTCTAGGGGCCAGGTTAGTACAGGCGTCAAAGCTGCCTGGGTAACTAGTATGTACGAACCGTGTTGAGTAGAGAACAGAGCACTGAGAGTACGACTTGCTTGTCTGAGCAGGCGCACAGATGTGTTAACGTCCGAACGCCATTCTGTGGCAGCACTCCAGCTGTCATGTACAAGCTCTGACCAGCGAGGGTCAAGAGAAGCCGCAGTATCTCTGATCGGTTGCTCTCATACTCTTTTGTCGTTGCCACGGCTGTATTGCAGCCCACTCCACTTTGCCATATCGCATAGCTGGCCTTGGGCCGGCCATTTGGTTGTCGAGGTAATGTCAAATCAGAAAAGAATAGTAAGTCGACTAGTGTATCTACTAGTTCTTCCGCGAGTGGTTTCACCTCCTCAAACTCTGCCGTTTGGGTTTTGCGCTCAGCTTCTTGAGCCTCGTCAAAGAGGATTTCATTGGCGATAGCACCATGTCGAGTGCGCTTCCTCCGTTGGGCCCAGAAGAATCGCTGCTCCCAGTCGCTAAGAGATTCTTTCTCATATAAATAAGGCAGGATCCGTGTAAGCACTCGGATGCAATTCAATGCCTCGCGCTCGGGAGCGAGCTCAGGCTCAGGAAAAGATGGGTGATGACGTAGTATGAATAGACGAGATGTAACGGCGAGGATGAGGGTCTCTATGTTCTCGAGTGCACGATCGCGGGTCCTTCGAATATCGGTAGGTGTAAATAAGCTGAAGACGTCTTCAGAGGACTCTGGGAGCTCCCAGAACTGGGTATTATCAGGTTAGCACACGAGCTACACTCTCAAGACAGATTCAGGGTGGAGAAAGCAACGAACAGAGGTCCAGTAGGCATCATCCGCCGGGATATGACGTTCTTCAGACAAACGAAAGATGCCCCGTTTGAAAACGAGCTTTGAGTCACTCGCACCCATGGCTATTGCATAAGAGTATATCGCGAGAGAGTGCGCTTCTAGAAGTGTACGTTTGTGGTGTCCTCTTCGCACCTGGGGAGGCTCCAGAATGACGAGTGTTCCATGTGGCTACCTACCTTAGTACTAAACGGATGTCCCCCGAGCATCCTGCCTAGCCAATCACGTGTTGGGTTATGCATCATATCCGTCGTATTACCGGACGTTCCATGATGATTCAATGGAAAATTTTGGGCTAGTTTTGCCTGCTACTCTTTCAAATCTTGACTTTGATCAACTTTTACGAGTTGGACCAATTCCGCCAAAGACGTCTCAATGCTTCGCGTCCGACGTAAACTAGGCCCTTCGGCTAGCTTTACGCACACCTGTCGGCCTTACCTACGATACCCCGGACAACCTACACAATTTCGATCGTTTGCGACAGAGACCACAAGGGACGACGCTTCGAAGCCTTCTAAGGCTGACACTGAGAAGATTCTGAAAGAACTTAAAGCTTCTTCGGATGAACTTAAGTCTCGTATCAAGAAGCTTGAGAAGGACGTTAAAGCAGAGAGTCAAGGCTCTGCGAAATCAAAAGCGAAGGCATCAAAGAAAAAATCAAATGACGCCGATATCAGCGACACATTGGCTGTAGCAAAAAAGGTTTACGGCGTGGACCAATCGAAAAAGAGCAAAAGGAAGAAGAGGGAGTCTAAGCCCAGTAAACCAAAAGTTAAAAGGGCGAAACGGACAGCTGATAAAGCTGAGGGAGCTGATGGAGCTGGTTCGCCAGAGACAGCCTCTTGGGCAACTGGTCAAGAGGCTGGTATGTGGACGTCACTTAAAGAGAAATTACAGGGAGGTTCGGCCACAGAACCCACAGGCACTTTCGACACTCCACAAGAGGATCTCACCAGTTCCTCCCTGGACCAAAATGAGCATCTCATAGCGGGTACACGAACGGCAGAGCCAAGTTCGACTGAAAAAGCGAAAGCCTCCGAGAAGATAAGACTACCGGTTCGCACTATCAATCCTCGAGAAATACAGATGCAAGCAGTCGAAGAAGAGTCGAGAAAACCTGTTCCTCGGCTTGCCTACCATCTGGACAAAGTACTCTTTAATGCTGGACCCTATCAACTCCAGGATGGGCGCACTCGAGTCTACAACTTTGACCCATATCTGGCTTCAATTATGCCTGTTGATGAGTTTGATTTCAACGCTCTAAAGGAGTATGTGACATCCTCCAAGGACAACCGATTAACAGAGCTATGCCTTAAGTATGGCAAGAAGTACTCTGGTTCAACTTCCAGTATGACGGCCATGCTTTCCCAATTTCACTTTCTTCTATCAGCATGGAGGAAACCGAACTTTGAGCATTTATCTCGATCTTTCAACGTCGAGTTTCCATCGTTTACTATATTGACCCGAGGAGCCGCTGCAGCATTTGCCCGCTACAAAGATGGGGCGTATGCTATAGATGCAGACAAGGAGTTTGATAGTGCGAACGTCCTGAGTATGCTCGGAAAATCAATGGAGAAGCTTCTCACCCTACCAAAGGATCACTTTGAAAAGTACAGAAGAGACCGTTCGCATGAACTTTCCGATGAGGAGAAGAATGGTGATGAATCATTTCATTATACTACCATGGGTGATTTTATGATGCGCTCTCAACTCGACGCTCATGATCCCCGGCTCCCAGGAACTGGAATGTTTGACCTTAAAACTCGCGCAGTTGTCTCTATTCGAATGGATGTCGGAGGTTATCACAAGGGCGTTGGTTATGAGATTCGTGACCGTTTCGGCGATTGGGAGTCGTTCGAGCGTGAGTACTATGACATGATCAGAGCGGCATTTCTCAAGTATTCTTTACAAGTACGAATGGGCCGAATGGATGGCATATTCGTCGCTTTTCACAACACGCAGCGAATATTTGGCTTCCAGTATATCAGCCTCGAGGAAATGGATGTTGCTCTGCATGAAACCTCAAACCGCCAGGTGGGAGACGATGAATTCAAAGTCAGTGTCAAACTCCTGAACGATCTCCTGGACAAAGCCGCCGAGAGATTCCCCAAGCGTTCTCTACGACTACATGTCGAGACCCGGCCAACGAAACCTCCCCTGACTTACTTCATTGCTGAGCCTGTTGATGATGAGGAGATACAAGCAACTCAGGAGAAGGGCAAAGCAGCGGTTGACAAGTTCGAAAAAGAAATCCTGGGTATCACACGCAACAAACCAAAGGCAGACGAGACCAGATTGAGCGATGAACTTGCGTCTCAAGTTGAAGATGAGCAAGAGAATTCAGATGATCCTCAAATATTACCATTCGTTGACCAGGCTCTGAGGCAGAAGTCTTGGGATGAGATGATGACAAAGGTGGATCAAACTGTAGAGGATGACGCCGCTGGTTTGGAAAGTGTACGTGAGGCCCTGGAAGAGGCCCTTGAGCACAGTGGATTGCTGGCTGGAAAGTCCGAGCAGGATAGAGATGCTTACCTCACTGAACTTGTTGAAGCTTTGACGAAAGAATTGGGTGGCAAGGAGCAAGCCAATGAAATTGAAGACTCGGAGCAGATGGATTCAGCAGCGGATGAATTGCAGGGAGTCACACCACCTTCTTCTGCAGCCGATGAGTCTTATGTGGAGGCTAACTCAGGTGTTGAAACCGAGGCCGCGCTGTCACAGCCCGACGCTGAAAACAACACTTCCACTACACATGTGCCTTCCGAGAACATCGAAGATTTACCGACCTCCACGGTCGATGAAGCTGTTGACGAAAGTGTCGCCTCACCAGCCGATGACACCCCTACGGATACTTCTCTCAAGGATCTCATCATTAAAGTTGCTCAAGGTGTTGACAAGAAGACGAGCAATCTGAGAACCTTTGAGCAAGTCTTGTCAAAGCTGGTGCAAGACCAACAAGAGCTGAATAGCGAAGTCCCTGAAGAAGGCGAGCCTTCGTTGCCTGAAGGCGCTCGCCCCGCCCAGCAGAAGACTAGCGGGTCTCAAAAGGAAATTCTGGGTCTATACGTCACAGTCCGCAATATAGTCAATGGCAGCGTTGTCGATCGTTTAAACCATTCGACGCCCGATCAAGTGCCTGACTGGAAGGTGGAATACACGATCACAGAGCTCTCATCCCCTAAGGCGCGTACGATTCTGAAACAGCTCAAGGAGCGTCGAAGGAAAGCACTGACGTCGGATCCCGATTTTCAAAACATGAACTGGCACAAGCTGTGGGGAGGATCATTGCCGAAACGCACTGCGGCTGGAAGGAAGTACAGAAGGTCACAGTTGGACAGAGAGAAAAGGACAGGAGTCAAGGTCGCATGGTATGCCGGGAAGCCCCAACAGAGAATGAATGCGGCTGCGAAGGACTCGCACAAGATACACGAGAAGGGGTCATCTGAAGGGGAGACGCCCAAGGAGACGGCTTCTGAGCAAAGCACTCAGTCGCCGGGCCAAAGCAGTGCGACTACATGAGCGTATCTGTAACGGGCATAAAAGTAATCTGGTTATAACGAGCGGCGAACTCTATGTATAAATATTTACGGCTATATGTAGCCCATCTTCATTCACTTGTATATTAGATTATTCTGGTTTGGGGCGTTGAGGAGATGTATGAGAAGATGTACAATATGAAGAGGTTAATGAATAGTGCATGAAAATGAATATCACGCAGTTACACAACATTTTAGTCGTTGACAGCAGCGCCAAGATCTTCCAAAATCCATATCACACGCAAAGCTTCCACAAAGTTTAAGCTGACTCGTGACTATCTTCAACAGAATAACTAATTTATGGTGACGTTATATCATTCAAGTGTGAAATATGCCTATGTGCTTTTAATTGGGTCATGTGGCCAATGCAGTGGCGCCTCTAGACCTATCTAGGGGAGAGCATAATAAGTGAAGCCGCAACGCTCTGTTTATAGTCACTTGAGTTAGCCTGGTGATTAACCCTTTGAAGGCAGCTTGTTAATATTGGATTTTTTACTGATCAACTTCTATATCTCCTCGCTTCAGAGAAAAGCGTTCTTTTTCCCCCTTCAGTTTTAGCTCAACAAACATGCGCTTATCGGTAACTCTATTGCCTTGCCTTGGTATAATAGCAGAGGCTCTCGGAAATCTCGGGCAGGCTACTGTGCCTCAAGATATCGGTGATAATCAAAAGACGCTGTATGCAAACGATTGGGCAGATAGACTATGGAAGCAAATTCAGGGTGCTTCGTCTTGCTCAGGATGCCAGGTAAGTAATAGTTCGTTTTCACAACGAGCGAATGACGAAGAATACTGACAGAGATGATGTAGGGTCTGTTGTTGACTTTCAAGAGTCTCGCGAACCTAGGCGATGAAGCATTTATTCATACCTTACAAGATGTATGCAAGAAATCAAAGGTAATCAACCTCGAATGCTCCTTTCCCATACAATTCTCCCTTTACTCAACCATTTGTCTTATCTCAGGTCGAAGATGCAGATGTTTGCGATGGGACGATTGAACTCCAGGGACCAATAATCGCAGAGGCACTGAGAAACGTTGCTATCGGCTCAAGGACTGCGCAACATTTCTGTGTCACCTTTCTAGGCCTTTGCAATTATCCAGCTATAGACGAATGGGATGTTCCTGTACCTCCCGATCATTTGAATCGAAAACGTCCAGCTCCCAGTGAACAAACCCCTATCAAGGTCGTACACTACTCTGATATTCACGTCGACCAGCTCTACACCGAGGGGTCAAATGCGAAATGTAGCAAACCTATATGCTGCAGGTAAGAACGCAATAATGGTGCCCTTGGTATGGATCCAGTCAATAATTGCTAACTCGAGCAGACCTTTTACTGAAAATGATGAGCCTGGAAGAACAGATTCTCCAGCTGGACCATATGGAGAACATACTTGCGATTCTCCTGCTTCACTTGAACATAGCATGTATGAGGCAGTTAAGGAGCTGGTTCCGGACGCTGCTTTCGCCATATTTACAGGAGACATTGTTGATCACTCAATCTGGAGCACCACCTGGGACTATAATGAACACCAAAGTGAGTACTTTCAACGTGGCATTTGGGCTCACTCCTAACTTATTCGTCCAAGTTATCCAGTCATATGAGCATATGGATAGACACTTAGGAATAGTCTACGGGACAGCTGGAAACCATGAGTCCCATCCCACAAACGCCTACCAACCCAGCTCTGTTGGCGACTCATCATCGTGGATCTACGACCTCCTCGCCGGGACATGGTCTCGTTGGATCGGACATGAATCAGCCTCTAAAGCATCAGAAATCGGCGCCTACTCAACCAGATATCCCTATGGCAACCTGCGTGTTATCTCTCTCAACACGAACTTGTACTACCGCGGAAATTTCTGGCTGTTCCAGAGGAAAATGCTGCGTGATCCTAGTGGCCAGATTGATTGGCTAGTTGAAGAGCTTCATGCTGCAGAAAAAGCCGGAGAGCGTGTCTATATCATCGGACATATGCCCCTAGGTGATCGAAATGCCTTCCATGATCAGTCGAATTACCTGAACCAGATAATAAACCGATACTCGGCGACTATCGCAGCAATGTTCTTCGGACACACTCACAGAGATCACTTCCAGATTACTTACGGTAATGCCCGAAATAGGACCTTTGAAAACGCCCTTCTCACATCCTACGTTGGCCCTTCGCTCACTCCAATGTCGGGAATGCCCTCATTCCGCGTCTACGACGTCGATCCCGTGACATTTGCGGTTCTCGACGCAACTACCTACAGTGCAGACATGACATCTTCCACGTACCAAACAAAAGGTCCTGTGTGGAAAAAGTACTACTCTGCAAAGGAGGCATACGGTCCACTGACAAACCCGCCTCTTATAGAGCCCAAGGCCGAGCTCACCGCAGCTTTTTGGCACAACGTCACTGAGGTCTTTGAGAGGAACCAAACAGCCTTTGATAACTTTATGCTGCGCCTTAGTAGAGGCTGGATACAGCCAGAGTGCGTCGACGAGTGTCGATCTTCGCAGATCTGTATGCTACGTGCTGCACGTAGTCAGGATAGCTGTGATATACCAACGCTAGGATCATCGTATCATACAAGGATGGAGAATGTTGCAGAACGGGACGAGTGTGGTATATCTGTTTTGCAAGCGACCTTTGCGGCGTTGGTAGCCAAGGAGGGGGTCTTGAAGATATTTCAGGAGATCTTGATGGGTTTGAACTCAAGGTTATATCAATAACCATGTATATGCTGGCTTTTGGGAAGAATCAGCACCGCAGGCATAGAACTACTCGTATAATATTAAGGCTGTATAGAATCTCATTGGTTGATTGCTCTTCCCGATACGTCTTTTTATCAAATGTTCCAGGGCAACTGCACTCCAGATTCAAAGCGGCAAATACGACAAATTGATAATCATTTCTTACACTTGCATCCTTGACGTCCGTCAGATGATGCTATCCTTACTCACCTACTCGGGTTGACTTACACCGGACACATAAGAGAGTAAACGTGTCACTATAGGTGTGGGTATTAACCAGTTGCGGAGACTTTCTCGGACACATACCATATGGATATGACAGTATTCTTCGTTATGCTTTCTCATAGCTCTTACTGGTCTAGTCAGTCAATCTCGTTATTATTTGCGGCGTAGCCATTCGCAACAATCTAAAATCTGACAGCTTGAACTCGCAAGCGTCAGCATTAAGCGCGAGAGCTGCTGTAACGCGGCAATCCGGAGTTTTTGTTGTCAGTAGGAGATATCAAATACCTAGGGTTGGAAATCAGGATATAAAAGAAGCAGAGCTACGTATTCTTGTATTCTCAAGATGTATTTGTGTTAAGAAATAAAAAGAATTATATACAAAACCATGGCTTCCCCACAGAATCATCAACAACTCGGCTCCGATGTTTGTGTAGTAGGAGCAGGACCGCTTGGTCTCCTGGCTCTCAAGAACCTTCGCGAGCAGGGCCTCAACGCCAAAGCATTTGAAAGACAGGAATACGTTGGCGGGACGTGGCATGCGTCGCAGAACATCCAGCAGACGACTGCCTTGGAGTATACAACGGCCAATACTTCCAAGCAATGTGTTTGTTTTCCCGCGATCGCGCAAGTACAGATCACGATACTCACAGATGGCTTGTAGTGCTCCATTACTGACTTTCCTATGCCAGATGGTAAGTTTGCAATACATGCACAGGTCTATTTCGCAGTATGAACTCACAGTGTTGTCAGACTTCCCAGTTCATCCTCCCCAAAAGGGCTTTGAACGATACTTCGAGTCATATGCCGAACATTTTGACCTATACCCACATATTGAGTTCTCGATCTCAGTGGACCACATAGAGCGCGATGAGCAAAAAAAGCTATGGAGAGTCTTTACCAAGAACGTCAAAACTGGAGTTGAGGAGGTCAAAACCTTTAGCCGTGTGGTCGTCGCCACCGGTATGCTCAACACCAGACACCTCCCGCATGTGAAAGGTCTCGATAAGTTTGCTGGAGATGCCATCCACTCGAGGCAGTTCAAAGATACCGTCAAGTATCAGAGCAAGAACGTGGTTGTTGTTGGCATAGGCGCAACGGGTGTTGACTCGACATCGTTCTTGGTTAAGGGAGGGGCCAACAAGGTCTATCTGAGTCATCGTGGCACCGTATTCGTTGTAAGAACCTCAACTTTGAACACCTTTAGACTTTCATATATTGACCATCTCTAGCTTCCCAAAAGAGTCAAGGGCAAAGCCTTTGACCACACTCTAAGTCGCCGCGTGGCCATCTGCGTGAGACAAATGGGCAGTATCATGCCAAATATCTTTGCAAGACTCATGAGCAAAATGATGATTAGCATACGAGATAAAGAGTGGCCCCATATGAAGGAAATCTTTGGCGCTCGACCAGGAGACAGTCTCCTCCATCGAATACCACTGTTCTCAGACAATCTAGCAGATAACCTCAAGAACGGCACAGTCAAATCTGTACAGGGTATCAAAGAGGTCACTGGGCCAAAGACAATTATCCTAATGGACGGCACAGTTCTCGAAGACATTGACGCCATCATCTTCTGCTCTGGCTATGGCTATGACTTTTCCATCATCAAGGGCCTTGGTGATCCAACAAACTCATCCATTGCCCCAGACCACAACATGAGGATTAAAGCGACCAAGTTTTACGATGAGAAAAACAAGTTCGCACGTCTTTTCCACGGCTTTGCCTCAGAGCAGTTTCCAGACTCGCTGGCATTCCTTGGCCATGTGGTCATCATGAAGCCTCCATTTGTACTAAATGATCTCATCTCCATGGCATTGGCAAGCATGTGGTCTGGGAGCTACCCCATTGCATCCGCAGAGGAAATGCGTAGGGATATTGACGACCATTATGACTATATTGTCCAGACTCTCCAGAAAGGGCCAGTTCCTCATCCCGGGTTTCGCTTGAGGGCCAAGCCAACTTATGAGTTTCTGAACCAAGCAGCGGGTACAGGAGTGACGGACCGCTTAGGTTGCTTTACCCGGGAAGCTTGGAAGCTGTGGTGGAACGACCGGAAGTTTTATAACTTGCTTATGGATGGAACTGATTGTCCTGCAGTTTACAGACTATTCGACACTGGCCGAGGTCGAAAGCCGTGGCCTGGTGCGAGAGCAGAGATTGAGAAGATAAATCAGGAGGTGAAGGAGTTGGGAGAGGAGTGGGAAAGAGAGAACAATAACAAGAAGACGAAGTGAGGGTGATATTCATTATCACAGCATGGAAGTGTGTCTACCTACCTATGTAGGTATTTAGTGATGTTGAGTCAAATCAACGTCACACTTGAGAAATAATGTAACGTTGAAGGTCTTGGAATAGAGCCTCGGGAGGCGAAACTTATTCTGCTTAGCATTATTGCAGTTACAGCCTTGCCTACCTATGGTTCTCCTTTTATCATAGATTGAGACTAGAGGGTTACCTATTCTGCTGGCTGTCGTGCATAATGTTTCAGTACAGTCTCCGTCCAAGCGTCAACCTAGAACTCAGCTGCCCCATCTACCTTAATCAACAACAATAATCCAGGCAGATCTCTCACACCTTCACTTCTCAAAACTCAAGGCCACAAATAATTCTAACCCGGAAAAAAAAAGCCATCATCAGTAGCTTATGCTCGGCATTCGGCCTACTCTTAGAGCGAGGCGTTCCCTGCTGGATCTCATCCGTACCAGAGGCGACGACGACGACGACAACAACAGCAGTCACAAAGAACTAGGGAGCGACAGTGACGACGATAGCCTAAGCTCCGGTTCTGGGGGTCGAAGCAGCCGTTACAGAGGGAGCTTCAGTGATACAGCCCCTGCGCCGCCCGCTAACGTTGCTGCTCGAGACCCCACTCGCAAACCTGCATCGTCATCATCCGCTCGGCTCCACTCCAGAGCTGGGAAAGCAGCAGCAGCTCTAGCGTTAGTGGACGTAGCTCGTCAAGTGCCTCTGCCAAACTCTCCACCACCATCTCCGTCTCCGTCTCCATATTCATCTTCATCAACACCTCAACCTCCATCTCGACCTCCTTCGTCGACCTCCTCCCCCGGTTCGACATCATCTTCCATCCAGCCTCAGTCGCCGTCTTCTCCTACTTCTCCTCATATTCAGTTAGATAGCGCGCCAGTTTCGCCGCCAACCATGCCTCCCGTGCGTTGATTCCCGACCTCCCCCAAGCTTGTTGGCGACAGACTACAGAGCGCACGACACCCTGCTTGGTGTCTCGAGGCTGACATGTAAGCTTCTACAGAAAACAGAAAAGGCTGCAAACAATAGCAGCAAGACCAACGAGGAAGATGGATTCAAAACGGGTATGTCTCTTTCAGCTAGGCTTTCAAGGTACCTTACGGTGTCGCTAACACTATCTGCAGGTAAAATCTACTCTATCTCTGGGTTAGTACTTGCCGATTCCCTCAGCCTGCAATCTGCCATCGACCACAACAGATTATGCGAAACGAGATCGCCAATGCCTAACATGTAATACTGACTTTCTACAGTCCCGTCGTCGTGGCTGAGGACATGATTGGTGTTGCCATGTACGAGTTGGTCAGTTGCTCTCATTCACCCTCGTCATCACCCACCACGATCTAACCGAACGGTTTCGCAGGTCAGAGTAGGACATGACAATCTCGTCGGTGAAGTTATTCGAATCAATGGCGACCAGGCCTCCATTCAAGTTTATGAGGAGACATGTACGACAGCCCGTGATAAAACCCAACCACAAGCTAATCGTCATCGCAGCCGGTGTCATGGTCGGTGACCCCGTTACCCGTACCGGAAAGCCCTTGTCCGTCGAACTCGGTCCCGGTCTGCTCAACGGTATCTATGACGGTATCCAGCGTCCTCTCGAGGCCATTTCTAAGATGGCCAAGTCCATTTACATTCCCCGCGGTATCGCTGTTCCTGCCCTGGATCGCGAGAAGAAGTGGGAGTTCACACCCTCTGTTAAGGTTGGAGACCACCTCTCTGGTGGTGACGTCTGGGGTTCTGTCTTCGAGAACTCTTTCCTAGCCAACCACAAGATTCTGTTCCCCCCTCGCGCTCGAGGAACAGTTACCAAGATCGCCTCCAAAGGTGAGTACACCGTTGTCGAGAACATCCTTGAGGTCGAGTTCGATGGCAAGAAGACCGAGTACCCCATGATGCAGTCATGGCCTGTCCGAGTGCCACGTCCCTCCAACGACAAGAAATCCGCCGATCAGCCCTTCATTGTCGGCCAGCGAGTCCTCGACGCCCTTTTCCCCAGTGTTCAGGGCGGTACCGTTGCTATCCCCGGTGCTTTCGGTTGTGGAAAGACTGTCATTAGTCAATCTGTCTCCAAGTTCTCCAACAGTGACGTTATTGTTTACGTTGGTTGTGGTGAGCGAGGTAACGAGATGGCTGAAGTCTTGAAGGATTTCCCTGAGCTCACTATCGAGGTCGATGGCCGCAAGGAGCCAATCATGAAGCGAACTACGCTCATTGCCAACACTTCCAACATGCCTGTCGCTGCCCGAGAAGCCTCCATTTACACTGGGATTACAGTCGCAGAATATTTTCGCGACCAAGGTCTTAACGTGGCCATGATGGCTGACTCTTCTTCCCGATGGGCTGAGGCTCTTCGAGAGCTTTCAGGTCGTCTGGGAGAAATGCCTGCTGATCAGGGTTTCCCCGCGTATCTCGGTGCTAAGCTTGCCTCGTTCTACGAGCGAGCCGGTCGTGTTCAGACACTGGGTTCTCCTGAGCGTGAGGGTAGTGTCAGTATTGTCGGTGCCGTCAGTCCCCCTGGTGGTGACTTTTCGGACCCTGTCACTACAGCTACTCTAGGTATTGTGCAGGTCTTCTGGGGTCTTGACAAGAAGCTTGCCCAGCGAAAACATTTCCCTTCCATCAACACCTCGGCGTCTTACAGCAAGTATAACAACATTCTGGATAAGTACTACGAGAAGAACTACCCTGACTTCCCTCGACTCCGTGATCGCATCAAGCAACTACTATCCGATTCCGAGGAGCTTGACCAAGTCGTGCAGCTTGTCGGAAAGAGTGCCCTGTCCGATCCTGACAAGATTACACTGGATATTGCAGGTTTGATCAAGGAGGATTTCCTCCAGCAAAATGGTTACTCAGACTATGATCAGTTCTGCCCTATCTGGAAGACGGAGTGGATGATGAAGCTCATGGTCGGCTTCCACGACGAGGCTCAGAAGGTTATTGCACAAGGTCAGAGCTGGGCCAAGGTACGAGAGGCTACTTCTGATCTGCAAGCCAACCTGCGACAACTTAAGTTCGAGGTGCCTACCGATGGCCAGGATGTTATCTCCAAGAGAGTAAGTTACCTGATTGTGGCCTCTACTGTACATATATTGACAGATTATTTAGTACGAGGAGATTCAACAGAAGATGACAGACAAGTTTGCGGCTGTCATGGACGAGTAAGGCAGTACCAATGTTGCATTGCAGGTTGTTTCTGTCTTGAAACTATAGATAGTTCATGTTGGGGAATTGGTCAGAATATGGCCGGTATTCGATTACTGTTTGCGCCGCCCCGTAGGCTAGTGTACTTACTCAATATAATTTGTTCCAAATGCAAGATCATGGCCTCGTTCTATTCATCATGAAATGTGTTGGGGGGAGTACGTTAGGTGGGTCAGTGAGCTTTGAGAGATGTGCTTGCTGATGTGGGGCTTCATGCAAGTTATCGACGTCAACTTTGAGCAGGCATTCATTGTATGCTTATAACTGAAGATTTACAACGTCTTATTATTTACTTTCTCAAAAAGGAGATTCTAATCAATAACCCCCACTGCTCACGAGAAACTCAGCTCAGCCATTCGCAGCTGCCCTCTTTCATTCAACCCCTCACTCACCGAACAATGTCCGAAGAACTGCAAGACGAGGTCGAAGCCATCAACTCCATATACGGTGATGGCAGCCTTATCCCAACAGAAGATGACTCCACGGTATTTGTTCTTAAACTTCCTGGGGACGCTTCTTCTCTGCGTCTCAAATTTCCTTCAGATTACCCCTCTAAACCACCCAGTGTCCTCAGCACGCACCATAGCTCCGGTGGCGTCAAGGGCGCTGGTGCTCGAGATCTCGCACTCTTTCGTGTCGCATTGAGTAGGGTCTTTCAAGAGGGCTTAGTTTGTCTATTTGATGCAGTGGAGGAATTTTCACGGCTTGTGGAAGAGCAGAAACCTGAGCCTGAGAATGAACCTCAAGCTCCAGCGACGCCTGAAGGGGAAGACTACGAAGAACCAGACTTTCCACCTCCAGAGTGGATACTATCAGATCTTGTGACAGAGTCAAAATCGACGTTCTTGGCACATGTTGCCCGAGTGACTTCGCCCGATCAAGCACGTTACTATGTCCAACTTCTCCTCGCATCAGATAAGCGCATACGCAGCGCCACGCACAATATGACAGCATGGCGGATCCGGGGACCTGGAGCAGCGAGTTTTCAGGATTGCGATGATGATGGAGAGGCAGCTGCAGGGGGGAGGATGTTGCATCTGATGCAGGTCATGGATATCTGGGATGCTATGGTGGTGGTGACGAGATGGTACGGCGGTATTCAGCTGGGACCTAGAAGGTTTGCTCTGATCAACGCTGTAGCGAGGGATGGCTTTGTGAAAGCTGATCTAGTTAAGGAGGAGAAGCAGGAGAAGAAGAAGGGGAAGTAAGCGATGTGATCTCATCATAAATAATATATGAGGAGAGTATCTACCTACGTAATCATATGTAAGGACTCATGGTAGTCAAAAGAAGAGGAGAAGTCGTGTCTAAGTCGTATCCTACTTTATGCGTGACTTGAAGTAATTCTGGAGAATGCAATTACGGGCAGTTCTGCCAATACTATTACAAGTCTCATTGCCCAAACAGGATGGTCTCAAGGGTTGTTGGAGACGTCAAGGACGGAGACAATGCGGCATACAAGACTGGTACAATGACTGAATCAATAAACGAGGGTTGCACTACCTAAGTTACCTGGGTAATCGTGGTATCAATATGGAATCAAACGCACCTCCCCGGGAACGCCGCCCCTTGGCCCAGTTCTTGAAATTCTAAGATCGCTTATACTTTCACATCAACCTCATTGACAGCCCGGCTCGGCTCTCGAAAAACAAACGCCATCTCCTTTGCGCCCTCCATTATTTACTCATGAGCTATGAGCATTTCGATATTTTACAGCAAAGTGAAATCCTCAGCCTTCCTCAAGCATGCATGTGTCAAGCACGCAGAGGGTTACTACTCTTCACTGAGTAATGGTTTTAATATACCCATAGCTCTGACAGACTGCTCTTCAGAAAGAATGACAGCACCTGCCTGAGCAGTCGAGAGGTACGATAATTCTGAACTCGCCGCTATCTGCGCATCCTGCACAAGAATGCCAGCAACACCACAGACAATACCTGTAGCTTCGAGAGGGAGAGTCTTCAGGTCAAGAAAGATCGGTATTAAGCTAGCGTCTGTATCGCCAACGAGCGAGTCGCCAAAAATGTCGAGCAGATTCTTGTCGAGCAGGAGGGATGGTGGGTCGTCCTGAGCGAGAGTGACGGACATGAATCTAGGCTGCGATACAAGTGCCGAAATAATGCATGTATATAGTTTCGTGTCCACGTTGTCTGCCCAGCTGGGTCGACGACCGTTACCTGTTGCGTGTCGGCTGATTGAAGGCCGTTGATGGGTGAAGTTTGCAAGCTGCGATGTTTCACGACCAGAGCACTGCACCAACTCAAGCGCTTCCTCGACCTTGGGGGCCACATGCCTCTTTTTAAGTGTACCAAAAATGCGTGTTTGCAGCTCGGCCACGTTGAGCGGGAGACCCTCATGAGGTGGAGAAGCTGCAGACAAACCACTGCCTTGCTTTTGGTTCGCCGCCGAAGTGATGAAGTTGGACTCGTTGTCTGAGAGTTCGAAACCCTTGGCGATGAGAGATTTGACCACGTTTTCTCGCTCCTTGGTTGGAACTAAGATAAAATCCGAGTAATAGGTGGTAATGAAGAAGATGGGGATACCAGCAAGGGCTAACGGAGAGGTCAACTCCATCACACGACCGCCTGCATCAAGTCCAGCACTGATAACCGAAAGTACCATATAAGATTCTTTAGAGAGGGAGACGGTTTTCGCAATGTCGCGCGGCATGGTCTTGAGGACTGGCTCGAAGACATTTTGGGCCCAGGAGCTATGGCAGACAACCGAGCACTCGAGGGGAGTAATGCTGATATTTAGAAAGCCATGTTGACCATCAGACGTGAGTCCTTGTAGCTCGTACTCAGGCGAATCGTGCAAGCCTCCTGTGCCTTGTGACTGTGGCAGAAGCACTCGGAGGATCGGCTGGAGTAAGGTCGAGTATAGGCTGAGAGGGATATGGATCAGCGTATATGTGCCATCCTAGAGGCAACAGGTCAGAATCAAAGCAAAAGCTCTTGTTGAAATGCAGCTCAGCTCAGCAATGCTAGGTATTCATCTGGCGCCAAAGACAGATGCCAGCAACACCACAGCTTGTTGAAGTTTTTTTGTGCCAAGGTAACACTTACAAGAAATGATACCTGCGCATTCATGATGAACGACCAGCATTGGAAAAGCTCAGGATCTTTGTGCGACAGTGTTTGGTCAAGGGAAAGACAGGGCGCAATACAATTGCGTCGTCGTCGGCAATAGGGTCGAGCTGATTGAAGCTGGCGACAACTCGGCGCGTTGTAAAAACCGAGTTACTGACTCGATCATGAAGATGTTTGATCTTAGCGTTATTGCAAGATTTGGACTAAGGTTGGAAGAGAAACAAGAAACAAAGAAGCGACCAATGTCCGCAAACCCGGTAAACTCTGATTTGATTTAGAGGGTAAACAAGATTTTGAGTGTGAAGAGTTTTTGTTTGAGGGATTGAGAAAGGAAGAATGGAGGTAAGTAGGTCCAGAGTCCAGACCAGACCAGACAGACAATGGAGGGTGTGATAAGGGTAAACCCACGTTCTTAACTCTCCCTCTCGCTCTCTTCCTGATCTTACCTTTAATTGAGTACCTACCTAGGTAACTTTCAACTGCTCTAAGTGTCGCTATCTCTCAACCGAACGGGAAGGGCACGTCCCTCGATCGAGCCCAGCCCTGCAGCCAGGGTTTTTGCCGTCTCAGACCAGGACCGGCGCCATGGCCAAGTTGGCTATGACGGCAGAAACGTTGATGGGCATGCATGTATGGGTGGGTATTCTGACTGGTAGGTAGCTCAATTAAGTGCTGCCTGTGGTCTCTCAACACGCAAATTGACTGACAAATGACAGCTAATAATCGCTAGCTCATCTCGTTCTGGATGAACCATCTAACCATTTCTGTGTTGTTTTCAAGATATTCGAGTGTGCTGCGTGGGCATACCACCGATCAACATTCTCCACGGGAGATGGACAGGCTAGTATCAAGGAAGCCTCTCGAGGGGGCTGCTCCGTTGCAGATCTTGGCCCAATGTTCGATGCTCAGAGACACATTGCTTTCTGTTCAGGTACGGCAGAGCCCGAAAAGTGCAGATGGCGTTTAAGATTGTGGCCGAGGTGGTTCCACGACACGACTTCATGAAGTGTATAGGTGGCCAAAGTAGGAAGGACTCAGTTGCGCTGTAGTTCCCAACATTTTTTGGTAATAGGTGCTGTGGTTTCGAGAGCACAGAGCATCAGAGAATGCACCATGTAATACTGCCTCATGACAGCTATGTTCAAGCTGTGTTGCCATGAATAGCTGAATTCTCTTGATTTGAGTACGTGACGATAGTCTTGAGATCGACCCGCCAGGTATGATTCTACGACAACCAGGCGTTTGATAGGCTCAGACCCTGGATGCCTTTGTAGAAGGAGTCAAGTCAATCTGTAATTGAAGTTGGTGGTGTGCGTGGGGGGAGTCCCGGAGTCTATCCTTGGGCTGACCTGACCTGGAGAGATCGGAAGACCCTTACGCTGTACTGTACACAACTACCAACCTACAGTACCTACTGGTAGGCCTGGTGCATGTACATACTGTACATGTACACGGTGAGCCAAACTATCAGAGCCATTCAACCAAGTCAGGTTCAGAACAATGGCCCATATCGGCCGTGCAGTGCGGCAATAGTCAGGAACTAATTGAAGGCTTTTCTATATCATGGCATATTTTAGTCGTTTCCTTTATCAGATTGAAACTGCCCATTTGACGTGGAACCCATCAAAAGTTGGTGTTTTCTCGGGTGTGTGAGTAAACATGGGTACCGAAGTCGGCATTTGCTGTTTGCCTTGATTGAAGCTTGACCTTTGATGGAAGCTTGACCTTTGATGGAAGCCCGTTAGCATAACGGGTGCAGGGCAGACCAGCGCAGGACCAGCACAAAGGCAATTTTTCTTGTTGGTTGTTGGTTCTACTGTATCGAGTAAGCGGGCGAACCATAAGCCTGGGTGCATTGATGTTTGATCAGGCCAATGATAAAGTGATGAAGGATGACGATATGTTACTGTAAGTGTAGTGGTGTAGGGCGATGCGAATTGGGTGAGCTTCATTTCTCGGTTACAACAGGGCCTACCTAGCAAGCGATGGAACAGCTTACCAGCTCCATTGCACCTACAGTACCATCACATGCACGTTACATCTTTTCGGGCAGAAATTTCCATGCCTTTTCTTCACCCTGGAGACGTCACAATTTGGACTCTTGTGGAGACTGGTCCCAGTAGCTCAGGTCAGCTACCTACAACAATGAATGGTACTGTAGACCCTAGTTACAGAATCCTGCAACTGTCCGCTGTTGGAAACATCCTGGAAACCCCAACTTTCATGTACGTACCTATCCTTCCTCGGTAACATTCTTGTGCTGTAGTCTAACTTGTAACTAGATGTAAGTTCGATCGGTATGGCCGAGACATCAGCAAGCCTCCATGCTTCCATATTTGCAGTCAACTTGCATGCATACATACATACAATCATGTTGAAGCAAAGCACACGAATGAGCTTCCCCTATGTCAGCTGCCTCGGGACCTGCAACACGCTGCCTTGCTTTTTAGGGCCAATGACTGCGCAGTGAATCTATCAGCTACATCTCGAATCCCCTGTTGCAGAACCTCGACTCAAAAATCCATTAATGGATCGTTGCTTATCATACCTTGAAGCAGGCCCGTCGCCGTCACATTGCATGACTCCTTCACCCGATGCACGCGTCTAAATACGGCTTTTCTTGAGCCGTCCGTCTCACCTCGGTCCACGACACGACAACACAGAATCTTGGAGATCTCAATTCAGGATTAATGTGCTACTGCTGACCGAGTACGTACGTCGGGTGATGTAAATTCCCCCACGAAAGCTGTCATTGCAGCGGGCGCAATTATCACCAAATATCTACAGTACTGTATGTTAGAGGCCCGCCCTGTCTAAGTCTGGCGCTTGTCAATGGTTCATGAATGGCACCATCAACCAGACCCGTGATTTACTGCGTGATCTCCTATGTATTAGCAGGCACACTTTTGCATTGCATAACTCTGTTGTCTGCTCATCTTTCCGCACCACAAGTGACGCAGTCTATGTCACATTGTTAACCTTCCAACTGAACGGGACCATGACGAAGTTGACCAGCCGATTGCGACACTAGTAGACTGCCGACTGCTGTGCCAGCAGAGACATCCCGTGATCCTCCTATCAGGTCACTTTAGCTTTTGGTGGGCAAAAAGGCATCGCATGTCGCACCGACAGGAACTCTGGCTGACCATTGTTGGTGGCTCTCCAAAAATGGATGTTTCTTTGTTAAAATGCCTATCAGCAGAGAGGGGCAGTTATCCTGCTCTCTGTGGGACTGAACACTACCTACCTCAGTGGGCTACTGTGCTTGATAAAGGGTCCCAAGTTAGTAGACAAAATTGAGATTTAACTACTGATTTACAGGCTACAACTAATTACCGTATGGTAATGCTATCTACAGATACATTTGATAAAAATCACACACGGGTCAACATAATTCCCGAACTCATTACTCTGAACGGTTCTGTCTTGTGCCGCTGATCGACCCAAACACTTCCTATCCTATCATGGGTTATCGACATACCTACATAAATGAAAGCGTCGGTGAGAAAGAGGAGGAGGGTTCATGCATGACATAGCTCGTCCAAGCCGTCAGCCACATCTATGTATTTTCTATAGCATAACAAATAGCCGCCTTAGCCGACTATTTGCCAACTTCAGCTACCCACCAAAGACATCTTGGTTTACTCCCTGCCAATAACCAGTTGGTTTGACCTTTTTTCTATCACCAAGACATGTCTGATATGGGACCTCATTCAGGGTCATGATTAAGATGGGGCATCGCCACTTGAGATAGCTCAGTTTATTCCTTATACGCACTAGCTGGAGGTTTAATTATCGCTTAACTCCAACAACAACCAGGTTTCTTGGGCTCAGTCCGTAGTCAAACACTGTCTCGACCCATGCGTGACGGACAAGATCGTCATGTTCTTTCAGGAATGTCCACCGGTCTGATACAATGAGGGATTCGACCGCCATCGCACTGAATGCCATGAGACTCCAGACAGCGCAGAGCTCCTTCTTCCGGGGCAAATACAGAGCCTCATATCGTTCAATCTCTTCGTCCGTAATGTTGCCCATTTTCTCCTGCATCACTTCTGCATACTGTTTGTACTCGTTGTTGGTTGTGAGTTTCTCCACTGCGCCGCGGACATAGGACTTGAAAGATCCATAGCAGCTCTTTCGGAGTGATCCAATGATTACAGGGTTGGTGCTGATATCAAAAGGGCTCTCGCTGTCATCCTCACTTGAGGTTGTTGCAGCATTCGCCTGTGGCTCTCCTTGGCCACCTGCATGTCGTACTTTCTTAACCACACCTCGATCAAGGAACATCTTTTGCAAGACTGCTCTATAGAAGTGCCGTGAGAAAAATCCTGCACTCTCCTTCTCGGTCCAGTTTTGCGGTGCTTGACAAGCCATCATGCGAGCCGTAATATTTAATCGCACACCATCCCCTTCGTATGTCGAAAACTTTTGACTCATCGGAAATCCCTGTGGGTCATGCTTGTCTGATTCCCGGACAAGTCGGCCATTGACTGCTTGGAGAGTTGGTCTCAAGAATGCGTGCTTGTAGGTTGGAGGGCCAAGTTTCTCGGTCATCAAATTGTAACAGCATCCAACAATGGCCACAGCTCGGATGTCTGGGTTGAGAATCAGAGAACGTATTCCAAAGTGCGACAGATTTCCACATGAATGGATTGACATGGCCATCAAGCTCAGATCCTTCTTCTCAGCTTCCGAGTCGCCCTCGGTGTTGATTTGGGCAATTACTTCGGCCAGGTCGCCACTATCCAGTCGGCCTGAGATATACTGGACAGATCCCTTGCCTTTCTCAGTCGTGTATTCTCCCTCGAGTTCCTTGACAGGTCTGAACTCAAAGGCTTCATCTCCTGCAACTTCACGGATAGCCCTCGCCAAGGCTTCCGGGTCGTCTTGGTTTTCAGGGCCCCGTACTTCCAGGATTTTCGTCCATATCTTCTTGTTTCGCATGACTTTTGGTTTGACAGCTAAGCCAGAAGACATGTCAAGACTTCTCGCTGCTGTAACGTTATTCTCACGCCCTTCAACGGCTACTACATGTCGATTATAAGGCTCACTTGCCATGGCTCGGCCAAGGTAGTTTTGGCCGCTGCCAAAGTCGACGTAGTGGGATATCTCGCTTCCATACTGTTCGCTGATATCACCCGAAAGTCGAGCCAGGTAGTCGGCGAAGTTGGTAACTTCATGTGTCTTCTTGACGTTCATGCCCACAGCTACTGAGCGTGGCAAGACAGGCAGTTTCTCGGAAGGGGGCGTGAATGATCGGGAAAGAGAAAGATTACGGACGGTTCGAATGTACTCTATGAGACTCTCCGGCGGCTGCTCTCCTTCAAATTTGAGGTTATTTAGATCATCCCGCATGAGAAGGTCCAGAAAATCCATAAGGCTGCACGAAAGGATGAATGGGTGCCATTCTTTTGGTATGGCGTAGTGAAATAGACCAGGCTCGATAGTAAAAAAGTCGAGGATATGAACACCGCCACAAAGAATCTGGAAAGTCTCAGACGTTCGCACAAATTTGAGAAGCTCATCGATATATCCTTCTGGTGATGAGAAGTCACCATTAAATGGCAGGGGTTTTTCTGGTATCATGATGTTGTGTTTGAATTACCCTGGAGTGTTGTCAATACAGGCATGATAGCTAGCAGAAACCAGAATGTTTGCGTACAAGTCTTGATATTGGCCGTGTATAACTCCCTTGATGCTTAAACAGGTCGCCTACTAAGGTATCTGGGGATTGGGGTTTCCTACGATATTCGACCAAATGAAAAAGGAAACGAAGTTTGAACACGGTTGGACTGATTCGCAACTAGTTCAAGGAGATGCCTGAACTCGTCGGCATCGGGATTGGCAGATAAGAAGTTGAGTTAAGTCTCACCAAGAACCCTTCTTAGACATGAATTTGAACCATTTTTTGCGGAGTTGTTAGCCATAACCATCTTTCGTAGTAGGTTTGTGTGCGGGTCGAATTTGTAGGTGAGCCTTCGGTGTGTCGTGAAGAAGTGTTGCGGTACGTACCAACAACCCTCACCGAAGCTGGCTCCGGGTAAGCTCACCTGCAGGGTCCATGCAACGTCATCCCCTCGAACCTACAATGTTGCAGCCTTCCGTGATACCTTGAAACACCTAGCTTCTTACCTACCCATTCTCCCTTTTCGTCGTAAACTCACAAACAAGCCTCGCGCACCACGTTATTGCGAATGGTTGCTTCGACACTCTCAGGATGATGTCCTCCACCAACGATGAGGACCCCTTCCTTCAGGTCCAGCAGTACGTCTTCAGCCTTAGAGTCTCGTTATTGATACTAACCATACGCAGAGATGTTCTCAATCAGATGGCCAATGCCCGGCCTCTATTCGCCTCATATCTTCGAATTCGCTCCCTTTCCACAAATGCCAACTCCCCTGAACTCGCCTCAGCTCGCTCCGACCTCGAGTCTGCCTTGTCATCCCTTGCTGACGACCTGGCAGACCTGGTTGCCTCCGTCCAAGCCGTCGAATCCGAACCATCACAATTCGGCCTCTCAGCCCACGAAGTCATGCGCCGAAAGCGTCTTGTACAAGAAGTCGGCGGTGAGATAGATGATATGCACGATGAGCTTGCCAAGAAGGTGGACCTGAGCGAGTTGCCTGACCCGAATGCCTTCGCAATCGATGGCGGTGCTGAGGATAACTACGCCGAATTCGAGCAGCAACAACAGATGGAGATGATGCACGAGCAGGATCAGCACCTGGATGGCGTGTTTCAAACAGTCGGGAATTTGCGCCAGCAGGCGGATGATATGGGTAGGGAGCTTGAGGAGCAGCGCGAGATGCTTGAAGAGGTGGATAATGTGGCTGATCGGGTCGGTGGTCGCCTGGCGACGGGCGTCCAGAAGCTTCAGCATGTGATGCGGCAAAACGAGGATCGTTATAGTAGCTGCTGTATAGCGGCTCTCATATTTGTCCTCATTCTGTTATTGGTTCTCCTCCTAATACTGTAATGTTTGATCTAGGGGACCAAGAGACGGTTACATAGCTCCTTTGTTAAGAGCGTTTACGACACTGTTATATCCGGGAAAACGGAGTTGTGGCTGGGAAATTTTATTGACAACTGCAGAAAGCAGTGACCAGGGATTTTCTTTCTCTTTTGTTTAAGTCTGTATACTAGAAGAAAGATAGAGAGTAGCCGTGGCTGTTGTCTAACTGAACAACGACTTGTAATCCAACAAAGTTACCAAACACCTAATATACCGCCAAGTACAATACTCATGATGAAACACCTTGTAATAAAGAGGTCTTCCATACGTAAACGCCTCTTACAGTCCCAGTCAGGATCATATTTGATTTGGGTTTCGATCCATCCACCATATAATAGAGTGTCTTTCACCCTAAGCTAAGATCAGCCCGGACTCCGTCTTGAATACATCTGCCAGAGCGGCTAGAGAGCCGGCAGCTGTAGCATTTTGAGGCGCTTTCTTTGGAAATTCGACGAGAGCGAGCTTTAGCGCTCCCAATGCCGCGTTGCCATAAAAGTTAAGAAAGCGCTGCTCGTGGCCTTGAATCATAGACCGCAGCACTACATATTGAGTGTTTGATGTTTCGTTGGGTGGCGAGTTGATGATAAATGCCAGCGCTTTCCAGTAGTTTGTGGGTGGGTAAGGGTTTTTCTTGGATGATTTGCTAAAGTCTCTTAAAGATAGAGAAGCAAAGCCGGCGCCCAACCCGGTCATCCTGTCGTTATGACTTTGCTCAGTGATCCATGATGGCCCATCCTTCTTCCAGCCGATCGCCATACGACCGCGCTCGGTTTTATCATTGCCCCTGTAGCCAAATAGAACAGGGCACACGATTCGATATTTTGCCATGAGAATATCAACTAAGGATTGCCCTCGCCATTGGAATTCCTTGGTGGAGAAGATGTGAGCTGCGAAAACACCCACGGGATCTGCGGCCTTGGGGTTCGCGCCGCCTTCGTTAATGAATTGATTCACAATACCCTTGGCACATACGTTGATAAGGTATATGAAAAGCGAGGGCAGTGTAGCGTCGTTATGTAGTGAGCCCTCTACGGGTTCCCTTTTATCAACAACAAAGAGACCGACGTCGATTGGGGGGCTCGGTGTCCGGCCTTCCAGAGCCTCTTTTAGAGCTGCCGTGATTTTGTTGATCTGAATAATATTAGTAGCTTCCTCAAAGTAGTGGTATGTGACGTACAGGTTGAGCGTTTGCTCCTTTCCCACCCGTTAATTGGCCGATAGCTACCCGAATCTCTCGTCGCGCAGCGCCCAACTTGCCCTTAAGGGGTGATCCGGCGATCTTTGACTGAGCTTGTAGCTCTTTCCGTAACTTTTTGAGCTCTTGATGGATCTGATAATAGCGATCAATGCTAGGAGCTAACTTGGGCTGTACAGATGGTGCGGCAGGCTTGATTACAGGCTGAGGAGTGGTTGTAGCAGCCGGTGCTGTAGGTTGGGTTATCGCTCTGTTTGGTTTCTGGAATGGGCCCTGAGGAGCAGGCTGTGCAGTACCGAAGGGGTTATTCGGTTTGGGTTGAGTAAAACCTCCAGTGGCAGCGGGAGTTGGTGCTGGTCCTGTCCCAAGAGGTGCAGCAGGCCTCTTTGCTTCTGTGGTGGGCGTCGTATCTTTGGCGGGAGCTATGCCATTTGTCTTGGCAGGTTCTGATTTGGCTGGAGGAGGTGGCTGCGGCGCTGGCTCTGGGGGTAGACGAGGGACCGTCTTTGCCTTGAGCTCCCGCAATCGCTTCTCCTTCGCGACTATAGCTGCCTCGGCTTTGAGCCTTTCTTCTTCTCTGCGTTCCTCAGCAACAATACGTTTGTGCTCCTCCTGTAGCTCATGGAGCTCGTAAACTCGTATGGCCGCTTGACGTACGCGATCATGCTCAACTTGCGCAGCGGCGAGAGCATCTCGATGATTTAGCTCATTGTTTCGCGAATCGAGGAGAAAGCTTGCAGCGATATTGCGCTCCGGACTGGAAAGCAACTGATTCCGCCTCACAGGCGAGGAGAAAGTCATGGCGAAGACGAGTGGTTGTCAAGATCGTTATGGAGATGGCATCTGGGCCTGAAATAAGGATTTTCAAAATTTAAAGCAAAAACTGTTCGTCCAAAGAAGGCAAAAACTTTGTTGAGCAAATCCTGCAAAGAATGAGCCGTAAAAATCGCGCAAAGGTTATATGCAGCGCGTTGTTCAGTCGTGATAATGCAGCCCTTGAAAAGAAGCTGGATGTTGATCCATGGATCAAAGCATGCATGTATGTACTAGGTACTGACCACCTTACCTAGTACTGAATCAAAGAGCTGCCAGTGGGCACCCAGCACTCAGGTACCAACTCAGCTGATGGAGGCGCAAACCTACATGCATCTCGGTCCGCTAAAATAAAGTCCCGATACAAGCCACAGATTTGCAGATCAAGCCACACTGTGACCCTTGTTTCTGTTGTAAATATAGTGCCTAAGGCCTATATATATCATACTTCTAGCCT